>SJYA01004079.1:0-39679 GCA_006410615.1 Neotragus moschatus | reverse complement strand
AGATGAGATGGCTGGATGGTATCACCGACTTGATGGACATGAGTTTGAGTGAACTCCGAGAGTTGGCGATGGACAGGGAGGCCTGGCGTGCTTCGATTCATGGGGTCACAAAGAGTAGGACATGACTGAGCAACTGAACTGAACTGAAAGAATGTTTATGTGAACATACTACACACACATATACTCACAAGTGTACTGTGGTCTTAAACATTATGAATATGTTCTCTTAAAACATTTATGAATATAGGCTCAGTAACAATATGGATATTATATATATGTCTTGATTTTCTGCCCTTTAAAAGGTAATGATGCTATCTTGACTCATCTGCACTGAACAGTTGGAATAAAATTGAAAAACAGACCCATTTGTAATTGCCTGGTTGATATCTGACTATTGTTTGTATGTAATTTCTCCTACCAGACCATGAACTCCTCAGGAACAGGAACAAAATCATTGTTTTCCCTGTGGATGAGCGGTGGAGTGGAGCGCAGGACTTGGTCCCAAGGAGTGGAAATAATCCTTTCTAAGGCCCACCTTCCACTTGAAGCCAGTCCCCAGGTTGGGAGGTACCCTCTGGCCCAGTCCACCACTCACTCTCAGTTGTCTCCTTTGCTGACTACACAGGCTCAAACACAGGCATCACAAAAGTTGACTTCAAGTTTGTCCTTGAACACAGTATCTTAGCCCAAGCCCCAGTCACTAATGACAGCCAGAAGCCAGACCTTCAGATGCCCAGATGTTGGGGAAACAAGCAGGAATCAGCAGGATTTCTCTCACCTCAGGGCAGAACCAGTCCTTGGTGTGGACCTTAGAGGACGGTCATCTTGGAAGTCTGAGTTAGGGGGGCTGCAGGTGAATGGCAAGCCCACAGCCTCTGACCAAGCTTCTGGCGTTCAGCACAGCAAAATGATTCCTGCTCGGAGCCCAAAGCTACCTGCCACTTGGCAGTACCCAACAACAGCCCAGTCCTCAGAACCCTGCCCAACCACCTTACCTTTGCCTCTTTCCTAGGCCGGATGGACTTCAAGGGTCCTCCAGAACAAAACATCCTGCTGGGTTGGGATTCACTGTCAGCCTTCAGAGCCACACCAGGGCAGTCTGGTAGCTCAGCCGAGAGCCTTGCTTTTGCAAGGGACTTGGTGGCACAGTCACTGGATGGCCTGGAGCTGCTCTGGAGTTGGGAGAAAAGACCTCCTGTTGGCTCCCAGAACATGCCAAGTCCCTGGCCCCCCTGAGGTGCCTTCTAACCTACATATGAAGCCTTCTTCCTCAGCCCACTGAGGGCTTCTTCCTCAGGACTCTGGGCTTCCAGACAGAGTCGGGGAGGAACACTCCTAACAAGAGTAGCCTTTTATTGAAAGTCTCCTCTGTGCCAGCACTGCTCCAAGTATCTTATCTGGGTAACCCTTTTGGCCCTCCACCTGTAAGTAGGCACTGTTATGAATCGTGTCTTACAAATGAGGAGACTGAGCCCAGAGCAGCGAAATCACTTTCACAAGGTCACCAGGATCCAAACTGAAGCTATGACCTCTCATTGCATTTGCAATATCATACACAGTGGCTTCGGGAGAAGAAAGAGTTTATGTTGAAATTCACTAGGGTTCTTGAGCTCGAACAGATTTTAAGACTTCAGAACCTGGCGTGGCAGAAAGCACTTAAGCACCTCAAGAGTCCAAAAGTCCCGGGCAGATCCTCGGTTAACCACTAACTAGCTCTTTCACTTGGGGCCAGTTGCTTAATTCGTCTCAGCCTGGGTATCCCTAATGGTAAAATGCCAATGGTCGTACTGATCTTACAGGGCTATCCTGAGGTTGAGAAGTAACACGTGCAGCACTCTGGCACCTGATGGATGCTCAGTAAATGGTCACTGTGGTTATTACTCCTCCCTCCTGTCCCTTGGGTTTGCTGGCAAGCCCACCACTGACCCGGCCCAGCGGCCCCCTAGAGTAAGTGGAAGCAGCTGGGAGGGGGGCGGGGAGGTGGGGAGGGAAGGGGGCCGCTTGAGGAACTGCAGGCCAGCCCTGAGGGCCTCACAGGGGATATTGGCCCCGGCCACAGGTGCACCAATTACTCTCCCCTGGAAAGCCTGGGGATGCCCTTCCCCCTCGTTTTCCCACTCGGCTCCGCTGACCTCTGGTTCTGCAGCCGGTGGTGGCAGCTCCCCAGCACCAGTCCGCTGGCTGGCCGTCCGTCTTCAGGTTTCACGGCCTCCCTGAGGCTCCCCATGCTTTGCAAGTTTTCCCTCCCTTTCCCGGCTGCTTCCCGGTTAGCCTGGGAGCCTCTCCGTGGCAGCTCGGGTTTCATTCCTGGGAGCTTTGTTCCAAATGGAAGTTTCTGGTTGGGATAATCCCTGGGTGTGAGTGGTCAGTGCAGGAAGAGACAGGAGCCTCTCTGAGAGGCTGTGGGAACGGGCCGCTTGTCCAGGTGCTCTGAGGAGGGAGCAGGGTTGAGGGGGTGGCCTGAGGCCACCCAGCCCTTTCTCTCTGGAGGGTCCTTGCTACCATCTTCCCCTGAAGGCCACAGAGGACCCTGCTGGGCTCAGGGCCCCCATTTCCCTCACCACCTGCCCCACTGGGGATGTCAGGCATGGAGGGGGAACCTGAGGGGGTCCCAGCCCTTGAGCTGACCAAAGCAGATATCGTTTACACCCATTTTATGAATATGCCTCTCTACAGGTTTTCCTCAGGAAATAAGGTTCTGCCACTAAAGAATTTTTGAAAACAAATAATCTAGGTCAAATCTTTACCTTCTAGATGAAGAAATTAAGCTTCAGGAAAGAAGAGTTTCCCCGAGGATCCCACAGACATTCATTTTCAGCTCCCATCTTCTCTGTGGGCCTTTCACGACTCAGTGCTGACCCCCTGCAGCCCACAATATGGCAACCCCAGGTTTACTTGTCTGTGGACCCCAACACCAGGAGCTGCCTGAGGCGGGGGTAGGGGGGCGTGCCTTGTCCTTCTCTGAGCTCCAGTGACTCAACAGTTGGTCTGCATGGGACAGAGTTGGGGCTGAGAGGAGTCAAGCTGAGCTCCATCAGAATCTCGAGCTAGCATGGCCTCAGTCCCGAACCATCAGCCCTCCTCCCTGAACCCCTTTCCTCGCCCAACCCCTGCTGTTCTCTATCTCAGCCTTTCCCACACCTCACTGGGGCTGACTGTCCAATACCAGCTGTTGCTTCTGGAAGGGAAATTTTGGGAGTCAGGGGTCCACCTCACTTACCGGTGCCTCCCAACTCTCGCTTTAACATCTGGCACAGAGGAAGTGCCCAGTGGACTGGCCCTGTATCCATGTGAGGCCCTGGGGAGGGAAAGAGGCCAGAGCCAAGATAAGGAGCCTTGATTATTGGCGCTCTGGGTTTTCCATGCACTTCTCTCTGAATTCTTCCTAACTCCAGACAACTCAGACTTGATTCTCTCTCCAGCTTGCTGCCTTGGGGCTTGGGAGAGGGAGGCCAGGTCGGTCAGAGAGGCAGGACAGGAAGCACACCCCACCTTGCAGGACACCAGCATCTCTACACCCTCACTTGTCCCGGTCTCCCAGCCCTGGCTTTTGCCTGGCGCACCTGCTGGGTGAGTGGAAGGGAGAGCGAAGCCAGGTATACGAAGCCAGGCTTGAAGGCCTCACCCTTCATCTCACCCAGCTTCATGGCTACCTCGGGCCCTTGTAGATTCTGCCTCCTCCCCCCAGCTCCTCAGGGTGCTGCTTGGATGACACCGTGGTGCACATCTGGGCTCTTAGGACCTTAGCCCAGTGGGCCCTCCTCCAGAGCCCATCCCCACACCAGCCACCATGTATCAAGACACTCTTCAGGACCTCTTACACATCCCAAGTGACAACTCTAGAGGGTGGAGCCTGTTTCCCATTTTACAAGTGGGGAATCTGAGGCCCAGAGAGGTTCATACAGTCAGCGAGCAGCAAGGCCAGGATTTAACTTATCTCCATCTGACTCCAAAACCACAGCTGACTTCTGGCTGGTCCCAGTGCCATTTCTCCAAATTCCTTCTCTGACTTTGCTGAGGCTTGTGGGGTGGGGCTGCAGGTGCCTTATTAGTGTTAGTGGTCAGTGCAAACTCCAGGGGTGTTGGGGGGAGTAAGAGTAGGCTCCCTTCCCTTTCTCTCTGTTTGCTTTTGATGAAACTGCCCCCACCTGGAGGCCTGCTTCCTGGACGGGCTCCTGGAAAGGGCCCACCACCACACCAGACCTCCCCCACCCTCACACACCTGTGCACACTCCCATCTTACCAGGCTCCGGGGGGGGGGGCAATAATAACCATCCAGACACTGACTGCTTAGACTCTGACCCTCCTCACTCAGCACAAACCTTTAGCCTTTTGGTCATGGCTCACCTTGCCTTCAGCTTTTATCCAGAGCTCCAGCTACCAGTCATCCCTAGCTCAGGAGTACCCCTAGAAGTTACTCCCTCTTAGGAAACCCCTCTCCTACTCTGCCCAGGACCCCTCACCCCACCAGGGAGGACTGAGCCTGGATTAATGGAAGTGACTGGAACTTGAGCCCAAGACAGAGAAGTCTGCCCCAACTGTCGGAAGCCTAAGACCCAGCATCCTATTGACCCAGCTATCCTATCAGAACTTCGATCAGGCAGATCCTACATGGTGTATTACCCACAGTGAATGTTTTATGAGCTTACTCTTCATTACTGAAGGCTGCAGGAGGCAGGCAGAAGAGGGGAATGATACAGAAAACCCAGAGAGCAGCTAGGCAGGGAGAGAAGGTGGGAGGGGGTGAAATGGCCCAGTGCAGGTTATGATGGAATGGGGATTTCTCTGTGAAGAAGGATTTAGCGAAAGTTGGTCATGTGCATGTCTGTCCAATTGAAATGATTAAATGTCGGTGGCCAGAAACAGGGAAGAGTCCGAGAAGGTAGAGTTTTGAGCCTGGCTGTTTGGGAGCTGTGTGCCTGCGGACAGAAGGGCAGCTGGAATTTGGTGTTGGCCCTGGCTACTCCTGCCCTTGAAAGTCACTGGCTGGTTCTCCAGGCAGTTGGCTTGGGTCTCAGGGCCCAGTGCCCTGGCTCCTCGAGGGCTCACCATTCCACTGCTCCCAGGCTCCAGGCCCAGGTGTTTTCTGGTCCTCTGCACTCAAGGTAGGAGGAGCCTCAAACAGTGCTGAGTTCTGTGCAGGCTTCTTCCAGACTGACCTCTTGTTTGAGCATCTTCCGCCAGGCCCAAGCTAGAGTCCATCTGGTTCTTTATGATGGGGGACCTGGCCTTAATCCCCAAGTGCCAAAGCTTGGGACCTCACTTGGCATAGGATCGTGCCCTGACTCTCCTCCCCCCACATCCCCCCTCGAGGATGACCCCAACTTGCTTCACTAACATCTGCCATCTGCATGGTTTCTTCTAGCATCTGCCAACCAGGAGAAGAGGGGCATGCATGAGGGTCCGCTCTAGGGCCTTCCCAGATGGACAGTTAGTTCTTGAGGGTCAGCAAGAGATCCAGGTGGGGAAGGAAGGCAACCAAAGGGACCCTATCGGCACAATCTCCCACAGTAACATGGGACTTGGGGATCCTTTGGAGTTCTTGCCAGCTCCCCATCTGTCTTGCTACCACTTACTCCTCCTCTCTCCTCTGCTCTCTCTGGCTCTTAATTCCCCTTCACTCTCTCCTTTTAAATCCTCTGGTTGCTATGGAAACCCAACAGCGGGGAAAGGAAGCAGAATCTGGGGAGGTTCTGAAACATCCATCCCAACAAGCCCCCTTAGATGCTCATTTGTCAGGTTCTGGAGATACTCATTTCAGCTTGAGAAAATGAGTGTGAACTTGTACTGGAAGCCTTGGACCCTCTTTAGTAAAACTGATGTCCAGATGGGCTCAGAGGATCACCCATCCCAGGATCATCCTCAAGTCTCCCTGACCTTCAGGCATTCCCTAAATCCTGACCCAAATCCCGATGCAGAGAACCCCCAACCCACCTTCTCCATTCAACAACCTCCACATCTACTCTTACTTTATTAGTTGATTGCCTCAACCAATGTTAAGTGAACACCTACAATGTGCCAGGCATTGTTCTAGGCAGTAGATATTCATCGTGAACCGAGTCAAAGTCCCCGGTTTCTTGGGAGGAATAGGTTGACCAAAAGTGAGTAAATAAATAAAACACAAGAGAATGTCAGATAGTAATAAGTGTAACAAAGAACAGAAAGCAGAGACGGACAGCAGAGACCTGTATAATGAGGAGTAAACCCTCCAGTAACCTAGAGGGAAAGTATTCCAAGCAAAGAGAACAGCAGTCAAAGGCTGTGAGGCAGATGGGAGCCTGGCTGGTTTGAGAAGCTAGGGGGAGGTGTGACCAGGATGCAGTGGGTGGGAGGGAGAAAGGTTAAATCATTCAGCTAGACAGACAGACTGGGGCCAGAGCGTGGAGACCATGAAGGCCATGGAAAGGAGTCTGAATTCAATTCTTGATATGGAAGAAGTAACATGATCAGATTTGTGTTTTGGAAATTCTGGCTACTGAGTACAGAAAAGATTGTCAGAGGAGATGAGAGGAACCAAGGAGAGCATTTAGGGGGCTGTTGCCGTAAGCCAGACAAGAGCTGATGATGACTTAGAGCAGGGAGGGGGCAGTGGATAAGCAGAAGAGTAGATGGGCTCGATCTGAGATGTGTTTTGGAGGTAATGGCAGTGAGATGAGAGGCAGTGGGAGGCCAAAAGAAGAGGCAAGGAGACCCCCAGGTGAAACCAACACCCTCTTGTTGGTTGGCCACTTTCTCCTGGCCCTGTGATTGTTCGGGGCTAGGAAGGAAGTGAGAAAGTGGATGACAACAAAACTATCCAAACCCCACTTAAAGCTTTGGCTCAGAAACTGTTGTGCTTTTCCTATATCATCAGGACACACACCCTTTTGGTTTTCCTCCCACCTACCTCACAGGCCACAGTATTTGCTGATTCTCCCCTTCACACTGACCTCTAAATGTTTGGAGGATACCGCAGCTCAGACTTGGCTTTCTCCTCTTCTCTAGCTATGCTCACTCCCTGGGAAATCCATTCATTCTGGATTGGATGAAATCCATTCCATCCCCTGGCTTCAAAAACTGTGTGTTGAATACTCCCAACTTTATATCTTCACATGAGACCTCTCCCTTGAATTCCAGACTCACATACAGCTGCCTACTCAACACCTCCACTTGAATATTTATCTAGTCAGCTCAGACTTAACATCTCCAAAACTAAACTCCTCTTCTCTCAAAATCATCCCCTTCTAGAATCTCCTCCATCTCAATAAAGGACCTCTCCATCCTTTCAGTCACTCAGGTTAGAAACTTTGGAAACCCCTAGACTCCTCTTTTTCTCTCACAAACCACATCCATCAGCATTTCTCTACTTGCAAAAAAAGTCCCAAATTCCAGCCTCTTCTCAACACCTCCAATCCTCTATCATCTCTCACCAAGATTACTGCAAAAACTTCATAACTAATATCCCTTACCCCCTTACCATCTAAACTCAACACAGCAGCCAAAGTAATCTTGTTACTAATAAAACTTAATTCAGATCATGTCTCTTATTTACAAGGCAGAAACAGAGACACAGATGGTGAGAACAAGCATACGGATACCAAGGGAGAAGGAGGTAGGGGTGGGATGCATTGGGAGCTTGGGGTCAATATACATACACTATTAATTCTATGTATAAAATAGATAACTAATGAGAATCTATTGTGTAAGCACAGGGAACTCTACTCAATGCTCTGTGGTAACTTAAATGGGAAGGAAGTATAAAAAAGAGGGCATATATGTATACACATAAGGGCTTCCCTGGTAGTTCAGATGGTAAAGATTCTGCCTGCAATGCAGGGGACCCAGGTTCAATCCCTGGGTTGGGAAGATGCCCTGGAGAAGAAAATGGCTACCACCCCAGTTTTCTTGCCTGGAGAATTTCACGGACAGAGGAGCCTGGCGGGCTATAGTCTATGGAGGTAGCAAAGAGTCGGACAAGACTGACCAACTAACACACACACGTAGCTGATTCCTTTTGCTGTACAGGAGAAACTAATACAACATGGCAAAGAAACTATGCCTGAATAAAAAACGTTCTTAAAAATTCAGATCATGTCATTCTAGTGGTTTGTTGTCTCCTGTGGGCTAAAGATTAAAGTCTTTTCAAGGGCCCTATGTGACCTGCCTTCACCACCACCTCTTGTATGTCTCAGCGCAGCTTCCGCCATCCCCCTGCCCCACTACACTCACACTACACGCAATGTACCTGTATCCTGCCTTTACTCTGCTCCAGCCACACTGGCCTCCTTCCTCTCCCTCTAAAGCTCGAAGTTTGTGCTTGCTGGTCCCTCCATCTGGATGGCTCTGCCCCAGATAGGTGCAGATCTGAGCGCCATCAGGTGTCTGCCTAAGCACTGGGTTTTGGGCGTGGTCTTCTCTGACCACCCTACTTACCATTCCCATGACCCTGCCCCACCTTACACACGCATCCCCTCTGTTTTTCTCTGTAGTGGTTGTCAGGGTCTGATAAACTATATGCTGTTTGTTCTCACTCCACCCTTTACCCTCCTACTAGACTATGAGCTCCATAATAACAGAAGTTTGTCTCTTATTTCCAGCTTTGTCCCTTCTACCTAGAACAGAGCCTGGCACGTAATAGGCACTCAATGAATAGTGACTGGAATAAATGAATTAGAGAAAGACCTGCAGTCCTCAAGAGGCAGCCTGGGTCTGGGAATTAAAACCTGACTTTTTCATACTAGTTATCACACTGGCTCTGTGACTTCTGGGCCTTAGGTTGTCTATATGTAGACGGTAGAGAACTCCTGGGGTCCTTTGCTGCAGCAGCATTCTAGAAGGATGCTTGGCCATAGCCTCACCAGTGGCCATTCAGCTGAGGGTAGCAGGTGGGGATGGACAGGATCTGGCAGAGTGAGAGCAGAGGTCTCTCATATATCCTTTCTAGTCAAGGCTTGGGTGGAGTCAACTCTGGATTTGAAATGAAAGGCAAAGTTCTAGCTTGGACTAGGCTAGGCTTTGGAAGCCCCAGGTAGGAAGGAATGGGTAAAGAGGTCCAGCCCTGCCTGCTGAGTGGGGACAAGCAGAGGCCTGGCCACCAGGCCTGGGCTCCTCCTCATGGAGAGCTATCTATGTGAGGGCCTCATGGGGATCACTGCTGTAAGAAGAGGAGGAAAGGGGACATGGGGAATCAGGGTGAGGTGAAAGCTGGAAAGTAGGAAGAAACTGAGGGGATCACCCAGACCCATGCATAGATCATCAGTGAATTCTGGTGGGCAGGCCTCCAAGCATGCCAGGCCCCAGGGCTCTCACAACCAGCACCCACTCCAAGACAGAGCATCAGGCCTTTTGGCTGCGGAAAAGCCCATTCCTCCTCCCTTTTCTGGCCCTTGCAACAGCTCCCTGCTTGTTTTCCCCGAAATAAATGGGCTGAGCATATTGGGCCGGCAATAACCCCTTGAAATCAGTTGTTATCACAGTTAACAACCAGTTTGGCTTCAGTTCAGGCTGTTAACTATCAAACCACTAAGTGCCGGTAATGATTGATTCTTGGCCAGTTGCAGCTTGAGTGGGCTGTAAAACCCTATTAGTGAGGGTTCTGTGGAGGCAGCAATGCAAAGATAAACAAGGTGGTGGGTGCTCTGGCCCATCTCTGCCCCATTGCTCTGGCATCAGCTCCCCAGGGGCCCTTGTCAGGGGTCCTGTTGGGAGCCAGCCCCTTCCCAAAGCCCCAGGCCACCTCAAGGATCAGATCACCACCTTGCTGTACAGGTCTACTCCTCCACCAGTCATCTCTCCCTTCTCCAGGAGGCAGGTCCAGCTCTCTGGACAACCCACTTCTCCCTCGTCACAACCATGGCACAGTTCCACCCCACAACCCTGGAGCACTCAGGCATCCCTAGCCAGGGGGCTTCAGGGTAGCTTTGGCCTAGCTGGTGACCACCTTGGCCCAGCCTGGTCCCAGGATCACAGGCAGGGAGAGCCTGGCATTCCATCCACCTCCTGGACTCCCTCCCACCCTGTGGTTTCCCCCAGGAATTGCTCTCAAACAAATGAGATGTGGGCAATTACTGGGCTGGGGGCTGGACAGGCGGCCGTGCAGATGAAAGCGTTTCCTGGACGGTCTCTTCATTTGCATGGCATCAGAAGCTGCTCAGAAGGTGTGACTTTTCCCACAGTGAGACCCCAGCTCCTTGCACAATAAAGCCTGGCTGCTCACCCAGAATTAATTAAAGGGGGAGGGGATGGAGCAGAAGGGGAAGCACTAAGAGCTGGGGGAGCTGGAAGAGAGGTCCCCACACCCCTGGTACCTGTGCACTGAGACAAACCTACTCTATCCAGAACCCTGCATCCCTACAGCAGGTCTGAAGAGGCTCCATGGTACCCCAGCCTCTCTACTCCAAGGCTTTCCAATGAGCCCTGGGATTCCTGATCCACCTGGATGGCCTGAGCCTAGAACTTGCAGCTGCAACTCTGAGAGACCCACATGGTCAGGAAGCCCTGGGTTGCCCTCCAGCCAAAGGCATCAAAGAACCGAGACCCAGAGGAAAGAGGTTTCTGGACTGGTCCAGTAACTGGGCTGTGGGACCAGCCCAAAGAGGGCAGCATAAGTAGCCAGAATAAGAGGCCTCAGTTATGATGGCTGGGCCAGATCTGACCTCAGGAGATCTGCTGCCTCTGGGCTTGGGCTCTGCTCAGGGTGGTGGGATGCCAATCTCACTGGTGCACCTCTGAGAACCCACCCCTCCACCCACACAGGCCAATTCTCTTACCCATGCTGTGAATGACCTGCTCTACCCCTGCCATGGCGTGGCCTGGTCTTCCTTCCTCACAGGCTAGCCCGTCTGACATACCACTGCTACTTCTCCTCCTGCCCAGAGTTCGAGTTCTGCTCCAACTAGAGTTCTGCTCTAGGTTTGTAGCATCTCTCCCCCCACAACCAGTTCATCTCCCTTTAGGCCTGGTCTCTCCAAGATTGGCAGCCTCTCCCTGGACCTCGGTCTCCTGGGCTCTTTTGCAACATCTGAACTCAGCACCTTCTGCTCAGCACCTTCACAGCTTTCTAACTAAATATCCCAAAGTGAACACTGTGTTTCAGGTTGCAAATGACAACACCAGCTTTGTGGTGCCCCACCCCACCCCCACACAACATATCCCCACCTTGGACCCTGGCAGTTGCTCTTTTCTTGCATCTCTGGAGTCTGATACTCAGAAGTAGAGCAGGCATCTCTGATCTGTCTCCCCCACACACCAAGGCACACAGAAAGGTACTTTTTAAAGGACCCAATGAATCCATGATTAGCTGCGGTCCTAGCATCGTCATCATTTCTGACCCAGAGATGGCCTGGGGAAGTGTTACCATCAACTCTGATTAAGAATCCATGACCAAGAGGCCCTAAGACCAGTTAAGAGCCTCTTCTTGCCCTTTTCCCTGTTTCTGTTCTCCCAGGAAAACCCCTCCAGTAACAGGTGTGGATCGTTAGGTGGAAGCGAAGCTCCAGTCAGAGCTGCTCCCTGATTCGCTGCGGGTCTCAGCCACTTGCCACCTGGGACAGCGCAGGGGGAGGGGGCTGACCCCGGCAGGGCCCACTCTCCAACACACGTTTTTAATTCAATTAAATAAATATTTCAGTCATTTAATAGCAACTAGTATACAACCATCCTCCATTGACACCTGCTCTTGAAAGACCTGACCTAAAGTTCCAGTCCCTTTCCTCTCTGCCCCCACCTAGGGGTGCAGTGGAGCCCGACAGTCTAGGAGTCTTGCCCCGCAGCTGCTGGGGTCCCAGGAATGCCTCTGTGGGATGAGAAAAGGCCCCCCACCCTCAGGAAACCCCCTCCGGAATCCCAGTCTAGGCCACTCGCCAGCCTAGGTGAGAGTGAAGAAGTCAGACACCACAGCTGAGTGGAATACAAAAATAGAGCCTCTCTTTTGTTTAAAAAACAAAACAAAACAACAGAAAAAAAACCCAACAACAAACAATTATCCACAACTAGAGCCCGGGGCTCTCCCGGCTCCTCCCCAGCCTTCAGTAGCGCAGACCTCGTCCTGCAAAGAGGAAACCTGGGCGGGGAGTGGCGGGGAGCGGCGGGGAGGGGCCGGCAGGGCCTATCGGGGCTCGGGGGCCCAAGTCCTCTGGCTGCCACGCAGGCTGCGCGTGAAGGGCGGGTAGTTGAGGAATTCGAAGCGCAGGCTCTGCTCGGTGGTGTGGTGGCCGCGGGGCAGCCGCTTCATGAAGTGGACTTCGCGCTGGTGCTGCCGGGTCTTGGAACCCTTGCGGGGTCGGCCCTTGCGCGTGAAGGCCATGTACCAGCCCTCGTACTTGGCGTTCTGCAGAGCCGTGTAATTGTTCTCCAGCACGATCTCCGTGAACACGCAATCCTTGCCTTTGCCATTGCTCTGCAGGGTGGGGGGCGGACACGGTGTCACCTGGCTCTGTCCGGAGCCCCCCTCCCATCCTAGGCAGAGGGCAGGCGGCCCCAGACAGCAGGTGGGCACCCCAGCAGATGGCAGGGTGGGCACCCGCTCTCTAATCCCTCACAACTCACAGCCCACCCGGCAACTTCCTGTCCTCCTGGGTAGCAGTGACACATGGCTGTCTACAGAGGGGCTGGGCCCCAACACAGAGGAGCAGAGAGGGGGCCGAGCCCCTGCCCACCCTGGCCTCCTGCCCACCAGCCTGGCCCAAGCTGCTAGCACCCGTTTCCCCAGCTGCCCCCCTCAGCCATCTCAGGATGCTAACCTGCAGCCCCAGGGCCACCACCCTATGCGGGAGGGAAGGCTGGTGAGGAGATGCAGAGCCCCAGGCCCCAGAAGCCAGGGAAGCGGGGAGCTCGAGGCTGGAGAGGAGCCGTGACTAATGGGACCATTTCAGAGCTGGGCTGAGGGGCTGGGCCCTCGGCTTACTGAACATTCCAAATGCTGGTACCATGTAATTGGACATAATAGCAAAGCAATTTGGCGATTTGTTAAAAAGATATATGGAATTTACTGACACCCCCTCCTCAGCCCCTTCCCTAGCCTTCCTTCTTCCTCCTTTGCCTTTATAGCTTTTCATCTCTCAGTTACCTCCTCCCTCACCTCCAACCCCTCCCCAATCATTAGGTAACCCCAAGGTGGCCCTCTGCCTCTCTGCCCACCTTGTTGGGATCCTGGAGGAGTTCAGCCAGCCCAGCCTGCTCCCCAGGCCCCAGCCAGTCTTTCCCTTCTTTCTAGGACCTCACCTTGGCAATCAATTTCCCTTTCTTGTTCATGCAGATGTAGAGGCCTGTCTCAGCTCCTCGAACTCGAACCCTGCTCCCGAAGGTGTCTGTCTCCACAATGAGCTTTGCTGTCAGGAAAGGTTGGGGTGGGGTGGGGGTGGTTATTGGCAGCTTCCTGACCTCCAGTGCTCCATGTCCCTATCCCAGCTGGCCCATCTCAGAAGCAGATGCTCCAAGGGCCAGATGCCCAGGCTGTGGGCTCCAGACACTAATATGCTGTGCAACCCTGGAAAGGTCAAGTCCCCTTTCTGGGCTTCAGGCCCCTCGCCTGGGTTTACAGAGGGGGAATGGATGAGATCATGGTGTCTGAACTGGTTTATGCAGAGGGGTCTTAGAGCCATCAAACTGAAGACCCTCTTTTATAACCAGACAGTAATGACTTTTGTGTCAAGGCTTCAAGGAAAATTTAATTCGACCAGAATTCCACTACCGATCAAAAGATCTATGAGGATTCTTCCAACTCAAAATATTATATACACGTGCCTCACAGGTTATTACAAACATCCAGGTGCAGTAGTGACCTCCACTCCTGAGGTCAAACATAAAAGCACTCTCTCTTGCTTCTGATACCTCGGGTTCCAACCCACAGCCTTGGCCACCCCTAACAACACCCTCCACCCCAACCCACTCCACCCCACCCCACATCTCCCGCCCTCCACCCTGGCTCTGCTGAGAAAGTGACAGGGATGAGGGCAGCTCCCCCTCCACACACAGCCCATGGCCGGCTGTTTTCCTAGAAATTCAGACACCAGCTAGGAGGATACTCTCTCTTCCCCATACTTCCCAGTCACTCCAGACCCCAGCCCCCGTGTTCAGAAATCAGTAATTCAATAGTCTTTTCTCTTGCACCCCCTCTAGCAGCACTGGGGTTCTTACCCCAGTGGCCAAACACTTTCTGTAGGGGAGGAGAAGAGAAAGTCGTGTGTGCTTGATTCTCACTCAAGAGCCAGGAGACAGGGCGCTGAATCCTGTGCCTTCTTACCCCTTCCCTTAGACAGCCAGCTTGCCACAGAAGACCTGGCCCCTGCCCACTCTCTGTACAACTCCTCCCTTTGAGAGTGGGGACTAACTTAGCTGTTTGGGATGGTACCAAAGGGGCTGGGTCTCCTGCCCTCCCTCCTTTAGCCTTCTCCCTCCTTGAGAAAGAAGTCTGGGGACTCCCAGGGCTACCTCCTAGCTTATTCTGACAAGGTGGCACTTTCTCTGACCCTGAAACTAATGGGAGGTGATGGGCACAGGTCAGCAAGGCAGCCCTCACAGCCCAGCCTGTGACTGCCTGCCTCCCTTTGCAGAAGCATAGAGCTGGGACCCAGTAGCCAAGCTCCCAGTCTGGCTCCAAGTCAGCTAGGGAAATGCAGCTGCCACCTCCCCTCCCACCCAGCTCCTCTTGGATCCAGCCAGTCTGCCCATCCCTTTCCTATTCTGCTTTGCAGGGCAAGGAGCAGCTATTTTTCAAGGGCCAAGAAGGACATCAACTGGAGAAGGGGGGGGCGGGAGGTCTGCCAAACAAGGTAGACAGGAATGGAGCCCTCTGTCCCTTCCTGGGACCCATAAGGAAGCCCCTGGGACTTCTCTGCCATTCTCCCTCAGATTCTACCAGTCCTGGCTATACACCCTAAGCCTCTGCTCTTGGGCCTTCCAGTTCCTACTCCTCCCCACCAGGCAGGGACCAAGGAACCTGGGAAGCCTCCTATAATTGTAAGAAGAGAAGTGGGCATCAGACCTCTGATGTCTGAAGATGAATCCCCCCATGACCAGCTTAGCGTCTTCTTTGCTCCCCGAACCCCAAGGATGCTGGACCATTTGCTCCGATGGAGCAAACCCAGGAGGAGCCAGGCATTCATTCCCTTTCCTTGGAAGCTGAGAAGGGCAACGAGCAGCCAGTTTGAAGGGACAAAGGGGCGGCAGGCTGGCCCTGCCAGCCCAGCAGGGGAGCTCGGCCACCAGGCAGGCCACCCCCACCCCCACCCCCACTGCAGAAAGCCCCCACTCTCCTTCCTGGATGGAGCTGGGGAGCTGGGGCGGCAGTTTACAGCGGCTTTCCCGACCGGGCTTTTGGAAAGCTTAACATTTTCAAACCTATTCTTCCACCCCAGTGACAGATTTATCCCAGGAAAATTATGTCTCCTTCTCCAGCTTTGAAGGGAAGTCAGCTACGTCGATGCAGAAAAAATGCAGCGAGACATACTCGATCCCCCAAACTGGCTCGAGAAGAGGAGAAAGTATTCAGGAAATGTTAAAAAAGGTGAAAGTAAGAAGAGTTTTAATCGCTCTGCCAGACGCGGGGGTCTCTCCAGAGATTCATAGAGAACAATCTTGAACCTCTTTTTTAACATTTACAGACTTGCAACTCCTTTCAAACTCCACATCTGAAAAAAAGGCTCGTTCTTTTTCTGTTTTATATCATTCTTCATTTTTCTTCTTAGCTCTTAAAATGCTTCACCTTTTTATTACATTTTAATAGAGTCTTCCCCTCTCCTTTCATGCTTGTTTAACTTGGTCATTATTTAAAGGTTTTTAAACTCACAATAATCGCTCTCTAAAAACAACACCAGCCGCCCAGAGGAACTTGCTTTTCTCTTGGTACATCCAGGACTCTGGAAATTGGCCTTGTTTCAAGGCAGGAATATTGAATGTTTTAGAAATCAATCAGTCCTCAGCCTTTCCACCCCACAGTAGCTCCCTGTACTCACCACCCCACGGGGAGCCAGGAGCCCTGCTCTGACCAACCGCCTGGGTTCCTGAACAAGTGAAGTGGGGAAGGCCCCTTTCCTAGCCTAGTCCCCATGTGTAACTGACCCTCCTGATCAAAGTATTTAAAGTTCGTAGTATATCGCCCCCCCCCAACCTGGGAGAGTTGAGGGGATTTCTCTCCNCTGACCAACCGCCTGGGTTCCTGAACAAGTGAAGTGGGGAAGGCCCCTTTCCTAGCCTAGTCCCCATGTGTAACTGACCCTCCTGATCAAAGTATTTAAAGTTCGTAGTATATCGCCCCCCCCCAACCTGGGAGAGTTGAGGGGATTTCTCTCCGTTCTCTTTCCTACTCTCCTTTTGTGGGCCCTGGTGACATATCTTCTTTCAAGAGCTTCCCTTAAACCTGGGCCCCCTCCCCCTGAACCCTCTGCCTCCACCTGCAGTGGGGAGGGGTATGAAAGGGGGAGGTAGAAAGGGAGATTCCTGGATTCATTCATCTGCTGGGCAGGAAAGGGCACCTATGGGCCAAGTACTCCCCGGGGTCCCTTCCCCAGCCCTCTCTTCTCCAGCTGACCCCCAAGATGTTTGTCTGCTTAACTCCTTCCCTTCTGAGCTGGGGAGCCTGCAGGCCTCAGCTCAGCACAGATGGGACTGCTGGGTCCCGTCACAGCAGGCCAGCCTGGGGAGGAGGGGCATGCTCCGCAGGCTACCTTAACCCCAGCGCAGTGCAGCTCCTTACCGAAGGGGTCCCCGTCTTCTGCCATGGCGTTGATGCGCTTGTTGGCCAGGACCTGCACGTGCTTCCCGCTGGTGCGGCTGTAGAGTTGGTAGGTCCGGATGAGACGGCGGCTGAGCTGATCTGTCACCAGGCTCTGCTCCCTCACATGCTGTGTAAAATTAGGTGAGGACTGAACAGTTACCTTTAGGAAATTGAAAAATACACAACACGCCATTATAATGCTACCCTGCCCAGGGGCCCGAGTGGCCCCCATCACCCGGCACCTCCCTCCACTGCCCCAGGCAGCCGGCAGGGGCTGGGGTCCCCCCAACATGCCAGTTCGGACCACCCCCACCCTACCCAGGAAAGTCGGAGAGACCCAGTCCAGCACGGATGCGCCCGGGATGGGGAAGGATCTGGACCCACCTGTTGGGAAACACCCTGGGACTCCCGGCCAGCTCGGAACAGGGAAGCGAGCTCCCTGCCCAACGCAGGCCCCCCGCCCGGGCCTTCCTAGAAGAGCAGGGCGCTTTTAAGTCGGGAGGCAGTGCGGCCCGACCCCTGACATTTATAAAGACAAATTCGTGGAGCAAATGTNGCGGGGCGGGGCGGGGCGGGGCGGGGCGGGGCAGCCTCTGGAACAGAGAGAGGTATTTCAGTCGGCGTGTGTAGCTTGCTTTCCCCTGAGAACCTTGGCTGTCAGCTCAGGCTGTGAGGAGGGGCCTGTGCAGTCGTGCGGGGCCTCCTGGGGTCAGCTGCAGGCGGCCACGTGCCCCGTCGACCTTGCCTTTCCCACGGCCACTGCGGTCTGTGTCAGAAGCTCGAACTCTCCTCCCGAGCGGCTCTGCCTCAGTTCCCTGAGTCCAGGGCCAGTCAGGGCCCCAGCCTCCTCCGTTTGGAGCCCGGTGCCCCCTTCCCATGGGTGGCTGGCCACCTGGGACCCTGGCTTGGGTCCCCCAAGGCCGGCTGGAGGCCAGGGATGGGCTTGAGGAGTGACTGCCTGATCTTTGTCAGTGGCAATGGATCCAGTTGGCGGCTCTTGGGCCTCTGAAGCAGGCAGGCTTTGAGGCAGGGCCCTTGCCTCTGAGTTGCGTGCAGAGAGCAGGTTCACAACCGTAGAAGGGAAGTGAAATGATCGTTTAAACAAGAGGCCGCTGAGCCCAGGGCTGCCGGGTGGCTGTCACTGGGCCTGCGCTCTGGCTCTCTTCCAGCGCTGTCCCGCAGGCTCCCGCGCTCCCTACCGTCAGGAGCTCTGCTCTCGGTCGAGCTGAGGCTNGTGAAATGATCGTTTAAACAAGAGGCCGCTGAGCCCAGGGCTGCCGGGTGGCTGTCACTGGGCCTGCGCTCTGGCTCTCTTCCAGCGCTGTCCCGCAGGCTCCCGCGCTCCCTACCGTCAGGAGCTCTGCTCTCGGTCGAGCTGAGGCTGCGTACCCAGAGCTCTGACGTGCCACCCGGGCCCCGCCCGGTGACTGTGTGCCAGCCTCAGCAGCCTTGGGTGAGCTGTCTGAGGGGACGTGTCCCCTGGCAGATGGGTGTGTCCCGAGGATGAGAAGGCAGGCAGAGCGGCAGAAGTGTCCCGGGCACAGGTGCTGCTGGGGAGTCGGGGCTGGAGGCGGGGGAGCACCCTCTGGAGTTGGAGCTGCTGCCCTGAGTCTCCCGGTGGTGGGACCACAGGGTCCTTCCCTGGCCTGTCTTGGGTGTGCCCGGGGCGGTGGGTAGTTGGCCTGAGTGGGCGGCCCTCCCTGGAGACCCTCGGCCCCGGGCAGGGCTCTGGTCCCGGCTTCTGCCCTGTGTCTCGTAGGGGTTGCTGCTGTGGAGGCTGTGTCTCCAGAGGCCTTGGGAGCTCGCTGTCCCCTTCAGTGGGGAACATCTGCCCTAAGGTGCCTGGTGTCCCTGGGCCTGTCAGGCACACCCTGTGTCGGCCCCCTTTTGGCGCGGGCTGGCCCTTGGGCTGACGGTCTGTCCTCATTCCTTCGTCCCAGGGAGCTGGGGGGTGCGGCCGGCATGGGGGAGCAGCGGGCAGCCCCCCGGGTGCGGCTGGCTGTGATGTGATGGCTGACGCCTGTAGCGGGGACGTGGGGGCTTGCCCTTCACGGTGCCGTGACCAGGGCATCCGAGAAGACACAGCTGCGCCTTCCTTCCCTTCTCGGCCCCTGAGATGGTCACCAGTGAAGCAGCCCCAGCCAGGACGCTGGGCAGCCCCTTGGCTTGGGGGCCCGTGAGGGAGACCTGGCTCCCCGCCCCAGCTTCTGGGNACGTGGGGGCTTGCCCTTCACGGTGCCGTGACCAGGGCATCCGAGAAGACACAGCTGCGCCTTCCTTCCCTTCTCGGCCCCTGAGATGGTCACCAGTGAAGCAGCCCCAGCCAGGACGCTGGGCAGCCCCTTGGCTTGGGGGCCCGTGAGGGAGACCTGGCTCCCCGCCCCAGCTTCTGGGGCCGCCGAGGGCCGGCGTCTGCAGACTGGCGCAGTACCTTGGGGGAGCTGGGCCGTTGCCCCGGGACTGTGCCTGGGGTCCTGCTCTAGGGTTTGGCAGGAGGTGGCTGCCAAGCGCAGGTGGCAGGGCGTCTGTCTCGGGCACCGTCCCTGGCCTGGGGCTGGGGCTGTGGCCCACGGTTTGTGTCTGGCACTTCAGACTCCGTGAGCATTTCCCCCACTGAAGACCATGTGCTCCAGACCTGAGTGCTGTGGTGGGCCTTTGGAAGGTGTTTCCGTATTGTGCTCTTGGGGATGCTGAGTGTTTGGGGTGCAGGGTGGCCAGCTCCTGGCCTGGGCCTCGGGGTCTGAGAGCAGGCTGTCACTCAAGCAGCGATGGGGCTTGCCTGGAGGGTGGGCTTGGCCGTCAGATGGTGGAGTGCTCAGCTGGGGGGAGTGGGGCTCTGAGGAGAGAGCAGCAGGGCCGTGCTGCCTTGGCACAGACCCCGGTGCCTCCCAGGGCTCGGGGAGAGAGGGCACAGATGTGCCTGGCAGGCTTCCTTCCTGTTCTGTCTTCACCCTGACTTGGGAGCAGAAGATGCCAGAGAGACTCGGGAGACACCACCCCGTCCTCGCTGGCGCCTGTGGAGAGCTGCGTGGAGCGCTCGCCACCCTCCTGCGGGGTGCCTTCCCTCTCCAGCCCGACAGAGCCCAGGCTGGCTTCATGAGCGCACAGAGGTGTTCCTGTGTGTGGGCCTGTCATAGAGGCTGCCATCTGCGGGAGGGAGGGTGGGGCGCATCCGAGTGACGTCACCTGCCCGTCACCTGCCCCAGGCGGCTGCTTGGCTGGCCTGGAGCCCCTGGCAGTGCCTGGGAGGTTCTCCATGACCCTGCGTCTGAGGATGGGAGACTTGGTGTGTGGCTCACGCTGGCGCTGAGGCTGCAGGGGTCCTCACGGGCGCCCTCGCTGCTGCTAGCTGACCCCAGCCTCGTGGTGGCCGTGATCGTGGGTGTTGGGGCCTCTGTGTGTCCTGAGTGCAGCACAGGCCAGCGTGCCCACCACATGGAGGCCGTCGGGGCGAGAGGGTCCTGGGCCAGGGCGCTGCTGCGTCGGGCAGGGCTGGCTTTCAGATGGTCCTCTCTCATGAGGCTTCATCTGAGATGCGTGCAAGGGAGGGACTCCAGTGGGGGAAAGCAGGCTGCTGACAGTTTAGAATTGTTCCCGGACACGCAAAGCTAATCTTAAGCCTGGAAAACACCCCACGGGAACAGGAACACCCAGCCTGGCACTTCCCTGAAGTTGGCGTTGAGGGTTGTTTCGGAGGGGGCTGATGGGACCTGCTAGGGAGGTGGGACGTCGTATGTCCCTGGTAGGGCCAGCATCCTGTCGGGGGATGTTCAGGTAAAGTTCTGAGGGGAAACATGCGCTGCAGAGCGGGTGAGTGGAAATGGGGTTGGGGTGGAGGGCCGAACGAAACCAGAGAGCAGGACCTGGGGCCAGGGGGGTTGCCACTGCCAGGTGGGCCCTGGACGAGTTTGGAGGTTTCTCCAGTAAAGCTTGTTGGAAGTTGCCGTCAACTTCTTGCCTTAACCCTGCCGTGACCTCCCAGCCCCTGCAGCTTGATGAGCAGAGCTTGACCCACCCCCATGTCCCTGACCTCCGTGTGGCATCCCTGGGGGTGCGGGGAGAGTGTGGCCCCGTCTCCTCTGCCCCGTCAGTGAGGGGAGCCCCCTGCACACGCGTGAGAGCCCTGAGCCCACGCAGGTCCTGCGGGGAGCCTTCGGGACCAGGCTGGGCTGAGGGGAGTGCAGGGTGGGCGCCGTGGGGGGTCTCTGCTGAAAACCCCCCTTTCCTGCAAAGCTCCGAGGAGCTGTAGCTGAACGAAGGAGACCCCGAAACAGCACCCCCGCTCTGCCCGCTCTGTCCTCAGCGACCTGGGGGCGGGTGTCCGGCCGACCCGAGGGGCAAGCAGAGCCCTGGCTCCCAGTCCCTGACGGATCAGCGTCTGGGGGCCGCTGCCTCCCGCTCACCTCGGGCCACTGGCAGCTGCTGCCTGAGGTGCTTTGGTTGAGAACCTGAGGCTTCCTGCGGGGAGAGGGGGGCCCGAGCTGGGATCCCGAGAGGCAGCAGGTGGGCTCAGTTTGAGCGAGGCCTGCCCAGCCTCATAGCTGTCTCCCTTCCTTCCCGACCCGGGGCTGTGGCTGCAGGAGCTGGCTTGTGAGCAGCCTCGGGTCTATTAGAGCCGATACGGGAACGCCCCCGGCCTGCTCCGGGAAGTGGCGCGTGCAGCCACGTACCAGCCGGAGACTGGGGCGCTCAGGAGGCGCTTGTCCCAGGCAGGTGCAGCGTGGGTGTGTGGGGTGGCAGGGGTCGCATCCTGAAGGGGTTTGGGTCACGCTGTGGAGTTTGGGCTTCCTCCTGCTGTTGACAGATGGGCCTCTCCTCCTTGCTATCACCGTGAGAGGCCTGGGTCCTTGGCTGGGCCCCGCCTGGCGGAGATCTCGGCCACTGTCCTAGGCACTGCAGCCTCCCGAGCCCCGCGGCGCCAGGAGGGCGCGCGTGTTCGCACGGGATCAGGGTGTCCCGTAGTGTCCCGTAGGGTTTGCTGGGACGTCTACCCCCAAGCAGAGGATTGTGTTAGTCTTGTTGTGATGGACAGTTGAGGGGGCGGCTCTCCTGCCTGGAGGTCTTGAAACTAATGAAGGTGTCTCCTGGTCAAGGCCAGTTTCTCTCCATCCGTCCTTCTGGTTTCCCTTCGGGTTGGTGCCCGTCCTCCTGACCCATCCATCATCAGTTGAGAGAGCGATGACTTTGGGGAGAGGCACGCACGTGTTCCTTCCTCGCACGCCAAGTTGTGGACCTGCTGTTTGCTGGACGTTGTGGATCTGAGTCACACTCTGCACCTTTGTGCTCCTGGGACAGACAGAGGCTTCTAACAGCGGCACTGGAGGGGAGCCTCTGGCCCTGGCGGGNGGAGAGGCACGCACGTGTTCCTTCCTCGCACGCCAAGTTGTGGACCTGCTGTTTGCTGGACGTTGTGGATCTGAGTCACACTCTGCACCTTTGTGCTCCTGGGACAGACAGAGGCTTCTAACAGCGGCACTGGAGGGGAGCCTCTGGCCCTGGCGGGCTGGAGCCGGGTCTGTGTAGAGAATGCAGAGGCAGCAGCGTTTTCAGGGAGCATTCAGCTGACTTGGAGATGAATTTCAGCTGTAGCTTCGCTGCACTTGAACGATACTGGTGGGTAGAAGGCCAGACGTTTTCTCTGGTCTGGAAGTTGGAGGCTGACTGGAGGCCTGGAAGCTTGTCTGTTTGAACGTAGTCTCCGCTCTGAAGCGGGTCTTTAGAGCGGGGCCTCACCCGTGCTGGCAGCGGCTCATCAGAGGAGAGCTGCTGGGGGCTATCCACGCCCGTGCACGTGGGTCCTACTCGCCTGATACCCGGTGCTGTGGATGAGGCGGCTGCTGCTCTGTCCGCTTGGCAGAGGAGGGGCCGGACGACGGAAGGGCTCTCTGGCCAGGGTTGCACGGTGTCTGTGGCGCCTTTGTGGGGCTGCTTGGCTGGGCCTGGCCTGGCGGGGGAGCTCTGCCCTGCGTGACCTCGGTCCATCTGGCTGGCCACATGGTGCCTGCAGCTGGANTGGCAGAGGAGGGGCCGGACGACGGAAGGGCTCTCTGGCCAGGGTTGCACGGTGTCTGTGGCGCCTTTGTGGGGCTGCTTGGCTGGGCCTGGCCTGGCGGGGGAGCTCTGCCCTGCGTGACCTCGGTCCATCTGGCTGGCCACATGGTGCCTGCAGCTGGAGCCTGTGCCTTTGTGATCCTGCCCGCCTGCTGCTGGCGCTCAGACTTCTGCTGGGGAGCTGCCCACCCGTTTGGCCCAGGCAGCGCTCAGCCCATAGCGGGCAAGAGGCCCATGGCTGATGGCAGCTCTTTCAGACCTGACGGCTCTCAGGGCACTCGGGCTCGGAGGTCCTGCCAGCCTGAGAGCTGGGCTGGGGGTGGTGGTGACCGACTTCTGCCCTTGTTCAGGCTGACCCCTCTGGGGTGCGGGGTGAAGGAAGACGGTGGTCGTTCGGGAGGGGAACAGCTAACTTCTGAGGCCACAGCATGGTCCTGTCTTGCTCACGAAGGTGGCTGAGGTAGAAGGTGGCCATTTTTTTACTGCAAACGACTCTTCGGTTTTGTGGAACCAGATTGCCCTCCCACAGCAAGGCCGGAAGGCTTCTCCCTCATCTTCTCCTTCAGAGTGCTGTGGTTTGCTTCTCGATGGTTCGTGGGTCTGTGTGGAGCATTCAGACAGCGTTCCGGCTCCCACTTGCTCTTCCTGCTCTGGGTTGCTGGGTGCCTCCTACATCGCGCTTGCTTGGGCTGGGCGAGCTGCGTGCTGGGTCTGGAGGGTGCCTGTCACCGGGCCCGTCTCCTGCCCTCTCTCGCGGGCGCCTCACTTCATCGCGCGTGCTTTACTGCGCGTTGCAAAAATTGCATTTTTACAAATTGAAGGTTTGTGGAAGCGCTGTGTCTAGCCAGTCTTTTGGCGCCATTTATCCAACAACGTTATGTTTTCATGGAGGCGAGTACACTGTGGTTTTAGATGTAATTGACCACACCATAGTGTAAATATAACTTACACTTACTGGGAAGCAAGGAGCTCACAGGACTTGGTTTTGCAGCATTCACTTCACTGTAGCTGTCTGGAATGAGAGCCACAGTCGCTCCAGGTCTGCCCGTGGGAGGATTAGGCTTTTCCTGCTAGACTTAGCTGGGAAGAGAGTCACTGGAAGCTGCTGCTGCTGGTGTTGGGGCATTTTTATTATTTACTAGAGCTTGGTTGCAGTGCCGGAGATGTCCCCTAGGGGTCACTACCAGGTTATCAAAGCGTGAGTCTTCAAATGCAGACTTGGTAAGAGAATGTACTTTCTCTTGTCTTAACTAGTTAGTCGACTAGAGTTTTCACAGTTATACAGTCAGTACCTGTGATGGTGGATTTATAGCAGTGGCTGGCAATTTTTTTTTTTTTTTCTGTAAAGGGCCAGGTGGTAAACATGGAAGGCTTTGTGGTCCATGAAGCCTCTGTAGTAAGTGTTTAGCTCTGGCTTTGCGACACAGGATAGGGTGGCCAGCCCTCTCGTTTGGCCCGGGATGTGGGACTCTCCATGCTTGAACCAGGGTCTAGGACAAAACAGAACTCTCGGTTATCCAGTGGGAAAGCTGCTGCGTGGTGTGTGAGTGAGTAGGTGTGGCCACGTTCTAGGAGAGCTTTATTGTCTAAAAGAGATGGCGGGGGTCTGCCTGGAGGCCACAGCAGGCTGAGCCCTGCCTTAAGGCCCAGGCCGGGCCACTGGGCTTAAAGAGCCAGCCCAGAGCCCTGCTCGCTGCTTTCCCTGCAGCGTGGTCTCCTCGTGACTTGCTGCTCGTGTGGGGGCATGGTATAGCTTTCTCTCCTTTTTTCTGGTTTGGGAGAGTCTGGCCGTGGACGTGACCTTGTTTGGGGCAGTTATTGAAGTGGGCCTGGTGCAGGTTCGGGCGCCTGCCTCTCGGGGGCAGCAGGTCTCTGGCGCTGGGCCCGAGCTCCCGCTCAAGGTGGGAGATACCTGCAGGACGGGGCTCCTCCAGGTCAGAGCTCTGGAGCAGTTCACTCCCGGGGCCCGTGGCAGGGCGCGGGGGGCTCCTTTCTGTCTTCCCTCTTCCTGGCAGCCAAGTTCCCAGCAGATGCTTGTTGAGCAGTTGGGTGGGGCAGATGCCCAACTGGAGAGGTCGCTGAGACCGCTAAGCACCATCCCTGCTCCAGCACTGAGCTCAGTGTTCCCTTGTTTTGGGGGCTGAGGGGGCTTGGCCTTGACTGGCTCAGGGTGGGGAAGCCCTCCTGTCAGGCTTGGACTGGGCGTCCCTTGTCTCACTCCTCGGTGGCTGGGCGGGTGAGCGTGCTGGGTCGGACCTGGGGTCCAGCTTTGGGAGGGAAAGGACAGACTCAGGACCCGCAGTGGCATCCAGGGCTCTCCCGTCCCCGCCTTCCTAGGCCCCCTGGGCCCGGACCCTGACCATGGAGCAGGCCACCGCTCCTTCTGTCTGTCCGGACAGGAACGAGTTGCTTTTGTTTCCATCAAGAGCATGAACACGGCTCCGAGTACTTCCATTTACTGACAACCCTTGCCAAATTAATTTTATTTAATTATCTCCCAGGGCTAAGCTTGAATACATTTTGTGTTAAATTCACAGTTTTCCTTTTTCTAAACGAAATGGACTTAATATCCTTGTTAAAATCTGATTAAAACTAAAATTGAGTTTTTTGAAGTCTGATTATTCCATGAAATGGAATTTTTAAACCTAATTACGGATGGATTTGCATATACTTCTCAGCACCATTGAAAAGAAAGTTGAAATAAATTTATTAATGACATCCTTTCTGTCGTTTCCTTGGGGCATGATGTTAGTGTTGGAGCATAGGCAGGTTGGGGGGAAAGCTACCTTTCTTCCCCCAGTTCCTCAGGAGGGATTTGTTTTCAACTTTATTCCCTGGAGAATCAGTTCCCAGTGACTGCACTCCGTCTCATTTTCATTCTACCCTTTGCTAATCTACCAGTTTCATAGTTGATAGCCTTTCTGCGGCTCCTGGATTCAAAGCTCTTATCTTGGAGGAGGAGCGTGGGAGGAGGGGATAATGATTGTAGTCTCAGGGGGTCCTCCTTTCAGCCCCAAATATGGATTTATAATTAATAAGATGCCTTCAGCCTAATTCTGTGTTACAGGGGTGTTATTAATAAAAGTGAGAATAAACTTGCTCTCTGTGGCCACCTGGAAGTGGGCGCGGGGTCTCCAGAGGCCCACTCCTCATCCTTGAAGAGACACCGCCTTCCGGGGGGACCATTTCCTGCGGCAGGTCTGGAGGCACACCACCTCTGTGGACTTTCTAGTGACTGTGTGGCTGGCAGACTCCTACCTGTCCTGATCTTCAGGTGCTCTGTCCATGAGGGAGACCGTCCCTCATGCTTCCTTGTGGTCTTGCCCTTCCCTCCGTTAGTGGTCCATGCTTCGTGGGTACTGGGAAGGTGACTGCGTGAGCGCTCCTGTGAAGGGGCAGAAGGCGTGAGCCAGGGTGACTGAGCTGCTGATGGGTCAGTCCTGCTGTGCCCCAGCTGACGACCACCCTGCAAGGATGTGTGTCCAGATCTTTAAGAGAAGCTGAGAACATGGATTTTTAAAAGCACCGCCTGGGCCCAGGGAGCCGTATTTGAAGATGACGCGTGTGCAGCTTGGTCAGAGAGCGTGGGCAGCCTACATCTCAGCACACTGTCTGCCAGCCTCCCGCAGCTCCCATCCTCGCCACGCTCGCCTCTCTGGCCCTGTGTGTGTCCTGGGCCCTCCTGTCCCCAGGCTCTCGCGCATGCTGTGGCCTCTGGGAACCGTCTTGAGCCTTGTCTGTGTGTCTGAATTATAGTCAAGCCCCGGGGGTTGGAGGGCACCTTTCTCACTGATTCCGAGTTGAGCAGGAGGCCCAGGCTGGACAGGATAGGGAGGGCTGGGGGAAGGTCCAGGCTTTTTAAAGAACATTTGTTTCATTTTTTGCTCTGGTTCCTAGTGGGAGAGCTTGTCTTGCAGGCGCTTTGTGAGTGAGTCCGTTAGGAGCAGAGGCCTGGGGCTGTGCGCTCTGTCTTGGTGGTGGGCTGGGGGTTAAAGGGTTTCTGTGTGGGGCTGCGGTGGAGCCTGGTAAACACTGGCATCACATTTGCTGCTCTGTTTTCAACTTGGCCTCCTAGAAACCGCCTCAGGTCATCGTGGAGAGGGGGCCAGTCTGCGTGATGGAGACGATCACAGGCTGTCTCTGGTGAAGCCGCTTCCTTCGCTGAGCTCCTCACCTGCAGGATGGAGCTGATTCTTCCTGCCTCCCGGGGTCTTGGAGGAGATGGGAGGTGATGGAGACACGGTAGTGACCTGTTGCTGTGCGGCAGGCTCTGCCCTGAGACCTTGGTGTCTCAGGTCTCTGTGGGTCATGAATCTGTAGGACTCTGGATCTCCCTCAAGGCCACACGCACCTCAAGGCTCCAGTGCAAGGCTCCGCTCGCCACTCACTCCCACGTGGGCGGGACTCAGGGCCTGGTGGCTATTGGCCTGAGGCCTCCTGTCCGCTGTTGTGGGGGCCCTCCGCGGCGCATCCCTCAGCAGGACCGTGTGGCTGCTGGCCTGGCCTGATTGGGGTGGAGCGGGCAGCCGTGCTTCGTGCTCTGGCCACAGAGGAGCTGCCCCACTTTAGCCATGCTCACGTCACCAGAAGCAAGTCCGTCAGTCCAGTCCATGCTGGGGGAGAGGGCTGCAGAGGGTGAATTCCAGGAGGTGAGGGCCTGGGGAGCCACGTCAGAAGCTGCTTTCCACCGCAAGTTTATTTGGAGGACCGAGTTAGAAAGGAGTCATACTAACCGCCAAAGAGAGCAATTTTAGTTGTGATGGCAGAGAAAAATACGTGTGTTTATAGAAAGTAATTTTACAAGTGTTTTAACCCAAAATTCTGAATGACGGTGTTTGCTGTGTGGGCTCTGAAGCTTGGGAGGGCCTTACTGTGGCCCCTGATTCGGCCTCTGGGCTGTCTCCCCAGGGAGGTTATCGACCCGTGACAGCCGCGGCAGAGGCCCCGGCCGAGGCCTGGACCCTGTGCTCCGCCTCGAGTGGGGCGGCTGGTGGCACAGCCCTTACCTCTCCATCTGCCCCGTCGCACGCATGCCCTCACCCGTCGTTCTGCGCGCCTGCTCTCCTGCCCGCCGCGCCCTGACTCCTCCAGGGCAGCTTCAGACAGAAGTGAAGAGGCTGGAGCCGCGCCCGGGGGCTGGTCTTCGAGGGGAGGCCTTTGGTTCTCGGTCATCGAGTGTGACGTTGCTTTTAGGTTCTTGGGATGCTGCTTCTCAGGGAAAGGATGTTTTATTTTATTCTTTGCTGAAAGTTTTTGCTCTAAAATTATGAATGAGTTTTGAATGTTATCAGATGATTTTTGTACGTCTGTTGGGATGAGGAGGTCTTTATTGAGTGTTCTGCTAGTGTAGTTCGTATATCAATTGACTTTTTTCCAGTGCTTAACCAACCTTGCATTCCAGGGATAAAACCCCCCCTCCTTGACCGTGGTATATTATTCTTTTGATATGCTAGTACTTCATTAAGTTTCTTTGCTTCTCTGTTCTTGAGGAGTATTGCTTTATAGTTTTCTTGTAATATCTTTATCTGGTTTTGGCATCAGGGTAATGTTGGCTTCATGAAATGAGTTGGTAAGGATTTCCTCTTTTCTTAGAAGAGTTTATATATAATAGGCATTATTTAATTAAATGTTTGGTGGGATTTACCAGTGAAGCCATCTCTGGGCCTGTACTTCTCTTTGTAGCAAGGTTTTTACTGCAAACTTGGTTTCTTTAGTGGGTGTAGACTGTCCTGTTGACTGTTGTTTTCAGGGTGAGCTCCCTCCTTCCCCTCCTTCCCCTCCTCCCCCCTGTGCCATTTCACACTCTCCAGCAGCACACAGGGGCTCCAGTTTCTTCCCAGCAGTCTTTTCTGTTATGTTTTGGTAACAGACATTTCTGTGGACGTGCAGTTGTCCCCGCGGTGGTTCTGGTCCCCGTGTCCCTCACGACAGTTGGCGTCAAGCGTCTTTTCATGGGCTTCTTGGCCGTGTGTCTGTCTGTCCCTGGAGAAGCGTCTGTTCACGTCCTAAGCTACGTTTTAAGTCGCGCTGTTTTCTTGGTGCTCCTTTGTGAGGACTCTGGCTGTGTCCTGGGTGTCACCTCGGCCCTTAGCAGGTGTGTGGTGCTCTCGCCGGTCTGTGGGTTGCCGTCTCGCGCTCTCGACAGTGTTCTTTGTACAGAAGCTTTTGACACTGACTGAAGCCCAGCTCCTCTGTTTGCTCATTTGTTGTCTGTGTTCTCGGTGTCATAGCCGGGAAATCGTCGCCTAATCGAGTGTCGGGAAAGGCTCCCCCTGTGCCTGCCGTCGGCCACGAGCTTTATGGTTTCAGCTCCTTGGTCTGTTTTGAGTTTATGTTTGTGTGTGGTCTTGGGTAGGGTCCAGATTTCATCTCAGTCTTCCCCGCATTTGCTGAAAACCGTCTTTTCCCTCCTTTGGTAGCTTCGACTCTCCTGTCAGACAACCTTTGACCGTGTGAGCCAGGGTTTATTTCTGGGTTTTCCGTGCTGTCCACTGGTTTACGTTCTGTCTTTATGCCAGGACCACTCTGTCTTGATGACTGTGGCTTTGTAATAAGTTTTGAAATCAGCAAATATGAGCCTCCAACTTGATCTTTTTATTTTTTCAAGATTGTTTTGGCTATTCTGGATCCCTTGAGATTTTATATGAATTTTAGGGTGGATTTTTCTTTCTCTGCCAAAGTGTGATTGGGGTTTGAAAGGGATTGCATGGACTCTAGTTATTTTCTTTGAAGTGAGAAACTTAATTCAACTCATTTTTGAGAAGATGGCTACCAGATACCCGAGTCTGAGTAATTGTTGTCAGTCAGTCATTTTTTTCATGTAAAATATTTTTCCCCCGTAAAGTGGACCTTAAATCATGGTGCTATTCAGTATAGACTATTTTATTTATTATTCAAAAAATTATTAGAAAGCTAGCCTTTGTTTCTGTCTGTGCTGGGTCTTAGTTGCTGCCTGGGCGTTTCCTGGCTGTGGCGAGTGGGGCCCAGCCTCCGGGTGCAGAGCTCGGGCCTCTCACTGTGGCGGCTTCTCTTGTTGCAGAGCCCGGGCTCTAGGGCTCTTGGCCTTCAGCAGCTGGAGCAGGTGGGCTCAGAAGGCGCCGCTCACGGGCTCCAGAGCACAGGCTCAGCATTGTGCTGCACAGACCCGCTGGCTCCGTGCCATGTGGGATCTTCCTAGATCAGGAATCGAACCCACGTCTCCTGCACTGGCTGGTGGGACTCTCCACCGCTGAGCTGCGAGGGAAGCCCAGGACAGACTGTTTTAGACGACAGCGCTGCCTTCTCCGAATCTTCCATGCTGCCCTAGTCCTCCAGGCTCTCGGCTCCTCTTTCCACTTGGGACCCGGGTCTCCCCAGTGCTGCCCCCGGCCGTGGGCTTGCTGAGAGAGAGCGGCGGCCTCGTGGTAGCGGAGATCCCTGCCCGTGTTGGGAGGACACATTCTTGCCTTTATCCAGATTAGGACAGGAGTCCCCCCCAGTCCCACCAGCTTCCTGGGATTAAAGGTGGTCTCTGCTTCCCGGAAGTCTAACAGCTGGTGACCTCAGAGAATTCCTGTGTATTACTGCATCTCGCTCACTTCCTTTGACAGTGGCATTCAGTGTGGCCTTAAAAATAGGAAAAATTTGTTCAGTTCCTTTAAAAATGTTTGAGGATAATACAGTGAAAGGATTGACCTTCAGTTTTGAAATTGTGTCACCTGTCAGCCAGCCCCTCAGTGAAGTTTACGAAGTTTCCATAGGCTCAGAGATTTTCCTGTCTCTTCCCATCGACTCCTGCCCCAGGGACAACCACTGCTGTCGGTCCGTGACTGTGGACTGGTTTTGCCTGTTCTTCAGTTGTAAACAAATGCAGCAGCAAGTGTGTGTATTGCTTAATTGCTGTCTGGTTCTGCCCGGGGCTCCTGGGGCTGTGATGAGGCTGAAGCAGCAGAGGCTGGGGCTGCCTGGTCCCTCGATAAGGCTCAGAGCGAGCCCCTCCTGCACCCCTCTCCTCCACCCCATCCCCCCCACCCCTGCCTGACTCTGACGTGTGAGACCCAGCCGTGGCCCATCTTTTTTAGTGCTGGAAGTGGTCCACTGTGTGACCCGTCCCTCTGTGGGCATTCAGATCGTCTACACCTGCTGGCTGTTGTGCATGAAGCTGCCGTGCACACTCGGGGCCAGGTCCGTGCACACTCGGGGCCGGGCCCGGGCCCGGGCCCGTACGCTCTTGTGCTGGTACTTCTCTCGGGTCGGTTCCCAAGAGCACACGAGTACACTGGGTGTGTTCCAGCATGGCTGGGTGAGTTTACTTGCCTGCCCACGTCATATGGGAATTCCTATTGCATCATAACTTCACCAAATTTGAGCTGTTTAAAGAGAAATTGTGGTTATTCCAGCGGGTGTGATGTGGTTTCTCCCCCAGACCTCTGGACTGGGGAGGAAGAAGGACCTGTGTGCAGATGGTGTGGCTTCACGTCCGGGGGGCTGGGGGACAACGGTTACTGGAGACGTCGGCAGAGCCGCGGAGTCAGGGTCAGGGAGGGGAGCCTCCGCCCTGGCTGTGAGCAGCCTAATTACAGTGGTGACCCGCAGGGAGGCTGTGGTCCGGGGTTCCGATCGCCTTCGTGTCTTTGGTTTGGGTGCCACAGAAACAACACAGGCTCCCCTTCAGTCCTGTTATTCTTATTACAAAACCTCATCAGATCTTTCACGGTAGGAAATTATCAGTAATAAGTTAACCGTAGCCGTTATGTCTCAACGGTACTGCTCAACTTTGATGAAATCCATTTATCAATTCTTGTCTTGTATGGTTAGTGGGTTTTGTGCTTTTAGGAGTCTTCTCACATTTCATGGTTGGAAATGAGCTTTCTTATGTTTTCTTCCAGAATCTTTTTGTTTTAATTCTTTATGTACTGGTATGTGGCTCCTGTCCCGTGGTGCCTGAGGCTGGAGTCGAGGTTCCCCTTCCCCTGCTTTTGTCCAGTGTCAGTGGCTTATTTGGTAAAGCTGGTCCTCTCCCTTGGGACCGCTTTGTTTTTCTCAGGTAAATTTGGTGTATATGTGGCCTTCTGTTTCTGGATTCTGTTTTACGTGACTGTCTTCATGCCAATGCTATGCTTTCTCGATGGCTGTGTGTTTATAGTAAGTCTTGAATAAGGTATTGCAAGTCGTCTACATTTTTCCTTGGTTAACATTAAGCTCTTAAAAGTTCTTTAGCTTCTCTATATACGTTTTATAAATAGGTCATCAATATCTGCCAAAAAGCCCTGCTGTGATGTGTGTGGATTTTTGCATTGAGTTTGTGGGTCAGTTTGGAGGGGTTGGCGCCCTGATGGCTTCTCACGTCATGGTGTGTATGCCTCTTTCATTCTCACAGCGATAGTTTGTAGCTTTAAATGTGGTAGTCTTGTTGGTTGTATTTACCCGGCCTTCTAGAGGTGTTACATATTTTATTTAGCTCAGGAATTAATGAAGCACTAGTAAGCTGGTCCAAAGGAGATTTCAAAGTCCCATGTATTTGTCATCAAAGAGGGGCCGCTGGGGCCTATTTCCGATGCCAGCATGGGGCAGCCGTCAGTCTCCACTGGGCAGGGAGCCTCGGGGCTCCCAGACGGGAGCCGGCATTTCCGTGAGCACGGGTCATCTGCGTCCCTGTCAGCTTTCTTCTGCTGGTGCTTGTATGTTCACTCGTGTCCGACTCTGCGACCCCATGCCAGACTTCCCTGCCAGGCTTCTCTGTCCATGGGATTCTCCAGGCAAGAGCACTGGGGTGGGTTGCCATTTTCTCTTCCGGAGGTTCTTCCCGACCCAGGGGTTGAACCCACATCTCCTTCATTGGCAGGCAGATTCTTTACCACTGATGCACCTGGAACCCCTTTTTTCTACCCACTAACTTGTAAAACAGCTCAAAGATTAGGAGGCAGATGTATTTCATAGGTAGCGAGATAGGGCACCAAACGGTCTTTTTCTGCCCATTCACGGTTTTCCCTCGCCTTCTTCTTGATTATGACAATCTCAAAGCTTATTCTCGATCGTAAAACATGGAGGTCCCAATTGGTTTGACCCAACTGTTGACGTGTGTGCAGTAGGCGTGTTAGTATCGGGGGCTGCACATCTCTGGAGGCTCAGCGTGGGCTCGGGGCCGGACTTGGTTCCCCTCGGCCCATGCGCCCACAGGCGGTCTGGTGCTGGGGCCGGGGGAGATGGACTTGGTTCCCCCTGGCCTATGTGCCCACAGGCGGTCTGGCGCCGGGGCCGGGGAGGACACAGGCTTCCTTGTGCACCTTCCGCCTCGAGTCCTCAGGCGCCCTCTCCCCTGAGGGGCTGCTTCACACTCTGGGCTCCCATGGCTCTGTCCTGTGTCATCCCGGCCACGCGCCTGTGCGTCCCCTTCTTGGGCAGGCTCCAGCATGTCCCCCCCGAGTGTGCTGGTGGTCTTCACTGGCAGCAGCTCTGCCGTGTGCCCAGGGGCTCCACGGGGTCCCCTTTCTGTTGGTGCCCTCATCATGGGCCACGACGGTGGACCTGAGGCTCTGCTGAAAGGCCCCTAGCTCGGCCCCCACCGGCTGGTCCTGCTGACCTCTCCCCAGCTTGGGGTCCAGCTTGGCGTGGACGTGCCTGTGCTGACACAGGCTGGCTTGCCACGGCACCCTGAGCTTGCTGCCCGCGGCCCTGTTCTGAGCTCATGGCTCAAGTTGTGTTTGGGGCTATTATCCAGCTTTCTTTTTCAATGTTTAAAGCATTCAAAAGATCAACTTTTCCAGAGAGTGAGGGAACAGGGAGAGAAAATTATGGCATTTGTTTGAAAGATTCTGAGCTCTTTTTTTAGCTCAAACAGTTCAAAGAGCGCCTCTTGTTAATCAGAGGAATATTCCAGCGTCCCTGGGGTGGTCANGGGCTATTATCCAGCTTTCTTTTTCAATGTTTAAAGCATTCAAAAGATCAACTTTTCCAGAGAGTGAGGGAACAGGGAGAGAAAATTATGGCATTTGTTTGAAAGATTCTGAGCTCTTTTTTTAGCTCAAACAGTTCAAAGAGCGCCTCTTGTTAATCAGAGGAATATTCCAGCGTCCCTGGGGTGGTCACACTGGCTTAATTGGAACCCAGGCTGCTTTGAAGTCCTTTTAATCCTGCCTGAGCTGGGAGGAAGAATTCGAAGGCAGCAACTGTAAAGTTGAAATTTCTTCATTTTATTTACATGTGTCTGGGGAGCCATGTAATTCACTTCCCTGAAGCAGTTCGGCCAAGTTGCTGCTAGTGGACAGCCGGGTGAAACCGGACCTGCGTGCGCTGCTGCGGCGGGCTAGCTGCAGGACCTTCTTGGCCACAGAGAAGCGACCGACCCCGAGCTGGCCATGGGCTCGCCTTCGCCATGTGTGTCAGCCGCACGAGCCACAGCCCTGTGTCTGCAGGTCCTGGCTGGCTGCAGGGGCCCCTGTCCTCTCCCTTCTCGGGGTGGGGCGCACAGCCAGGCTCTCAGTCCCCCTCCCTTCTCCCGCCCCTTCTTGCCCAGCCCCGAGTGGCTTTATGGACTCTGATGGTCATTGAGCAGGTGCTGGCTTCATCTTATGTTACCTGGAGATTGGTGGGTATTGTCTGTTCCAGATGGTTGGTGAAGTTTAGGGGGGGGTTGCGGGTTGGGCCTTGTCCTGGAGGGCTTCGCCACCAGCAGAGACGAGAGCCCCGAAGGGGTCCAGCCGGCTTCCCAGGTGCTTGCTGAGGCCCTGAGGGGCCCGTAGGTCGTCCCTGCTTTGTGTCTGGGGAGGAGCAGAACTGAGCGTGGACAGGACCTGGTGACTCCAGAGCAGGGCCCCTGCCTTCTGCACTCTGGTCTCTTCTTGTTAGTCGGCACTTCTGGAGCTGTGTCTGGAGACGTTCAGAATCTCCTCATGTCTGCTCTGGAATGAGGCCGGGAATAGATAAATGTTCTCGTAACATGTCATGTATTTCTACATCAGTCTGTACTACAGTAGCCAAATCAGAGGCGGGAGTGTTAGATGATGTTAATCTCATTCTTCGTGGATTCGTACTGTAACCAGTGACTGCCACTCTGCCTTCTGCCTGGACGCAGACGTCACTTTGCCCTGTTCTTCAGTGCCTGTAACTCGTAAAGCATGATGCTCTTCCACGGTGAGTCCTCTGTGTGCAGGATTCTCGGGACAGCCGCATGTGCTGGATGCTATTACAGTCATTTTCCTGAAGAGGGTCCTGGAGTTTGGAGAGGTTAATGATGGTCAGAGGTCACATAACTAGGAGTGGATGGAGTTAGGGTTTGAGGTGTTGACTGCGTGCTGTTGCCTCTGTGCGTTGGTGGTTTGTGGAATCTGCGTTTTGCACTTGGTCTCCCGTCTGTGCTGTGTCTGACTCTTTCAGAAAGAGCGCTGCGCCTAAGTGCCTCTCCTGAAACTGGCCAGCGCCCCTCATCTTTCTCTGAAACGTCCTCATAGACTTCTGCAGCGCAGCAGATGCTTGGGACATAGGCTAATCTTTTTCAAAAAGACATTTTAAAGGGCACTATCCACAGTCAGAAGTGCCCTTAAAGAGCAGATGCAGCCTGCTCCGGACCCCCCTCAGGTTAAGAGCCCCACCCCGTCCCTCCTCCCACCTCTGGAGCCAGCCTCATGCTCGGGGTCGTCCTGGCAGGATGCCCGGGGGCCGCGGCCGCCTGAGTGGTGCTGTGCTCTCTGAGATGAGCCTGCTTCTCTGCCAGTTTCACATGTTCTTGTAATCACACAGTTTAATTAAACATTGTAAGAGTCTGGTGAAAAATGTGTGAAGAGAGCAGTGTTTTTGTGAAAGCAAAGTTGAATGTTTTGAAAAGTCTCAAAAGGAAAATTACTAAAAAGAAGCTGTGGAGTAAAGTGAATTGACTATAGAAAACTAGGAGAAAAGTTATAAAATTTAGGAAGATGGCAGCTGTCTATTTGAAAAAAACAGCTAAAATCATGAATTATGATTTGTGGTTTGTACAAAAATATAACATGAAACTTCAGTTTAGTGGACCTATATTTGAAGAAAAAGTTTGCAGCTGGGAGAATGATTTTATACATGTAATATTTTAAATTAAAATGTTTGAGATACGGATATTGATTACCTGATTTTGCCAACTTTTGGGAACAGTGACCAGGCTTGATTACTTCTGATGGGAAGTTTTTTATTAATATATTTTTGCCAGACTTACAATGTAGATTATTCTTATTGTTATACTTAGCTAAACATCATTTAGAAATGATATATGATTATTTCATTATAAGTGGTTATAATTAGTTTCTAATGCTTTAATTCATCATGAAATAATTATTTTCTCTTTTGAAAAATTTTGTATAATATCTGATTCTAAAGTATAAGTTTGTAATGCTAAGTTTTAGAAAAGTTATTTTCCAAATAGGTATTCTATTTCCTTGGTATATATTAGACCTTTTTAATCTACTTTATAGAGGGACTGTAATTTATTTAACTAGTAACACTAAACTTCTGATCCAGTGCTCTGAGTTCAAACTCGGGTAGAATTAGTTGGATAGTGATTGTTCTGCAAAGGCATACTGCCTTTTTCATTCCTTCAGCTCCCATTTATTGAAGGCCCGAGGCTGAGGGCTGTTGGCAGGAGTGTGGGCGTGCCATGCGCGGATGAGGCCCGGGGCTGAGAGTAGCCTAGGGCGAGGGTCCACGGGGGCTCCGGGGGCTCTGGGTTCAGTGGTTGGTCTTGCAGGCCTCCCGCTGACTGGGGAGACAGGACCAGCGTGGTCTTGAGAGTCGGGAAGGCCTGTAGACGTGCGGTGACCTGGAGCAGCCCGGGCCTCTCATCCCGGTAGGCAGGCAGGGCGGCTACTGGGCAGAGGGCCTGGTCTCGTGTGGAAACGGCCGTTGATGGCGGGGGTGGGCTATGGCCTCACGCGGGCCCCTGTGCTGGGTGCCCCACGCAGGCCTTCAGACGGATGCCCTTTGGGTATGTGCCTGAGCCTGCATCTGGTCCGGGCCGCCTCTTGGGGAAAGAGTGACCTGCTCTCCGTCCATCTGGGACACAGTGGCGGGAGAAGCAGCCCGATGGCCGCCGTCCACCGTGTGGCCAGGGTGGCGGGACTGGCCCTGGCTTGGTGCTGAGAGGCCGACGGCCTTCTTCCCCTGAAGGTTGGTTCCTGTGGCCTCAAAATGATCAGCGGTCACAGGCTTCCTTCTCTGGAGTAGCCAGCACCTTGCGTGGCCTCAGGGCTGAGTGCTGTTCTCCCTTCCCGGCTGTGCGCCAGGGTTTGCCAGTCTACGGTGACATGAATCCTCCGCAGCCTCCCTACGTGCTGCCGCTGCCGCCGAGTCGCTTCAGTCGTGTCTGGCTCTGTGCGACCCCATGGGCAGTAGCCCACCAGGCTCCTCTGTCCACGGGATTCTCCAGGCAAGAATGCTGGAGTGGGTTGCCATTGCCTCTTCCCTCCCTACATGACTGGGTCGGATGATCAAAACCCCCGGCTTGCCAGGACGTCCTGTGACTTTGCGGCTGTGAGTGCCTCTGCTCCGCCGGGGGTTCAGCACCAAGCTCTTCTCTGTGACGTGTCCTGTTCCCACTGGTGCACATTTTCTGTAGAAGCCCGCCTGGGACGGAGTCCACCCCCCCCACCGGGTGTGCCCCTCTCTGACAGGGCCCTCTGACCTACTATCTGGGCTGTGGCTCTGTGTCCTGCGGGCTTCTCTTCTGGAAAAGAACACCTTGGAAGAGAGCTTGAGGTTTCTTGCTTGTTAATTAGTTTTCTGGTTGTCACTGTTTGATTCATTTCGGAAATGGGAGTCCTCTGGATCGCGTGTCTTTCAGGCCCGTTGAAACAGCACTGTGAGCTTCAGCGAGAGTCCGGGCATCTGCTGTCAGGGGCCTCAGAATAGCTCTGCTGGAGCTGGAGTGCCTCTGCCTCGAAAATGAACCACTGGGCCCCACTCCCCAGGCTCCCGTTCTGCTCGCAGCTGAGCTCGAGCCAAAACTCAGCTGCAGATGGAACAGAGACTTTCCCCCTTCAAAGCCCACCAGTTAGAGTTAAAAGGCTTTGCAGCTGAACCCAGAGTTTAAACAGCAGATGCCACAGCTTGGGCTGCAGTTAGGACTGTCGCGCTTCTGTCATCTCTGAGTTGGCGGATCCCAGGGCCCTCTGAAGGCCTCCACTTTCCAGCTTTTGAAGCAGGAGTTTGGGGGTGGCTGGCTCTTCCTGCTGAGTACGCCTGTGCTGTTTCGGGCTGCGATGGCACTTGGCCCGATTCCTGCTGGTTACAGGCACATAGCCAATCCCCAGGGCACCCTCAGGGGGCAGCTCCAAGTACTCCAGGTCAGAAGGCTCTGGAAAATCAACACTCCTAGTGCCAGTGGGGGGCACTTTGGCTTCTGGCCTCTGATTTGATGTGTGGTGAAGGCTACAGTGGTTTAATAATCCTTCTCGATTCAATGGCCCTTCAGGAACCTCCCTCCGGCCGCACGTGGCGCTCATCATGGGCAGATGGTGGCAGTGTCCCCAGATGGGCCCCTCTGCTGTGTCCCCAGGCTCCCGGGCTCCTGCTGTGCTGAGCCTCCCTGGAGGAGCCCCATCTCCCGTCAGCACCTCTGCTTGTCCGGCTGGCCGTTGACGCGTGGGCACCGAGTATGGGGCTTTTTCTGTAGTTTTTATTTGTACTTATGCATCTAATATATGAATGCTCATCGAAAGAAATTCAGATAAGGCACATGAACTTTAAGCTCCCTTTGATTTCAGCCGCGCCCTTGGCCCTGGCCTGGCTCGGTTGTGCCCTGTGAACGCGCGCGCACCTCGGCGCCCTTGGCCCTGGCCTGGCTCGGTTGTGCCCTGTGAACGCGCGCGCACCTCGGCGCCCTTGGCCCTGGCCTGGCTCGGTTGTGCCCTGTGAACGCGCGCGCACCTCGGCGCCCTTGGCCCTGGCCTGGCTCGGTTGTGCCCTGTGAACGCGCGCGCACCTCGGCGCCCTTGGCCCTGGCCTGGCTCGGTTGTGCCCTGTGAACGCGCGCGCACCTCGGCGCCCTTGGCCCTGGCCTGGCTCGGTTGTGCTCTGTGAACGCGCGCGCACCTCGGCGCCTTTCCTTGGAAACAAGCAGTGGAGGTACAGCTTTGGGTGCGTGTGACCCGGACACTCTGCCCTCGAGCTCTCTTCTCTGCGTGCCTGTGGCCTGCTGGCTTGGGCTCCCCCAGGAGGGCCAGGTGCACGTGGGAGCGCAGGGTCTTGGCATGCCTCCTGCTTGCAGCGCTGGCTGAGGCCCTGCCTGCGGGCCGGGTGCTCACTAGGGTCGGAACAAACAAGCGCCCCTCCCCGAGGTCTAGAAATCGGCGTTGCCCCCTCCTGCCCTCCCTCCCCCCTGCCGTGTGGTCCACTCAGAGGATGCTGTTCTTCCTCCTCTCTGCTCCGTGCTCGGCCCTGCAGAGCTTGGAGAGCCAGCACGGAGGGGGGTGCTAGCGGTCCTGACGCACTGAGTGTGTCCACTTGCCGTCCACCCGGGTCAGGACGTGGGCAGAGGCCTGGGCCTCCGGGAGGGCACACAGCCCCTTGGTCCCCGACGCCTGATTTGGTGAGCAGGAGCGGGGCCAGAGCATGGCCAGAGCATGCCTCGCAGATGCCGTCACGGGACGTCCCTGTGGCGCGGGGCTGTGATGGCTGGGGCTCTCTGGAACGGCCCCGAAGATGCTTTGTGAGTCATGTGCGGGCTCACCTGATGGAGTTGATGGCTGCCACGAGGCTCACCTGGAGGATGTGGGCTCTGGACGATGGCACTGCGCCTGGGGCTGGAGCTGCTTGCGGAGTCTGCCCTGGCCTTGGGCCGTGTGAGAGCTGGGCCCCTGCACAGCCTCCCTGCCGCGCGCTCTCAGTGGGAGCAGCCCTGCCTGCTTGGATGAGCTGCACCCCCTCTGGGGACTTGCTGCGGAGGGCTCTTGTTTGCATGGCTGGTTGAGGGGGAGGAGTGGCGTGGCGGGGGAG
>SJYA01004078.1:0-39296 GCA_006410615.1 Neotragus moschatus | reverse complement strand
AGCCATGATTATGGGCATATGTAACTTTTTAAATTTAAAAGCTGGGGGGTGGCGGGGAGAAATGAAGACAGGACGGGGCCTGCTTCCAGAGTGAGAGGCCAATGTAACGTCAGGGGAGGAGACGGGAGTCAGGTGGGAGGCTGTGCCGAGAAGTGTGATGGGGGGCCAGGGAGCCCCCTGAAGGTGGCACTGAGGCTGAGCCTGAAGATGGAGTAAGGGAGTGGGCAGCCCTGGGTGGGGGGCTTCCCTGGTGGCTCAGCTGGTAAAGAATCTGCCTGCAATGTGGGAGACCTGGGCTCGATTCCTGGCTTGGGAAGATGCCCTGGAGCAGGGATAGGCTACCCACTCCAGTATTCTGGCCTGAAGAATCCCATGTACTGTATAGGTCATGGGGCTGCAAAGAGTCAAACTCGACTTTCACTTTTCACCTGGGCGGGGAGGGGTGGCCAATCAGGCGAAAGGGACAGAGGGAAGAGTAGCCTTCCCCAGCAAGGGCGAGCGACGAGGCCTGACGGGACCAGGGACATGACGGTCCAGTGGGAAGCAGGTGTGAGGCCACGGAGGCCGTGGGCGGGCCAGTGAAGTGGTTGCACCCGGGGCTGTGACTTCTCCCTGGGCTTTGTGACGGCGATGAGTTACTTCACCATTCAGAGTAACATCCCAACAACAGCTCTCGCCGCTGGTGGACACTGGGTGGGTGGCACGCCCCGAGAGGAGCTTTCCAGATGGACTATTTCATTCACTCCCCACCAAAAAAAAAAAAAGCCCTGCATAATTTCAACCATTTTACAGATGAGAAAGCTGAGGCTCAGAGAGGTGACTTAGCTCAACAGAGTTGAAGATCTGGTAAACAGCTGAGCTGGGATTTGAACCCAGGGAGCCCAAGTACCAGTTCTCCACTACCACACCTTGCCAGGACAGACCCATCCCCTGTGGCTCCCTGACAGCACAGGCAGCAGGTGAAGGCCGAGAGGCAAGTTCTGCTCCTGCAACGAGGCCCTCTGATCCTGGACCGCATCCACGGAGCTGGAGCTACCCCAGCATCTGAAATTCAATTCGATTATAAATGCATTAAAAAATCATCAGAACCCAGAAGCCTTCTGGCTGCGGGAAGGCGGCCTCAGGGAGCCAGGCAGAAACCGAGTCTATCGGCCCCTGTGGGGCTGCCTGCGGCTCTTTGAGGAAATGGTTCCGAAGTGCTCACCAAGGCAGAATGGCTCCAGCTTGACGGGAAATAATGGACGCTAAACACTGGGTTTTTAGGACGGCCCGGGGCCGCCCCTGGCCTAGCAAGGGCAGTCAGGCACCTGTCGCCTGAAGCGGGCGAGGCTTCCACCCTTCCAAGAGCAGAAAACCAAATATTTGCTGGCTCCACACACAGGGCGTGCCTTATGTGGAAATCGCACAGGACAGAGTCCACCACCCACATCGGAGCCCCTTCCGCCTCTGCTGTGTGATCTTTGGCAAATAATTGTCTGCCCCAGCCTCAACTCCTCAACTGTATAATGGGATGACGTAGCATACCCGCTTCCCAGGGCTCTCAGGCCCCGCCTATTGGGGAATCCTGGCCCAGCAGGTGAGCTGAGACCGTCCCACCCCCATGTCTCTGCCCCGTGGTTCCCTCTCCCAGGGATGCTGTTCTCGGACTTCCCTGGCCCTCTCCAGCAGGACTCAGCAAGGGTGCTCCTGGCCTCCCGTCCCGTGAGGTCATTGCCCTCCCCTGGTCTCCATGCACGTCTGGCCAGGCCCTGTGGCCATGGGGACCCGGGAGGGCGAAGCCCCCACACCCGGCAGCCCTAACCTAGAAGTGGACGAAAGTGCGGAGGTCACACAAGGAGGGTCAGTTCCTACTGCTGGCTGTGCCTTGAGGAAGGAGTGGGATTTTAACAGAGGCCAAGGAGGAGGGAACAGCCTGGCAAAGCAGAGAGGTGTCTGATTATACAAAGAACTCCAGGGCCAGGTTATAGCCCTGCATGACTGGCAGCCTGGGGAGGATAGTAACTCGTGAGCAGGGCTACGGACGTAAACCTGGGGGGAATGGGGCCCGGAAAGAATCCCACGGCGGTGCACCCTCTGAAGAGCTCACAGTCAGATGGGAGTAAGCAGGGAGGTGGGGGCGCCTCCGGGGTCTGCTCCTTTGGGGTCCAGCTCCCGCCTGGGACACTCACCCCAACCATCTGGGACCCGGTGCCAGTCACCCACAGGTCCTCAGCCCAAGAACTGCACTCTGCCCTCGTTACTGGTCCACACCGCCGGGTGGGTCTGTAGGCTCGGAAGTGTCGGGAGCAAAATTTTCCAGCCCAAGATGTGTCTCTTTGGCAAGAAGATTAATTCGGGCTGATTGTTTTTAAGATACAGAAGGCTCAAGGAAGATTTTCTTTTGACCTCCTCCTCTCAGCTGCCTAAAGAATTTAGAGAAAGGGCCAGTTCCCAGAATAGAGCTTCCCCAGCGGTGTCTTCAAAGAACCCCAGACAGATGTGGTGGGGGACACACCGGGGCGGGGCTTGGACATCAGAGTCCACCCGGGTCCCATTGTCTCTGCAAGGCCCTCAGACGTTTGTTTTCCAAACATTTGCTTTTCCATCTTCGTGTGAACTGCCTTCCTCCCCTTTGAAGTCCCAAACCACTCCCGCCAGCATTCTTTTTTGTCCTTAGCTGCGGATGGCATTTAAGGTAAGGGTTTCAACCATTTGGGAAAGGGTGGGTCTCTCGCATGTACTGTGTGCCTGAGAGCTCAGTCATTTCAGTCATGTCCAACTCTTGGCAACCCTGTGGACTGTAGCCCGCTAGGCTCCTCTCTCCATGGGATTCTACTGGCAAAAAATATTGGAGTGGGTTGCCATGCCCTCCTCCAGGAGATCTTCCCAACGCAGGGATCGAAGTAGTGTCTCCTTCATTTCAGGTGGATTCTTTACCACTGAGCCACTGGGGAAGACCCTCTCCCATGTACACATGTTATTAAACTGTTTGATTTTCTCCTGTTGATCTGTCTCATGTTGGTTTCATTCTTAGACCAGCCAGAAGTGAAGAAGAAGTGGGGTCGCTCAGTCGTGCCCTACTCTTTGCGACCCCATAGACTGTAGCCTACAACGCTCCTTCATCCATGGGATTTTCCAGGCAAGAGTACTGGAGTAGGGTGCCATTTCCTTCTCCAGAGGATCTTCCCAATCCGAGCCTTGGTCTCCCGCCTTGTAGGCAGACGCTTTGCCGTCTGAGCCACCAGAGAAGTCCTAGACCAGCCAGAAGAACCCAGAAAAGTAGAAGGAAATGTCTTCCTTCCCAACAGGAGGGAGGCAGGCTTGAATCCAACCCCTCCCTGGCATTTGTGGGCTCCAGGGTTTCGGCAAGCTGCTTGGCCGCTAAGCGTCTGTTTCCTCAGCTTCTGATGGATGAAATGGCATTAGTTGACTGAGGAGACAGCAAGTGTGAATGAGCCCAGGGAGGGGCTCTGGGGGCTGGGCACTGAGGGTCCAGAGCGGAGAACAGCACGTGCAAAGGCTCAGCACTGAGGTTTTGTCTCGCCGGAGGGCGACAGACCTTGCCAGGGTGGAGCAGCTGGGCAGGACAGGTCAGAAGGGGCTGGGCTGTATCTGAAGGGGCTGGGGACGTCATGGGAAGCTGATCAGCTGGAGAGCAAATGACCAGAGGTCTCTTCCAGAGAGAAGATACTGGCTGAAATGTGGGGGGTGGGCTAGAGGGGCTATGAGTCTTAAACTTGGCAATGGAGGCCAAAGGCACCAAGGAAATGCATAATGTCTCAGAATGATGGCCATCACAGCCCGTCTTTCAGGCACTTGCTAAGAACCAGGGTCTGTACATGAAGCCAAATGTGATAGCTTTACCATGTTACAGCCGAGACACAGGGAGGTTGAGTAACTCAGACAAGATCACGCAGCCCAGGTGGCACACATTCACGTGCATCCTCCCAACCACCAGCCGACCATCCAGGAGAGCCCGCTGAGCCATCAGACACCAACACAAGCATAGCTTAGCCCCAGAGCCACCCTGGGCTCTGCAGATCACTGTTAGCAACTGTCACGATATTTGCCTTTTGATATGGTCCATGGGGTTCTCCAGGCAAAAATCCCTTGGACTGCAAGGAAGTCAAACCAGTCAATCCTAAAGGAAATCAATTCTGACTATTCATTGGAAGGACTGAAGCTCCAATACTTTAGCCACCTGATGTGAAGAGCCAACTCATTGGAAAAGCCTGTGATGCTGGGAAAGACTGAAGGCGGGAGGAGAAGGGGTGACAGAAGATAAAATGGTTAGATAGCATCACTGACTCAATAGGCATGAAAGTCAGAAAATGAAAGTGAAGTCATGTCCAACTCTTTGCAACCCCACGGACTGTAGCCTATGAACCTGAGCAAGTTCTGGGAGATAGTGAAGGACAGAGGAGCCTGGTGAGTTGCAGTCCATGGGGTCACAGTTGGACAGGCCTGAGCGACTGAACATCAACAACATGGTGTTCGCACAGCACTTGCTTTACAGCTTGCCATGCATCGTCACCTGTGTGAGATCATAAGGCCCATACAATAGCCCTGTACAACCATGTCAGTTCTAGTTTTCAGATGTCAGGAGACTGGCCCCAGCTCACACAGTGAGCAAGGGTTACAGCCGGGCCTCCCTCCTGGCCAGGTTGGCGGACCCCACCTGGCAACAGCGTGGCCCCTCTTCACAGTCATCACCATTCACTGAGCCTCTGCTAACAGAGGACCCTTCTGCTACCTTTTCCTCCCACGCGGTCATCCGTCCCAGCCACTCCAGGGCACAGGCATTCTGGGCCTGGCTTTACAGATGATGCTCAGAGGGCTGGAGTTCCTTGCCCAGGGCCCCACAGCTCGAAAGTGGAGACGTTGGCTTGATGGAGTCAAGCTGCAAAGTGAGAACTCTAGCCTCTTCACTTCGCCAAGTCAGGGCCCATAAATCGACCAGTGCCTGGGCTGACACCTTTGCGGCCACCCCTGCCTCCCCCCAGCACTTCCCACCCCGTTTCTTGATTCTGGATGTCAGGGCCTGGGGAGGCGTGTCTTAAAAGGGCAGAGAGTCTCCCACTGAAGCAGCCAGATGACACCCACGCTCTTCTCGGGAGCAGGACCGCGTTAGCGAGGAGGCCCGAGGAGCCCTGATGTCTTCTAGTCTTTCATCATTTATGAGCTGCTTTCTCGCAGACCGCGGCGGAAGCTGATTGGCAGGCGGGTGCGGCAGTCTGGGAGGAGCAGAGCGTCCCGTCAAGTGACTCATCGTTGAGAGATCACATGGCTTGGGAGCTGCGTTTAGAGGACAGTTTGGCTCCTGGACGCGGACCTCCCAGCTCCTGCAGCAAGACAAGGGCTATGGCAGGAAGGGATTTCTGGGACACTCCTAACCGGGAAGCAAGCAGGATTCAACCTGGGGATTATTGGCCTGTTCCGGAGGACTATGGGTGTTCACCCCAACAGGGACATTTGAGGTTCAGTACAGGCTGGGATGCATTGGGACAGCAGGACTCCTGGTTTTTCACAACACAGTGTAACCCAAATGGATCCCACGGCCCCACGTGGCCCAGTCTCAGTGCAGAATCGCATGCGTGCTAAGTTGCTTCAGTGGTGTCCAACTCTTTGCGATCCCATGGACTGTAGCCCACCAGGCTCCCCTGTCCATGGGGATTCTCCAGGCAACAGTACTGGAGTGAGTTGCCATGCCCTCCTCCAGGGAATCTTCCAGACCCAGGGATCGAACTGGTGTCTCTTAAACGTCTCCTGCACTGGCAGGCAGGTTCCGCACCACCTGCGAAGCCCCACTGAAGACTCACGCTCTTCCCCAAATCCTCTTTCTTTCCCCTCCTTGCAGCTCTTCTGTGCTGCTCCCACCTGGGCCCCAGCTCACTGTTCTTCTGCTTCCTGCCTCAGCCTGTCTCACAGTTTTCTCTCCACCTGCCCGTGATCAGAATCCTCTAGACTGCAGGAAAGCACAGGAACTGCCTGGTGGTCAAGTTCTTCCCTCTTTATCTTTCTCAACGTACTTTCCCAGTCCTGTAGCTCAGAGACCCAGACGCAGCTGGTTCCTCTAGACTCTCACCTGGGAGCTGAGAGGTGGAGCCTTCTCTCTAGCTGGGAGGACGAGGCGGAATTTTCCCCACGTCACGGCAGCATGGCTGTGTTGAGGCAGTAGTGCTCCTTCAGCCACTGTCCCCTCCTCAAGGACTTCTATCTCATGGCAGAGAAAGACAGGCATCCTCCAAGGGGGCCACTGTCCCCAGTGCCTTCCTGGAAGTCTGCACAGGTCCAGTGGGGAAGAGGGAGGAAGGCAGGATGGCTTCATGGAGGAGGTGATGTTTGGATTGGGAACAGATATTTACCAAGAAGACAAGTGCCTCTGGCACAAAGGGAACAGCACGGGCACAAACTGGTGGTGCCAGGTGCCAACGGGCAGCAGGGGGGATGGCGCGGTGGCATTTAGTGACAGCCTGATGCCATCCTAGGAGGGGAGAGGAGGGCAGAGTGTTCCTGGCGGAGGGGACAGCATGTGCAAAGCCCATGGAGTGGGAAAGGGCCTGGGCTGCCTGGGCCCCTGGAGACCCATGTGCCAGCGGGGCCTGCCACTCCAGCTGACATCCCCATGAGATGGGCAGAGCGGGCCGCTTCTGTTTCACAGCTAAAGATGTGATGGCTTGGCCAAAGCCCCTGTGGTCAGGGGATCTGGCGGGGTCCATGCCCACGGCGCCTGCCAACCTCCTGTCTCCAAGCCCAGACATCTCAGGAGAGCTGTCTGTCCGGTGGCACAGGGCATGGGCTCACCCAGCCCTGGACCACCCTGCGCACTCAGCACATGCTAGGCAGCCTCTTGTGCAAGTTCTGCTCCGGGTCTGCCACCCGCCAAGAGACCCGGGCAGGCCCTTCCCCAGCTCTGGGTCTCCTCTGCCACGTGGGAATGACCAAATGGAACATTCTGGGAGTAAGCGCCCGGCCAGGGCCTGACCTGTGCGGTGGCCGCACCTGCTGGAGGAGTCGTGAGTGAGGATCCTTGTCGGCCAGCTTGCTTCCAACTCTCCTCTGTGCAGACGTTCAAACCCACCTCTGTTACACACTGCATGTGACTTTGGCCGTGTCCCCTGGCCCTTTAGAGCCTAGATTGTCACCTGGAGTGACAAGATCTCAAAGGTGCCTGATGGGAGGATGGGACTTGGGAGAGGCCGAGGCCAACGGACTCTGCTAAGGCCTCAGGGACCCAGACGTGCAGGTTCCAGGCACTAAGTGCCCCCTGCCAACCTGATCAGACCAGTGCGAATGAGGACAGGACCCCCGGCCTCTGTAAGGAGGGCAGCAGGAGAAAAGAATCAACTCGATTCGCTGGCTTTTGATTTTGAGACAAAGAGAAAACACCCAACTCGTACTAGAAAACATTTAATATATTTGAATTGCTTTTTTCAGGCCACTCCAGGCTGAGAGAAGGAAGGAGGAGAAGAGGGAGGGAAACACAGGATGTGGAGAGAGAAAAAGATGAGGGGGACTCAGGACTGACCCACACAGGGGCAGAGCGGGGAGGCTGCGGGCCCCGAGGTGCCCTGGAGACCCCAGGGAGCCTGGTGTGGGCGCCCCAGTCTGGCAGCTCTGAGAATCCAGCTCTGTACCTGGGTGGCTTGGTGGGAGCCGGCCCGGAGCAGGTTAAGGTATGCTCCTTGGGAGGACGGGAGGCAGAGGGAAGCAGGGCCTGCGCCCACTGGGTCCTCCTCAAGCTGTGAGGCCAGGATTTGGGACTGGAGGGAGGGAGGGCCAGGAGCCTCCAGGCCCAGGTCCGGGTGGGCTTCTAGAGCCGATGGCCCCGTCGGGGGTGGGTGCCGGGGGGAGCTGGCTATCTGTGTCCTCCCAGTGAGCATGAGTCTCCAGAGGTGGGGGCCCCCTCCCACGTTCCCCTTCCATCTCCGCAATCAGAAGAAGCCCTAGAAAAGATTTCATATGAAAACCTGCCCAAAGACGACTCAAAGCTACAAGGCTACAGGCCCGCCGCCCCCCTCCCGCTCCCCCCTCCTCCGCTGCCCTCCGCCCTCCAAGTTGCCCTGAATATGGGACAAGGTCACCCACGATTGGAGGAGGTCCCCTAAGAGGTGGGCCTGGAAAGACTGCCAACACTTCCCGGGGAGCCTGCAGGTGCCCAGTGCTGTGCTAAGAGCTTCAAGCAAATTGACTCGTGCCATCTCCCGAGGACCCCATTTGCAGGCTGGGAAACTGAGACTCACAGCAGTGACGCCCTCTCTGGGGTCTCGCAACTGACAAGTGGCAGGGCTGGGGTCTGAGCTCTGATCTCTGGCTCCAGAAACCCCAGGTAAAGTGCCCTGGGCACCCAGGAGGCTCCCAGTGACCGACCGCCCTTTCTGAAGCAGAACAAGGAGGGTGGAGGAGATTAAACCCGTTCCTGCCATCTTCTCGCCGGGAGGGGATGACGGTTAATGACTGTTTTCCCTAAACTGGCTTCTATATTACTCCTCTTATGTGTTCAATCATGCATTTTTAAAAATGTGGACTCAAGTCTCTCTTCTGAGTTAGAGATGACGGTGAACTGGGCTGGGACTCCCTGGTGGGCGAGTGTGGGGTCCCCCTCACTTCCCAGGGGCCAAAAGGGCCTCTCAGGACCGCACCTTCCACCGTTTGCTCCTATAGGAGAGCAGGTGAGCCCTTCTCTGTAGGTGACATCTGTGGTCACTGGGTCTCTATTCCCCTCCAGAGTCTCAGCCATAGGCCAGAGATGACCAACCTCCCCACCAGTGCTCCCTAGGACCCTTTGGTCCCCCCATCCCCATGCACCCCCCCTCCCCAGACACTCCTCCCCTGGGCACATTTTCACAGCCATCTTCACCCTTGGTTCTCCCTGCCCTCCTGGAAGAGTAGCCCAAGCAAGAATCATCAGCCCATTTTACAGATGGATAAATGGAAGCTCTTGGCACCAAAGAATTGATGCTTTCAAACTGTGGTGCTAGAGTAGACTCTCAAGAGTCCCTTGGACAGCAAAGAGATCAAACCAGCCACTCCTGAAGAAAACCAGCCCTGAATGTTCATTGGAAGGGCTGATGCTGAAGCTGAAGCTCCAATACTTTGGCCACCTGCCGCGAAGAGCTGACTGATTGGAAAAGACCCTGATGCTGGGAAAGAGTGAAGGCAGGAGGAGAAGGGGACGGCAGAGGATGAGATGGTTGGATGGCACCACCGACTCGATGGACATGAGTTTGAGTACGCTCCGAGAGATAGTGAAGCACGGAGGAGCCTGATATGCTGCAGTCCATGGGGTCACAAAGAGTTGGAAACAGCTTAACAACTGAACAACAACTTTGAGTGTGCCCAGGCAACACAGCTGCGGCACCAGAACGGCCCTTAAACCTGGGCCCGGTGTCTCCTGGTCCACTCTGCCAGGGGGTGGGGGGGGGCAGGGAAGAGACGCCTCAAACACACGCCTCCTGTCTAAAATTCATTTCCTCCAGTGTTCTCTGGCTGCCTGGGGTCTGGAAATCTTCCGCGAAAAGGGCGTATTTAACTTGGAAAAATAAGCTCTCTCCCTTTGGGTGTTTCGAACTGCTGGTATTTAAATGCCTTCATAGCCTCAGGGCACTGGGATTGTGTATTCTGTCTTTTGTAAATGACTGTGAACTGGAGTGTTTGTGAGTGACCTTTAAGCCAGGGTCCTCCTCACCCTGCCTGCCTGCCTGCCTGCCTGCCTGCTGGGTGATCCTCCAGAGCCCCAAGTCCCAGGCTCTGCCGCGTGGATGGCTAAAAAGCAGGACAGTTACAATCCAAATAATGAGATCAGAGGTTCCCGGCTACTACTTAACTCAGAGCTGGTGCCAAGGAGCTTAAGAAAGTTCTCAGGAAGGATCTCAGAAGCGACAGACTTGCCCCTGAAGGGGCCCTGGGGCGGCACCCTCTTCGGAGTCGAGGCCTGGGGGTGCTCAGAAGCGGCTGCAGGGCCAGCTGGACTCTGCCTCCTGCTCTCCTGGCCCTCAGGCCGTGGCCCCGGCAGTGCCCCCTCCCCGGATGCCCTCCGCCCCCAACTCTGCTTGCCGAGATCGCTTCTCGGGACCTCCTCCTCTTGTGAACACTTTGCTGTCCCCTCAGTGACCAGTGACTCATAAATGCTGCCTGTCTCTGCTCCATTCCTCTTTCTGGACAACCCCCCTGGCTAGAAGCAATGCTTTGAACCTGGGTGTTGATTCCCCGCCTTGACCCTGAACTTGACCTTGTCTCAGTGATATTTGCATCATCAGGGACTTGTGGTCCAGGGAGACTCAGTCCCGGTCTGCCCTCAGGGAGCACCCAGGCTGCAAAGGCGCGGTGTGTGAAGAAAGCAGACAGAGGGTGGGAGGTGCGTGCGGATGCTGGGAACGGGCCCCTCATCCCCCATCGCTACCCCCTCCACCCTGGGACTTTGCGGTGCCTGGGTGAAGAGTAGGTGGAGTCCATGCCCTCACCCTACCGACCTGGGGGCTCTGGAGACGAGTGAGGGCCCCGTGCTGTGAGCAGAGACCGTCGGAGCTGAGGGGGTTTGGCCTCTGGCTCTTTCACCACAGCCCAGGGGAGACCAGGCCCCACGCTGAGAGCTTGGAGCAGACGCAAAATGAGTACAGCCTGGAGCCAAGTCCAGCCTAGCCAGACCCAGCCAAGGCCAGCCAAGTCCCAGACCCAGCGCAAGAAAAACGCATTTGGTTGCCGTAAGCCACTGAGATCTGGGGACTCTTTGTTACAGAGCATCATCGCAGTGGAAGCTGACCAATACAGCAGAGACATGCCCGTGTCTGGAGTGGGGAAAACACCAAGACTGATGCAACCCTGAGGGGCAGCTTTAGCCGGGATGAAATGATGAAGGCCGATTTTGCCATTGGCATAGAAGCTGGAGGGAAGGTGAACAGAGGTGGGCACCAACTAGGAGCTCGGTCCCTGGGTGTGTGAGCCGAGGTCTGGCACCAGCGGCCAACAAGCTTGTCAGTGTGGCTGGCAGGCACCTCGGCTCAGGCCTGCCTCCCTCTCTGTGTTAAAATGCACACAGTCACACTGTTTACTGAGTTGCGTCTTTTTCCAAAGTTCTGTTCATTGCAGTAAAGCCGAGTGGTGGGATGTGTAAGACAGTGTCTGTGAGGCACGTGGCCCCAGCCTGGCATTTGGTCACTGACACGGGCGGTCGCTGTCACTGAAGCAGGAACATGCTTGGTTTCAGGCCTTCGCTATGACACTCCCCACGACCTTGTCGCGGGTCTGCAGACAGCCACCCCCTCTCATGCCCCAAGCCTCCCAGGCATCACAGAGGTGGCTCTGGGGGACAGGCCGACTTCAGAGGTTCTGGAGGGCAGAGGCTGGGCATCCTATGCACACGCTCTGTGCCTGCTAAGCTGCTTCGATTGTGTCTGACTCTCTGTGACTCTACGGACTGTAGACCACCAAGCCCTTCTGTCTGTGGGATTCTCCCAGGTGAGAATACTGGAGTGGGTTGCCATTTCCTTCTCCAGGGGATCTTCCTGACCCAGGGATAGAACTTGCATCTTTTATGTCTCCTGCACTGGGAGGTGGACTCTTTACAACTAGCACCGCCAAGACGGAAGCCAAACGAGCCAGAACTTAGAGCTGAGGTGTGGTTCCCACGAGAGGTTCCCTCCTCAACCGCTGGCTCCAGGGCCTCGCATGTTCCCGCAGCTGCGCCCACCCCTCTGGAAGGCGGACCCAAGTGCCCGGGGGCCGGAACCCTGCTGGGCTGGGCAGCACCGGGTGATGAGCAGACAAAGATGCACGCATGGGAGCTGGCGCCGTGGCCCTAGCCAGACTGGGCTGGTGTGAACGTCAGAACCAGAGGGGTGCTTTTGCGCGCGCACGCGCGCGTGTGCGTGTGAAACTGACAAGCACCAATGCACACCTACTGTGTGCAGGCTCTGTGCTGGTGGGTGCTGGCCCTCGGGGAACAGGGTCTAATGCAGAAGAAATGATCCTGGCGTCAGAGCCTTCCCCTTCCCTTGAAGGCTGCCCCAGGCTCTGGGTCACACTTCCGGCCCCAGAGCTCTGCGACTCCTCCAACAGCCCCCCAGCATAGGCAGCGTCTCCCCCCTTCGGAGGGGGAGAAGATGAAGGTTTAGGGGGCCGAGCTTTGCCAAAGTTCATACCGATAGGGAGCAGCAGCAGCAGAAGCCCATGTCAGAGTCCCAGCCCAATGGTGACAAGATCCAATTGCTGGTTCCAGTGACTTCGGCTGCACAGGAGGACTGGCAGTCGTGCAGAGGCTGGGGGAGACGTGATGGGTTTCCTGGGTAGGTGAAAGGGCAACGGCCCCTGAGCAGGGCCAGGATGAGGGGCCCGAGCTCCTGGGAGGGGCTGTGCAGGCAGGGAGGACCACGAGTGGGTGGGCGCGAACTCTGGGCATGGAGGGTCCTTGGGTATGTGCAGGAAGGTTGTGCTCAGTCCGAGACCCAGAGGCCGCCCAGCGTTTCTCCACTGATCAGCACAGAGCACATCCCTCTGCAGGCGGCCGGACCCTCCTTCCTGCAGCCACACGCCTGGGCCACTCACCCGACAGCCCCCTGCGCTCCAGCTGAGCCAGGGTGGCTGCAGGAGTTGGCGTGACAGGAGCCGGCTCACTCTCAGGCCATGAAAAATCATCGCGGTGAACCCCACTTCCCAAGTGAGTCCCCGCAGTGTGCCCAAGAAAGGCCCTGGCAGCCCTCGTCAGGGTCTGGCTCGTCCCCCAGACCCCCAGCACCTGCCTTCCTCTGATGGGTGCGGTGGGCAAGATGGTCAGCATGATACCCCCACCCTAGTCCATCTCCCCACTGTCCCCGTCCCAGGCCTGTTAGGAGGTTGCATTAGCACCAATCGCCTCGCCTTTAGGTGACTATCTTGCCCCACGATTAGGCACAAAAACCCATCTAAGCAGAAAGGCAGGTTTGCCAGTCCCTCCAAGCCCCAGGAACAGAAGTGCAGAGCTCAGGACCCATCTGGTCCAGCTCAAGGCCCAAAGCAGCATCTTTTACTGAAAGGTCTGTTTCTGTAAACCGTGAAGAATTACACAGAATCAGGGACACCCCGGGGAAGCGTGTGTCCCTGGGACATCTCTCCATCCTCCTAGAGAACCCTCCTCGGTGTTTTCAGAAGGCCGGCTGCCTTCCCATCAGCAGTAGGACTGCAGTCCTCTGTTCTTGCGCCCAGCCCCCTGGGGCAGGAAGGAGAGCCTTTCTTCTCCGAAGCTTCCAGTCCCGTTGGCAACCCTGCATGGTACCAGCCTTCTAAACTTTTCAGCCTCTGCTTCCGCAAACCCATTAACCTGAAGCCGGCTTCTAATTAAACCCCCTAGGACTCTGACATTTCCTCGCTGACGGGGTGCGTTCAGAGCTGCAAAGGGCAGGCTGCTGCCCACCTGGCTGGGGGTGTGGAAGGGGAAAGGAAACTGATGCTGTGTCAGGGGTCCAGGGAGCTGAGGGCAGACACAGAGCCTCCTGCCCGCCCCCCCTGAAAATCCCCTTCTACTCTCCCACCCGCAGCTCACCTCCTCCAGGGCCTGAGAAGACGTTCCCTTACCTGTGCGGAGACTCGTCACTCTGTAGCAAGTGGAGGGTAACTTTGGGCGTCCTGGGCGCCTGCTTCCAGCCCCTTCCTGGGGAGCAGCCCCGGGCCCCACTCCCTGGTGCACGACCCAGGTTGGGGCGTGTGTTCTGTGTGGGTGGGGGAGCGAGAGGAGCCTCCAGGAGCCGGGCTGGAATATTCCTGGCTTCCACCTGCCACCGGCCCGTCCTGAGGGGCCAGCTGCCAGAGCGGAGATGCTACGGCCGGGCCGGGCCCACTGTCATCTGTCAGGAGCGCCAGGCGCCAGCCTTCGCTCACCAGGCGCCCGCCGGCTGCTCCCAGGCTGAGGCGAGTGGTTTATTTTTAGAGCCCGGCCCTTCCCCAGACGCCAGGATCCCAGCTGAGATTTCCAGCGGCTCAAACTAGCCTGTTCTGGGCTGCGTTGTGGCTGACTGGGAAGGTTCTGGAAGAGAGAGATGGAGGCTTTCAAGGATGCAGTCCTCAGTGTTCTCATCTGAGAAAGGCAGGGCTGGACTGGAGGTCCCTGAAACCCTCGGGCGGCGATGATGGCTCCAACTCAGGGGCCGGGCTGGGATTCGGCTTCCCTCTCGGGGCTCTCTCGGTTTCTCCTTCCAGAATATGCGAGCAGAGCGGGCACTCCTGTCCGGAGCAGAGAATGGGCTGGAAGGAGGGGCAGCCACGACCCGCTCTGCACGTCTCCTGAGCCGTACTGAGGTCACCAGAGCATGGGGACCTGTCATCTCCGTCATAACCCCACGTGTCTGCTCCAGAGTTGGTGCACATAGTAGGTGCTCAGGAGACACGTAGTGAGGAAGGGAACACTGGCCCACACCCCGACAGCCCCGATAGGCTCCTAAACACCTGCAGGGTCTCGGGAGTCGGTGTGCTCGGTAGGCATGCCGCCCCAGGCCTGGCCGGGCAAGGAGCTGGGCGAGGAGCCGGCCTCGGTCCCCTGCCTGGAGGTGGCAGTGCCGGCTCCCTGGGGGCAGGATGGGTAGCTCAAGCCTGAGTCACTCCCCATCCTACCTGCAACCCTGGATCGCCCCCCTTGGCCAGGCTGGTGGGGGCCTCGCACACTGCCCCGCAACCAAGCACCGTAAACCTCATCCCCTTCACCACCCAGAACCCCCACCCCCGGGAGTTGTAGGACCCAGCGTGGGGCCGCGCTGCCTTCTGAATCTGTCTGTTGCCCCAAAGGAGGACTCGGCTGGTTCTGGACATCTCTACTCCGCAGGAGGCCTCTGCACAGCTCTTGACCTGTGGGAGCCTGGCTCTCCCCTCCGTCAAGCCAGGCAGTGATGCCAATCATGGAGCAGGTGGGGCTGCAGGGACGAAGGGGAAGGCGCTGGGCACCGAGAGGCCCATCAGCGTCTGCTCGTCCACTTTGCCTCAGCTTGTTGGGAAAGGATGTCCCGATCTGTGTGTGTGTGCACATGTATGTGTGTGTGTGTGTGTGTGTGTTGGCTGAATGTACTTGAGCCCCAGTGCAGAGTGTGTGAGCCAGCTGCCCCTCACCCCCCAGGCACAGCCCCTTACAGACACGCCGACCTGGGTGTCCTGCCCACACCTCTACCACCCTGTTCCTCGAGTGTCCCTGCAGCCCCCCAAGCCAATACCTCCTCTTCAGTACAGAGGAGCCTGGCTGGCCAGTCTCCCGGGGCCCCGAGAGGACTGGGGACTGGGAATGCCCAGCCCCCTGCTCCCACCCAGGTTGCCTGGAGACTGGGGTACAGCTTCAGCCTTTGGGGTCCCCTCCCCAGAGGACAGACGGAAGCCCACCCAGGGCCCAGGGTTGCTTGCAAGCAGGAGAGTGTCTTAGCATCTTAACTGGGACCATCGATCCCTAGGGGGGCTGACCAGGCCCAGGCAATGGCCCCTTCGAGGACCCAGCCTGTGCCCTGTAGCAGCTGGCACACCCCTGCTGTGAAGCCGGTCTCCTCAGTTCTCCTCAGTCCCTATTTGTTAGTCAAATGAACAAATCCCCCAAAAGAAGAGCTCAGTGAACGGGGGCCGTCTGTGAGACGTCACACTATATAGTCGTTTCAAAATGTTCTCTGAATCATATTTAACATTCTGGGCAACATTCACCGTGTAAGCAAAGTGACTGCAGTAGCTTGCGAACCGTCACCTTGAAGATGCCCAGTGATGGACACGGTCCATCCATGCAGGCACAGGGCAGCCCCCTCCCAGCCCAGCCCTTCACCTGCGCGCCCTGCTCCCCCGCCTCCCGTGGCAGCTCTGCTGACACTTGGGGGTGGTGATGATGACCATTTGGTGAACGGGTGGACAGACTCCTTCACCCAGCCAACCAATACTGCAGTGCAGCTACTGTGTGCAGACCGCCTTCTGGGTGCTGGGGTCCCAAGGAGAGTCGGACGGGTGAGGGTCCCCCTCTGCGGGGCTTGCATCAGACAGTGTGTAAACCAGGTGATTCCAGTACTGAGAAGCAGAGTACAGGGGAGCAACACAAACGCTGAGACGAAAAGACGGGCTGGGCGCTCTTGCCTGCTTGTCTGCAGCCCGCAGTCTCCCAGCCTGACCTGCTTTGCCGGCTCCACATGCTGGCGGCCTCTCTACCACTCCCCGAGGCCCGAGGTCCTGCCCCTGCTCACAGGACTTGGGCTGAGCCTGGGGCCCTGTGCCCTGGTCTGAGCATCAGAGGACCCAGGGGACGATCGCCCTCCGGGGATGGACCCCCGAGCTCCCACCTGCCCTCGTGAGTCCTGCCCTGTGTCTGGACACCCGGTGGGTCCCTGGGTGCTCTCCAGTGCCTCCCACCCCAGCCAGGACACCCACCTGTCTGTGATCTGATGGCCACAGCACTCCAATCCAGGCCTAGCCCGGGGTTTCTTTTACTGGGTCCCCCTTTCTTCGGGGACAGTGAAAGTCGCCCCCCAACACCGCACCAGCAGATAGGAAAGAGAGGTGGCAACTGACCTCCCAGCTGCAGGTCTGTTCCAGCCCATCTTGCTCCCCTGTCCCCACGGGAAGTGGGGAGGGGTGGGAGAAAGAGATAAGTTAAGAAAAGGCGAGTGATACAGGGAGAGAAATCTGGAGTTAGGAAGAGATGGGGCTGGAGGGGGCAACGATGCCCAGAAAGCAATCACAGAGGACAGCCTGCGTGCCCGCCCACCTGACCTCAGACTATGAGTTGAGAAGGTTTTTGCTTCAGGTCCATTTTACAGATGAGAAAACCAAGGTTAGGTCAGAGTTAGAAGCCTGTGCCCCCCAGTCACTGCACTGATAGCCTCTCTCTATTCCTTGTGGCACTCACGTCCCTCCGGCAGCCTTCCTGGTGGTGGTGAATGCTTGCATACCTCCAGCAATGGGGAGCTCACTACCCGGCACCCAGCTCCTCCATGGACACAGCGTACACTCTCCAGCTGCGCCCCCACCCCTTCCCGTCTCAGCGGCTCAGGAGCAGAGGCTTTGCCCCCAGCCTTGGGTGCTCCAGTTCACCCCTGTGCCTTACGTCCATGTACCTGGGCTTTTGAAACTTTCAGTAGAACCCACTTTTGTGCCTTTAAACCACTCCGCCTGAGTCAGAATGGCTAGTACCCCCACGTGTGTTCTAAAGCCTACATGTTACTCGCAAGCATTGGTCCCCACCATGAGCAGTTAGTCTGTTTACTTATGAAGTGCGGGTTGCCCCCATTCTGGAAGGTCAGGCCAAGCGAGCAGGGGCCCGTCTGTCTTGTTCACCTCTATGTGGTCAGTCCTGACCACTACTTGGCACATACCAAGCGATCAGTGGACATTTGCTGCCAGTCGGCTGATCTGGAGGAAGAGGGAAGACACAGCTCCCCGGGGCCCAGACGGAGACCCCTTCTCCTGGCTCCCTGCCCTCCTGGCCCCCTCCANGTCAGTCCTGACCACTACTTGGCACATACCAAGCGATCAGTGGACATTTGCTGCCAGTCGGCTGATCTGGAGGAAGAGGGAAGACACAGCTCCCCGGGGCCCAGACGGAGACCCCTTCTCCTGGCTCCCTGCCCTCCTGGCCCCCTCCACACAGGAGGCTCCCCCGAGGCTCCGTCTCCCCTGCCCTGAGCCCACCCCGGCTCAGTCAGGGTCATCTAGCCCAGAGATGGGGCTGGAAGCGGCCAACAATGCCTCATCAGCAGGAGCCCAGGGACCAGCCTGGGGCCCAGCTCAGAACAGGTGCGCCATTTGCAGAGGGGACTATACTTTCTCTGCCTTTCATTTTTCTTCATTTAAAAAAACTCTCTGTTCTTAAGTATGGATACTTTTTCACTGGTCTGGTTTCAGGGCCCCTGTATCTTTTCCCATCATCTCTATCAGTACACTGTGATGCCCAGACAGTGACTTTTTTCATATCTGTTGTACGCTTTCCTTCTAGAGTTTGCATTTTTACTAGTTTTTATTCTTCCGGTGAGTTTTCCTATCTGTTCACTCATTAATATCACATTCTTTAATTTATTAGAGACGCTTTTCCTTTAATTCTTTGAATGTAATTGTAACAGCTACTTTAAAGTCTTTGTCCACTAAGCCCAGCATTGGAGCCATCTCAAGCTTGATTTCTATTGTCCATTTTTTTCCCTTAACTGTCAATCTCACGTTCTTGTACTCTACATGTCTATGAACCATGTCTTGTAGAGCTCTGAGAGTCTGCTGCCATCCTGGAGAGAGCAGGTCTTGTTTCAGCAGGCAGTTAATCCACCAGCTGACTGAGCTCACACTTTGTTCGTGTGAAGATGGAAAAAGCCAACTTGTTTCCTCAGTTCCTCTTGCGTGCGTGCGTGCATGCTCAGTCGCTTAGTCGTGTCCAGTTCTTTGTGGCCACAAGGACTGTGGCCCACCAGGCTCCTCTGTCCATGGACTTCTCCAGGCAAAAATACTGGAGTGGGTTCCATGTCCTTCTCTAGGGGATCTTCCCGACCCAGGGATCGAACTGGCATCTGCAGCGGCTCCTGCAGGCAGATTCTTTCTGCAGGAGACACCGATTCCTCTTAATTGGCAAGAACTGCCTCTGAACCCCGTTTCCTTGCAGATCTTCTGGGGACTTGGTTTTAGGCTTTATTCGTCAGACGCAACTTAGCAATTGAACAACAGAGGAGGGGTCCAGTGTAGCTTTTCCCCTAATGCGTGGTTCCCACTCTTAAGACAAAGCCTCTCTGGGGCTGCAGCTGCATACTGAGAGAATTAACAGAGTGTTAAGATTTCTCCATTCTGGCCAAGCTGAAAGTACAGTGTTCCCTTTTCTTTCCCCCAGTTTAACTCACACCTCCAGTGTTTCTAGCTTTCTTGGTTTCACAGGGTCCACTCTCTGAAAGTCTTAGATGGTCTTGCTCTGAGCATGTACAGAACATCCTCTGGCCATGGACTCAATGGGAGACCCCACGTGGAGTTCTGGGCCCTCTACCTGCACAGCCCCCTCCTCTCTGATGTCTAACTCTGCTGGTCCCAGCTGCCCTGACTTCTGACCACGGTCTTCTCAGCTCACCGCGGCCACTGAGCTCAGCTTAGGCCCCTGGGAAACTATCCCCTGGAAGAGAACTGGTGACTGTGGGCACCCCATGATGTTTTACTTCTCTCAAGGATAGCAGTCTTGCATTGCCTATTGCCTACTGCCTGCCAAGAGTTGCCTCTTGTTTATTCCCAGGTGGTACTAGCGATAAAGAATCTACCTGCCGATTCAGGAGGCAAGGGTTCGATCCCTGCAAGAGGAAATGGCAACCCTCTCCAGTATTCTTGCCTGGAGAATCCCACGGGCAGAGGAGCCTGGTGGGCTCCAGTGCAGGGGGTTGCAAAAGAGTCAGACACGACTGAACAGCTGAGCACCATTCACAGTTATGCACACACCGGAGNGAGAACTGGTGACTGTGGGCACCCCATGATGTTTTACTTCTCTCAAGGATAGCAGTCTTGCATTGCCTATTGCCTACTGCCTGCCAAGAGTTGCCTCTTGTTTATTCCCAGGTGGTACTAGCGATAAAGAATCTACCTGCCGATTCAGGAGGCAAGGGTTCGATCCCTGCAAGAGGAAATGGCAACCCTCTCCAGTATTCTTGCCTGGAGAATCCCACGGGCAGAGGAGCCTGGTGGGCTCCAGTGCAGGGGGTTGCAAAAGAGTCAGACACGACTGAACAGCTGAGCACCATTCACAGTTATGCACACACCGGAGGGCGTGGCCGGATGCCAGTTATTCCATCTTGGCCAAACGCAAGCGGCTTCACTCCCCGGCCTCTGATGCTACTTAGAAAGGAGCTCAGGTTCTTTGTTTGGTCTCTGAGGCTCTGCAATCCCTACCCCGCTCTCAGATTTCACCCTCACGCTCTGCAGTCCCTTAGTCTCCAGGCACAGAGACCTTGCTTTTGCTCTTCAAGTACGTCGAGCTCTTTGCTGCCTTGGAGACTTGGCATCTGCTCCTTCTGCCGAGTGTTCTGAGCCCGGCTGTCTGCATGACAGGCAATTCAGGTCTCAGTTCCGAACCACCTCTTCAGAGAACCTTTCCCAGACCAGACTTTGCAACAGAACCCAACGGCCCTCTCCATCTCCCCATCGTTTCTCGTCTTTCTTCCTTCTGTTTCTGTTGCTGTGGCTGCTTTCAGTTCTTTTATTTAATTTTGGCTGCCCAGGGTCTCTGTGTGGCGTGCGGGCTTTCTCTTGTTGTTGCAGGGGCTCTAAGGTGGGCAGGCTCAGTAGTTGCAGTGTGAGGGCTTAGTTGCCCCCCTGGCATATGGTATTTCAGTTCCCCAGTTCAGTTCAGGTCAGTTGCTCAGTCGTGTCCAACTCTTTGCGACCCCATGGACTGTAGCACACCAGGCCTCCCTGTCCATCACCAACTACCAGAGTTTACTCAAACTCATGTCCATCAAGTTGGTGATGCCATCCAACCATCTCATCCTCTGCCGTCCCCTTCTCTTGCCTTCAATCTTTCCCAGCATCAGGGTCTTTTTCAATGAGTCAGTTCTTTGCATCAGGTGGCCAAAGTATTGGAGTTTCAGCTTCAGCATCAGTCCTTCCAATGAATATTCAGGACTGAGTTCCTTTAGGATGGACTGGTTAGATCACCTTGCAGTCCAAAGGACTCTCGAGAGTCTTCTCCAACACCACAGTTCAAAAGCATCATTCTTCAGTTCCCCAAGCAGGGATCAAAGCCACATCCCCTGCACTGGAAGGCAGATTCTTAGCCACTGGACCACCAGGGAAGCCCCTGCTTATCTATTTTGTTACACTGACTGACACCTGAAATGATTGTGCTTGTTAACAGGTTTATTTGTTTATTCTCTGCCTCCAAACAGAACGTGCGCCCCAAGGAGCAGGGGTGGATTTGTCTTCTTCCCTGTGGTGTCTGGCACTCTCGGCTCCTTGTAAGGATTTTAATTGGCCGTTCCACTTTCTCTGACACCCGATTGGCACACTCATTTCCTGAATAAAGAGTCGTTTCCTTGAAAGCAAAGGTAGAAATCTGCCCCACATCTCGTGCCTTTCAGCTGCCTTCTGCCATCTGCGGAGCTGCCTCCTACCATCAGCAAAGGGCCCCCTCCCTCCACACTGTCCCTCTTTTTACTCCAGATGGAATGAAACAAAATCCTTCCTGATTGGGCTGGGTCTATCAAAAGCCTTAGTAATGTTCCCACTCTTGTGTCCAAGACCTAGGAGGCAGTTAGGCCTAAAACAGGGGACACAGAGCAGGATTCTGGGGTGCAGGCTCAGAGCTGGGTTCAGAGTCTCTGGTCCCAGGGGTGGGTGACTGATGGAAATGAACTCATGAGATCAGGAAGCCAAGACAGCGTGTTACATCCTACGGCCCACTGAATGGGGGTTCGGGGTTGCAGCCCAGGGGATTCACAAGGGACTTCTGGAGACCAGAAGGTTCTCTCTGGGCGGGCGGGCAGGCCCGCAGGCGTGTTCCTCACTGCAGGCTTAATTAACTGTTTGTAAATTCTGAATCAAGACCGACATCTTTTTTTCCGACTGACAATTCTGCCCATAATTGATATTTGTTTTCCGCTGTTCCCAGAGGCAGTCAGGAAATAAGAAATCTCACTTGCTATTAAGCCTGATCTCAGCCTGAGAGCCTATGGTGGTGGTAAGGGCGGGGAGGTGGGCGGTGTTGGGGCTGAACTCATAGCCCTGCCCCCCAATCCTGCCCTTTATCCTTTGCTGTGTCCCCTGGAGAGGGAGGGTGGACACAGGAACCCACGACTGGCTGCAGAACCCTCCAAGGTCTACCCATCCTCAAAAATATGAAAATACCTGCTCTTTCTTTCTTTCTTCTTGGTGGTGCCTCGTGGTTTGAGGGATCTTAGTTCCCTGACCAGGAATTGAACCTGGATCCTTGGCAGAGAGAGCATGGAATGCTAACCACTGGACCACCAGAGAGTTCCCACTAGCTCTTTCTGAAAGATGAGAAGGTGTCCCCTAAGACCGCCTCTGAATGTTCTAGACCCAGCTCCTGCAGGGACACCTCCAGGGCCATTGTCTGGGAGGAATGAGACTGTGGGTGGTGCCGAGGCTGTGGAGGAGAGGCTGGCCCACCCGGGGTTCAGATCCCACCTGTGCGGCAGACCTGTGTTCTCCCGCTGGGCGGTGAGGACCACGTGAGGTTTCGTCTCGCAGCGTGTGCTGGGGACAGAGGAGGAGAGTGTGGAGGGGCTCCCCGATGCCGGGCACAGGCTTGTCATCATGGCCATGGGGGTGACTCCTGTCTTGGAAAGGCGGTTGGGAGCCTCACCTGCTCTAGACAAGAGGGCAGCCCAGCCCGAGGAAGCGCACCCCCTCCCTGCCATGGGGTGTTTCTAGGGTGTGAGTCAAGCGCTCAGCCACACCGATTCACCCTCACACCCCACATCCCCGTCCCCCTCCGCAGCAGGAAGTTCGGGCTAATTATAGAAGTGAGCTAATTACCAGGGGCAGCCGACTCCACACAGTATGATCTGTGAAACACGAACTGGCACACTGTGGGCCCTTCCCCAGGCGCTGGGGAAGCTCCAGGCTGCAGGATGACCCCTAGGGGGACCTGACCACTCTGGAAGCACTGCCCCCCCATTCTCACCTCCTCCCACCTCTTGGCTCAGCTGGTGAAGCTACAGAGAGGCTGAGGGAGGCTTGACCCTGGGGAGGCCATTCAAGCTTTCTTGAGCATGATGTGGGGTCTCGGGGGTCCCAGCTAGTACCCAGCCCAGCCGGGGAGATGCCTGGTCCCACCTGTCCTCTGCCGATGATCATGGGGACAGGGCCAGAGAGCTTGCCCTGAATCCCAGCTGGGCCACAGAACTCTTCCCAACCCTTTCCTGGCAGCCACTGCTGATCTACTAGGGTTGGCATTTGAGATGAAAACGATTTGCCAGCCCTGCCTGAAGTCTTCCAACTCTGAAAGAATCCAAGAAAAATGTTAGCTCTGGTGTGAAGCGCCCGGTAGCTGTACAGAGCAGACCCCTTGGCAGGACACGGGGGACCCCCTTCTTTGGAGAAGGCCGAAGCCCTGAGCAGGGGAAGAATAGGAAGGATGCTGAGAAAGCCGTGTAACAGCAGCGTCTCCCCCGAGACTCCCGGCCGGCAGCCTGGGCTCCCTGCCTCCTCCAAGCCCCCATCCCAGCCCCGGCGGACCCCCGATCCCTTGCCCCGGGCCGAGGTGCCCTTAGAGAGGAATGAGTACAGAAGAGGCTACAATGCCCAGGTCAAGTCCCAGCTCTGCCACCTGAGTAACTCAGGCAGTTCCTGAACGTCTCTGATCCTCAGTTTTCCCGTTTGTAGACTGAGGCGAACATTTTCTGCCTTGAAGTTATACTGTGAAGAACAGATGAGTCAAGTTGGCAATATTTTATTGCGTCTAGGATTCATCTCTCTGTGTCACCATCACGTTATCAGTGTTTTAAAAGTTCTTAGTGGTACGTAAAATACAAGGGTCTTGCAATCGGCAGCATCTTCGATTTATTGGAATATGGTGTGTACCGCATTAGAACAGTGCTTGGCCTGTAGTAACTGCCAATAAGCACGAACTGTTATTTTTCCATATAAATCAGATAAAGCCCGGATCTTGTTCTGTTGCCTTCTCCCTATCCTCGGTTCAAATAAGGCAAATAAAAACCACCGAAAAGAGAAAGCCCTGTTCCAGGGCTTCCAGGAGTGTGTGCAGGGGAAGTGTTTGCATGCTGGTACCTCAGGTGGCAGGGGGGACATCCTTGTCAGTCCCCTTTCTGTCCCCTCCCCTGTTGGGGTCACCCGGCTCAGGGTCTTGCTTACTTTGCTCGCAGCGGTAGTATTTTTCCACAATATTAATTAATTATCTTGGTTGCAGTCTCCTGTCCTACAAACAGTCCTTCTCCTAACAAGCCCTTATAGGTGGCGAATAGGGTTGTTTCTATTTTTCCATGTTATACAGAATTGCCTTGTTCATGTCACCCACGAGTCCCCAGGATAAAGTCCTACAGGTAGTTGCCAGAGAGCAATGATCAGATGTTTCAAGCAGATCTTTGGTCTTTATAATCAACTTGCGATTTAGGAATATTATCTCACTTTATGGACAAGGAAGACACCCTAGCATATTTTGTCCAATCAAGGTCACGTAGAAGGCTAGCAGCAGACCAGGACTCACCCCACACTCCGGAAGACTTGCTACCATGCTTGGTTTGAAACACCTGTCTCCAGGCCTCCGGGAAGTCTGAGAAATCTCAGGGAAACCTTACAAGATTTCCTCTGGTTGGACTTCTCAGGGTCTCTTTGCCAGCATGCGTTAAGAAGGTCAAAGCCTCGGAGGCCACATTTCCGACAGGCGGGATTTGCAGGTGTTTATTCTGGTCTGAGAGCAGCGGCAGGTCTGGGCGGCCAGGGGATCTCATTTCCAGCGGTGACTGCATGTCTCTGCTTTTCTCTAGAGCTTTCTCTCCCAGCCAAGTGGCTGACCCGGTCGCTGGGCCGTAAATTAATTACACCCAGGCACCCAGTTCTGTCAAAGAACGCAGAAAAGCAATTTTAGAAGAGAAACCCCCTTTTCTCGCTTGCTGGCTTTCATCGTGGGAGAAAGGGACAATCACGAATGCCATTCAGCGCTATTCTGGAACAGCGGGCAGGGCGGCGTGGAGGAGCCTGGCGCCAGCTCTCCAGGGACCAGGCCAGGGGGCGTGTCCTCTCCCTAGTCACTCCCATTTCCCCCAGGGGCCAAGAGAGCTGCTCAGGACTGAGTGTGGATGATCCTGGTGTGTGACCGGCATCAGATGGCGGGAGGCCAGAAAACCCTCACCAGTGTCCAACACAATTCTTTCAGACAGCAGGAACCTTCCCCTCCTCCGGCCCCCGAGAAGCAGAGGGGACTTGCCCGAATTTTCACAGCCAGATAAGTGAGGACCTCCTGAGTGCCCCTCAGGCCCACAAGTTTGGAGGAGGGCTAGCATCTGGGGTTGGCATCCCTGGAGGCTGAAATGGAACTCTAGCCCACAAGGCCCAGGGGGCAGGGGAGTGAAGGGCAGAAAGTGCTCTCAGTAGACGCTTGGGGTGGTTTGAATGGTGACTCAAAGACACGTCCACAGCCTCCCCCCGGAACCTCTGGCTGTGACTTTATTGGTGAAAGAGGTTTCTGCAGTTGTGATCAAGTTGAGGAACTTCAGATGGAAGGAGGAACTTCTCCTGAATCATCGCAGAAGGCCCCAGTTCAAGGGCAAGTGGTATTTGTTTGTTTTTGGCTGTGCTTCATAGTTTGCAAGGTCTTAGTTCCCCAGCCAGGGACTGAAGCTGCAACCTTGGCGGTGAGAGCGTGGTGCTCCAGCCTCTGGACCGCCAGGGAATTCCCAATGGCAAATGTTTCCATGGGTTTTTTGGGTTTTTGTTTGTTTGTTTGTTTGTTGTTTTTTCCCTGCTGCATCATTTGCAGGGTCTTAGTTCCCTGACATGGGATTGAACCCACGCCCTTAGCCGTGAAAGTGTGGAGTCTTAACCTCTGGGCCACCAGGAGTTCTCAATGACAAGTGCTCTTCTGAGAAGCAGAAGAGGAGAAGACACTGGCAGAGAGGGGAAGGCCATATGGTCTGAGAGGCACAGGACTGGAGTGATGTGGCCACAGCCGAGGGAAACCGAGGTGCTGGCAGCCCCCAGAAGATGGAGGAGGCAAGAGGAGTCTCCCCTGGGGTGCGTTCAGGGAGCGCAGCCCTTCAGACCCTTCACTTTCAGACCACTGGCCTCCGGAACTATGAGAAAATACTTCTATTCTTTTAAGCCACGAACTTATTGGTGCTGGGTGTGGCTGCCCCTGGACACAGCGCACCCTGTCTCCGTCGGGAGTGAGTGGGGCTGAGCAGGAAAAAGAGCCAGTCCCACAGAGGCTACAGGTGCTCTGGGGCTAAGGGCACCTTCAGAGGGGTCCCAGCCTGGGGCATCAGCTGCTGTCATCGGGACGCCCGCTGCGAGGTGGGGTGAGCCCCAGAGAGGCCAGTTCTCTGTGGCAACAGCAGGGACACACGTGCCGGTCCCGAGGAGCATCTGGGCAGCACGCGACAGTTCCCCCACCACAGACAGGCTGGCAGAATCGTCTGCATAAAAGTAGAAACTCCTATACCACCGATGAATGAAAGCAAAGTGAAAAAGACATACGCCGAAGGGAGAGAAGGCTCTTGCGACATGTACAACAAAAGCTTAACAGCCTCCTTCTGCAGGAGGTGTGCTAGAAAGCAGTAAGAAAAACACAGACAGCAGGAAAAGGAGCAAAATAGTGAATGGGCGAAAAATGCAGAAACACGCTCACCTTCACCAGCGATCAAGGAACTGAAAGCTAAAATGACGCCGTGTTAGTTCTCACCCACGAGAACGCCAGCAAAGAAAGGGTTCTAACGGCAGGGGTGCTGGCGTTCTCAGCGTTCTGGCTCAGGGAGGCAACGGCGTCTGCTCTGGGAAAGGTCAGCGGCAGGAAAAGCGTGAGGGCGTGCACCGCCTTGAGTGAGACAGTCCGCTGGTTAGAGCCCCTCCTGTGAAGTGGTCGTCAGGTGCCCAGAGGGAGTTGTGCATTTTGTTACAGCGTCACTTCTCACAGAGAGAAGCCGATACCTGTTCAAAGGAGCCGCACGGCCATCACCCCCTTGGCACGTGTGCAGAGACAGCGGGTCTGTTTATCCTAAGGATGCTGTGAGCAGTTACAGGAAGGCAATCCAGAAAATGTACTTCCAGTAGGAACTTGTGCAGGAGGGAAGCGCCAGCTCTGTACACGCGTGTGGGAGTGAGAACACGTGTTGGAAACACACCCCCCCACACCCCTCCACTCTGCAAAAGGCCTGCTTCACACCTTCCCTCCTCCATCCCACGCTCAGCTAGTGACCTCGCTTCATTCTTTGCTGAGGAATCAGAAGCAATCAGGTCAGGCTGCTGACCCACGTGCCCACTCTCCGCGTGGGTCTGTAAGATGCACTCACGTCCCCGCGCAGACACAGATGGAGCTCTCCCCTCCCCACCGCAAACCTCCCCACCCTGCCTCCCCGAGCCTCATCCAACCTCCCTCCTTTCCTGGATCAATCCATCAGCACAGAAGCACCCTGTACTTCCTGGCCCCTGGAGGAAAGGGCCCCTTTTTCCAGCCCGGCATCCTTCACAGTGAAGGTTCTGGAATGCCGTCCCCAACCACTGCCCCCTCGCCCCAGCTCTCAGCCACCTGGTGGCCATCCTGTTACCCCCATCACTCCATGGAGATGCTCTCATCAAGGCCCTCCATTCCCTCCTGGCACCTGAGCTATGCCCACTTCTCTGTCTTGCCTGGCCGTGACTCTCAGCAACACAGCCGCTGTCTGCCTCCCAGCAGTGCCAGCTGCCCTTGGCCCCCAGGAGTCCACCCTTGCCTGGTTCTTGCCTGGCCGCCCCATCTCCCCAGCACCTGAACCTCGGTGGTCCCCAGCTTGTTTGTTGGATTTCTTCCCTATGAATTAATGCACTTCCTGTTCACCTCATCCAATCTGGAGGCTCCCAAGGGTGCACTCCTTCCCGGGGCCTTCTCCCATCCTGACTCATCCAGCCTCTTGCTCAGCGTGTCCACCTGGATGTCCAACCGGCCTCTAGATGCTCAACGTCCCAGACAGCCCTGCACCACGGCCCCGCCCCCTCTTTTCCTGTTGGTGGATGGCTCTCCCCGCTCCTCCCACATTCAAACTAGGGAGGTGGCTACTAGAAGCGTCTCCACTCCTGACCCCGGTTCACAAGTCCTGGTCCTGTCTGGCCGCGGGCGCCCACACACTCCGGCCCCTGCCCCCATTGTGCCTCCAGCATGAACTCAACAGGCCAGTTCTGCTGTGTGTAGCACTGGGGCACCACCTGCCACTTGGGTGGTTTGCTTTGTTTATTGAGAGGCAGAGGAGGGTCCATTTTAACTCTGCCAAGGACTCACTGGGAGACCTTTAAGTCTCTTCTCGCCCATTGGCCTCAGTTTCCCCATCTGTAAAGTGGGGCTGGACCCCATAACGCCCGTGAGCACTCCCCTCCCCCTCGCCGACAGTTCAGGATCTGTCCACACCGAGGAGGTGGTTTGCTGTCATCCCTGGGTTTGCACTTGACCCACCTGACACCTTCTTGCCTCCTTTGCTGCCTGGATGTCTGACCCTGGGCAGCCTGTCCTCTCTCCTGGGGTGGGAGATCTGCCATTCTCAGCCTGGGCCTCCCAGACCATGTGACAACGTGAGTGTCCTCTTCCTGCCTGAATGTCTACCCTCTTGTTATTCACAGATGGTTCAAAGTCAGGCCCGAGCTCCAGGCCTGGGACTACTTCACCTCTGGGCAAAATTCAGCTAATGAAGGGCCTTGGGAGACACCAAGGCTGGAGCCACCGACCTTGGTCCCTAATGGACTGGCCTCAGTGACACATCTGTGCCGAACAGGAGACTTTCTGACCCAGCTCACAGGTTGCCAGCGGTGTCCCAGTGGGCTGGGGACGTGGTCTTTGTCAGCCCATTGTCCCCACAGCCTCTTGCGGGGTGCTGTCAGAGACCCCCCAGGCCTCTGCTGGTAACTGGAGCAGAATGGCTAATTGGGAGGAGGGGTTTCTGCTGAGCTAGGGAGCAAACCTAGGGAGCAAAGCGTAGGTGGGCAGTGATGGCAGGAGCCCACCCCCAAGTGGGGGCATGTCTGCTGAGCTCTCGACATGGTGGGCAGCTGGCAGGGCCGCGCACCCTGGGACTGTGTCAGGGGTCACTCCGGGGTTCACCATGGCCGGGGAAACTGGGGGCAGGCTGGGGTGGGGGTGTGCAGGCAGCATGGGGTCCCCTCTGCCCATGGGTGCGGCAAACCACACTCTTGGCTCCAGTGAAGCCCTCCTTCAGAGTTCGACTCCTCACGCCTTTTTATAGGGAGAAACTGAGGCTTGGAAAACGGCCCAGCTGGGACTTGTCCGGATGCTGGACTTGGAGGCCACATACCCCCTCCTGCCCCATGGTTCCTGTATTCCACTGTGCTCCACCCAACAGCAGCTCCTGACGTGGACTGCCTGAGACTCATTCGTTCCTTGCATCCAGCTTTTGTGTGTTTTTGACCATTTTTTCCTGAAGTACAATATACTCATAGAAAAGTATACAAAACATTAGCATCCAGTTCACTGAAGTTTTCCAGAGTGAGGACTCCCATATGGACCATCCTTAGATTGAGGAACAGAACCCTCCGAACGTCTCCACGGGTCATGCACTTGGTAGGCCATGTCAGAGCCCCCTTCCTTCTTAAGGCTGAATAATATTCCGTTTTGTTCTTGACACGAACCCTGGTGGGCCCTGGAGAATATACCAGAGGCCACAGAAAACATAGAATCCTATAGAAGCAGGCCTATGCTGCCTGCAAACTGGGGGCCAGAATGGACGATTTGCCATGGCATGAAGGGAGGGACAGGTTCGTACAGGTCGGCCCCAAGCAGGGCAGCGCTCAGCGCACACTCAGTTCAGTTCAGTTCAGTTCAGTCGCTCAGTCGTGTCCGACTCTTGTGACCCCATGAATCGCAGCACGCCAGGCCTCCCTGTCCATCACCAACTCCCGGAGTTCACTCAGACTCACGCCCATCGAGTCGGTGATGCCATCCAGCCATCTCATCCTTGGTCGTCCCCTTCTCCTCCTGCCCCCAATCCCTCCCAGCATCAGAGTCTTTTCCAATGAGTCAACTCTTCACATGAGGTGGCCAAAGTACTGGAGCTTCAGCTTTAGCATCATTCCTTCCAAAGGAATCTCAGGGCTGATCTCCTTCAGAATGGACTGGTTGGATCTCCTTGCAGTCCAAGGCACTCTCAAGAGTCTTCTCCAACACCACAGTTCAAAAGCATCGATTCTTCGGCACTCAGCCTTCTTCACAGTCCAACTCTCACATCCATACATGACTACTGGAAAAACCACAGCCCTGACTAGACGGACCTTAGTAATGTCTCTGCTTTTGAATATGCTATCTAGGTTGGTGATAACTTTTCTTCCAAGGTCTTTTAATTTCATGGCTGCAGTCACCATCTGCAGTGATTGTGGAGCCCCCAAAAATAAAGTCTGACACTGTCTCCACTGTTTCCCCATCTATTTCCCAGGAAGTGATGGGACCAGATGCCATGATCTTCATTTTCTGAATGTTGAGCTTTAAGCCAACTTTTTCACTCTCCTCTTTTACTTTCATCAAGAGGCTCTTTAGTTCCTCTTCACTTTCTGCCATAAGGGTGGTGTCATCTGCATATCTGAGGTTATTGATATTTCTCCCAGCAATCTTGATTCCAGCTTGTGCTTCTTCCAGTCCAGCATTTCTCATGATGTACTCTGCATATAAGTTAAATAACCAGGGTGACAATATACAGCCTTGACATACTCCTTTTCCTATTTGGAACCAGTCTGTTGTTCCATGTCCAGTTCTAACTGTTGCTTCCTGGCTTGCATACAGATTTCTCAAGAGGCAGGTCAAGTGGTCTGGTATTCCCATCTCTCTCAGAATTTTCCACAATTTATTGTGATCCACACAGTCAAAGGCTTTGGCATAGTCAATAAAGCAGAAATAGATGTTTTTCTGGAACTCTCTTGCTTTTTCCATGATCCAGCGGATGTTGGCAATTTGATCGCTGGTTCCTCTGCCTTTTCTAAAACCAGCCTGAACATCTGGAAGTTTACGGTTTACATATTGCTGAAGCCTGGCTTGAAGAATTTTGAGCATTACTTTACTAGCATGTGAGATGAGTGCAATTGTGCGGTACTTTGAGCATTCTTTGGCATTGCCTTTCTTTGGGATTGGAATGAAAACTGACCTTTTCCAGTCCTGTGGCCACTGCTGAGTTTTCCAAATTTGCTGGCATGTTGAGTGCAGCACTTTCACAGCATCATCTTTCAGGATTTGGAATAGCTCAACTGGAATTCCATCACCTCCACTAGCTTTGTTCATAGTGATGCTTTCTAAGGCCCACTTGACTTCACATTGCAGGATGTCTGGCTCTAGGTGAGTGATCACACCATCATGATTATCTTGGTCGTGAAGATCTTTTTTGTACAGTTCTCCTGTGTATTCTTGCCACCTCTTCTTAATATCTTCTGCTTCTGTTAGGTCCATACCATTCCTGTCCTTTATCGAGCCCATCTTTGCATGAAATGCTCCCTTGGTATCTCTGATTTTCTTGAAGAGATAGTCTTTCCCGTTCTGTTGTTTGCACAGCACACACTCAGTAGTATTCATACTTCCTGTGTTTGCTGTGAGCTCCGCCAGGACACCTGGTGGCCAGCCCACGCCTGCACAGAGCTCCATTAACACTGCTGTGAGCAGCACGTGGGTGACCTGGCAGAAATCAGCCAAGGGAGGGCCTCACTCTCAGCGCCTGATTAACTCCACACCTCTGCAGGGGAGACCCTCCAAGCCCATTTGACAGGTGAGAACACTGAGGCAGGGGAAATGGGCCACTCGAGGTCTCATGTGCAGGCCTGGCTCTTCTGAGTCCTGTTCCGGCCTCCCGTCCCCGTGTCCCCACCCAGAAGCAGCCAGAGTTGTAGAGGTGTAAGGCTCACAGGAGCAGGGGATGCGAGCTGCAAGGACTCCCTCCCCCTGACACACACCTTGCTGCCACCCCCACCACCTACATCAGAAGCTGGGATTCAAGGGTGTGGGTACTGCGCCAAGGTTCAGAGGCCCAGGCTTTCCTTCCAGAAGTTTCTAATCCTTGCCGAGGCCTTTGGCTGGCTCAGGAGAGCTCAATAGAAACTGGCCTGGCCCAGGGGGAGAGGAGGCAGTCTCTGAGCAAGAGAAGGGGCTTAGAGTCTCCCAGGGACCAGAGTCTGGAGTCTCCCAGGACACAGAGGCCCCTGAGGAGCTCCAGGAGCACTCTGCAGGGCCGGGGCCCGTCTGGGCTTCACATGTCAGGGTTTGATGAGCTGAGAGGTCTGAGGTGCCCATCAGGGGCAGCTCCCCGCCGCCTGAGAGCTGGGCCTCCTGGTGCAGTTGCAGTGGAGGGAGTGGAGACCCAGGGAGCGGGCCCGGCTGGGGGGCAGGGGGCCCAGCACCCTAGCCTCTCGGGATCTGCGCCTGGAGGAGACGGGAGCCATGTTCCAGGGCCCAGTGGAGGCCGACGGAGGGAGAACAGAGGGAGTCTGGCAGGCAGCCGTGGGGCAGGCGGGCTGCAGCGTTGCCTGGGATCTTGCTGAACTGGAAGTGACAAGCCACAGAGTAAGGGCGCAGATGGCGATTTATCTGCTCCTCTGGATGGGAAACTTATCAGTGGGCACCGCGCTCCCCCACTGCTGAGGCTCTTGCGCTTCATGGGCGCAAATAAGAACCATCCACGTTCTTCTGCTATGTCCTGGGGCCCGGGGACCAGGAATGAGGGCAGGGTGAGGGTGGAGAGGGCCACACAGGGTGGGGGTGGGGGTGGGGGGCAGAAAGAGCGGCCCATGTGAAAGGTGTGGGAGGGGAAGGCTGGCCTGGAACCCGCAGACTAGTCGGGATCACATCCCATCCTCCCACCGCGCTGAGGGGGCCCTGTGCCGGGCGCCAGCATCGGGAGTCAGTGACAGTGGCATTGCTGATAACACTGGGGCCTCTCCCGGGGACAGTGTGAGGCTCTGGGAGGGAGTTATGGGATCCCCCAGCGGGGAGACAGTGCCTGGTGGGGCCTTGAGGTTCTGCCCACCCAGGCTTTGGTGTGAGGGAGGGGCTAAAACCACCCAAAGTCCCTGGTGTCTCAGACGATAAAGAATGCTTGCAACGCAGGAGACACAGGTTCAATCTCTGAGTCAGGAATATCCCCTGGAGAAGGGAAGGCAGCTCACTCCAGTATTCTTGCCTAAAGAAAAATGTGGACAGAGGAGCCTGGCGGGCTACACTTCATGGGGTCGCAAAGAGTCAGACACGACTGAGCGGCTAACACTTTCACTTCAAAGTCACCAAAGCTCAGTGTGTCCCCAGGGAAAGTTTTCCTCCCAGAGCTGTGACCTGTCCCCACCCCTCCACCACCACCCCACCCCCTGCTTAAGTCTTCCAACGGCTTCCTAGGATGCTGTGAATAAAGGCTGACTCCAGGTGGACCGGCACCCCCATCCCAGGCTCCTGTCTGCACCCCACCCGCTTGCCCAAGGCCCCAAGCTTGCTCACCACCATCAACCACCCCTCCCCACCATGGGAAGGCCTCCACCACAGCCCCTCCCATTGGTCCCCCTTGTCAGGCCCTCTCGGAAAAGCATCACCACCCCCGCCAACCAAAAGGCTGCACCTATCAATCACCGCATCTCAGGTCCTTCATCGCTGATCCCTCTGTCCCTCTGCTGATTTGCTCGTTTGTCATCTGGGTGACCCTGCCCCCAAGTTCCAGCACAGAAATTCCCTGGGGGCCAGCAAGAGAGCCCGGGAGTGTGGGGCCTGGGGCCCAGGCTCTCCCACCAAGTCAGTGTAGGGGCCCCACCTCAGCGGTCAGACCCTTGCGGGCCCCTGGTGTGCTGTGTGGCTTTGGGCAGGGCACCTCCCTCTCTGAGCCGCCTCTCCAGGACTGGAGCAGATGAGCCAGGGGGTGCTCCAGCAGCGGGGCAGCGTCTCTGCTTCCTCAGACCATTTCCCGGGAGTTCTCACCACCGGGAACAGGGAAACGAACCCACGGGCCGCCTGTCCGTCCATCTGTTCATCAGTGTCAGCCACAGACGTCGGTGCCTGCCTCCGTAGACGAATGCCTCGTGTCTGGGGAGGGAGACACATGGACACAGCAGCCGTCCCCCGCCGGCTGTTCACCAGAGACCCCGCCGCTTGCTGGCCCGGCCACTCCAGGGGCTCAGGGACCTTCCCGCCTGTGTGTCGCCGCCACCACGTGAGTCAACACAGGAAGAGGCCCCAGGAGCCTGAGGCCAGACTTTCCTCGAGGGCCCTGGATGGGGCTGCATGCCCAACCTCCAGCCCCACCGTCCAAGGGACAAACCTTCTCAGAGCCTCGTTTCCTCATCTGTAAGATCAAAAAGACCATCCCTGCTTTGCCTGCCTCCTTAGGATGTTGGGAAGACTGAATGTGAGCGTGATTGAGAAAGCGCTGGCAAACTGTGGAGGGCTGTGGCCAGCAAGGCCCAGAGAGCTGAGCCTCAGGGCCTCAGTGGCTGGGGCCAATGCCGGGGGGTCTTGTGTCTGACACTTGCTGAGCGGGGCGCACACCTGCTTGCTTGCGCCCTGGCCTCCCTTCCAGGAGGACCTTCAAGTTCAAGCAGGGTCAAGCCTGGGTGTGAATGAGGCCAGTGGGAGTGGCTGAGCCCACCAAGACCCTTACAGCCAGAGCTGACATTGTTTCCGGCCAGGGTTTTTGTGCCAAGAAGCGTGTCTGAGACAGTGCCCTGAAAACTCAGGATTGGAGTGCTGGGGGAAGCTAGGACAGGCCTGGGGGGACCCAAGAGTCCCCTGTTCCGAGCACGTAGGCCCTGGAGTACGCTTGCAGGACAAGAGGCTGCTGAGGAACCCGGAGGGAATTTCTTTTTCTAGAGCAGATGAATCCCGGCCCCAAGTCCCATCTCCCCACACCTGGTGCTTTGTCGTGTTTCCCTCCTGTCTCTGGCAGCTCCAGGGTCCCAGAGTCCCTCCTTCCTGCCCCTGGCTGTGGGAGATGGGCCACTGCGTGGCCACAGGCTGGGCCCTGGAGTTTTTCTCTGCTTCCTGGAGAGGACTGTGCTCCAAAGGGTAAAACCAAGCACAGTCAGCCCTTGACTAGGTCCTCCCCACCTCACCCACCTGCCTTCCTGCCCACCCCAGGTTTGAGGGGGTGGGTGGGCAAGAAAGCCTAGGTTCCTGGTTTCCATGGCAACTGCAACAGCAGGAGGGCCCCAGGCTCAGACTCCTAGAGGGCAAGGGCTGCCCCCTGGGGCCCAGCAGATGAGCTGTCCTCTCGAACCCTCTGGACCCCTGGCCCCTGGCCCCCCAGCTCCATGCTCCTGCTTGACACTCCGCTATGGGGACGCCAGGGACCCTGACCCCGGGGTCAGGCACAGTGGGTCCCACCAGGGTGAATCCCTTAGACTCTTGGTCCAGACCTTGAGCCCCTGTCCTCTGTCTACACTGCACGCAGCAGGGGCCTTGTGGTGCCCAAATACACACAAGCCCTGGAGCACTGCAGAGGGTAGGGATCTCAAAGAATGAGCCCCTGGGGCCAGGGCAGCCCCCAGGCCACCTCCCCACCCCCACCTTCTACCTTGGACTTGGCAGACTTGGCAGTCTGCTGTCTGGGCAGCAGGTGACATGGGCCCTGCTTTGCAAGCGCAGAAGGAGGGGCTACGGGGCCTGCCCTGACTCCAGGGTTCCCAGGCCCCCACAGATTCTGCGCTGCCCTCAGTTCTCAGAGGGCATGGCTGGGGCTCTGGGCGTAGCATCCTTCAGGCCTGATGGGCAAATGCTCTTGAGAGGCAAGGGGACTGGACTCCCAGGGGTTTCAGGGGTCATTACGACACTGTGACCTTGGTCACAGGCACCAGGGTGAGGGACGGGTGCAAAGCCCACCCTGAGCGGGGAGGTCATGTGGAAGCAATGTGGCTGGCGAGTATAGACGGCGTTCCCAGAGGGCTGCCTGGAAGAGGCGGGAGAGAGACGCTGGAGGGGTCCCTGGGGCGCGGGTCTCCTGAGCACAGCTGTGTGGGGAGGGGACGGAGTGGGGCGTGAGGGAGGAGCTCTTCCCATCTTCGTTCCCCCTGCCCAGCCCTGGCGTCTGGCACTCTCCAGCCTCTGGCCGCCGGGTCCCAGGGGACCCTCCCAGGAATTTGCTCTGATCTGCTGTCAGTTCTGCTCTCTAGCATCCATGGTCCAGCACACCCGCATCCCCAGGGAGCTCCCATCGTGACGGAGAGAGGCTGTTTGTGCACGAGGTTGATGTTGGGGAGACGGAAGCCGCTGGATTCAGCCCTATTTGTTCTTAAATTACAGAGAAAAGAAAACAGAGCCTCTTCGGGAAACGGTGGGGGAAGCCTGACTGTCCCGGGGTACTGCACCCTCTAAGGGTGACGGCCAGGGTCCCAGCTCCAGCCTGAAGGTCCCACGGGCCAGCAGCGGCCTTCCCCAGTCCCCCCGGCCACCAGCCCCCCACCTCTCAATGCTTCTCAATGCTCTCCCTAGACTTCTCCCCAGGTGCCACACAGAGGAGTAATTTTTCTAATAACCTTCGGTGTCTCTGACATTTTATCATCCAGCAGCGGCCTTCAGGATTTACTTGGATTTCTCCCGACATGGTTTGACAGTTTCTTTGAGGAACTGGACAGTTTAGCAGCAGAACTCAATTTATCTGCAAGCGGCATGTTCTGGTCTCCCGGCCACCAAGGCACCTCTGAGTGCCAGCTCTCAGGGACGAGCCACACGCCAGCTCTGCTGTTGACAGGGTAAGTGGCCTCCCTGGAGTGGGGAGCCGGCCAGGGGCGGCCGCGCCACCATCAGAGACTCTCCCAGGACAGCCGGGAAGCACGTAGATTGCAATGGTGTTCTCGGAACTAGGGTTTGTGGAAGAGCAATTCGGAGCCAACTCAGAAATGGAGATAATTTCTGCAGGAGATGAGCCGTGGCCTCGCATCGTGTGGAATCTCTGGGGGGAGGCTTTTCCACTGTCGAGGGCAGACACAGTTGTCTTTGGAAAGCGGGGGCTGGAGGAGGGTGAGGCTGGGTTATGAAGGATGAGGCTGGAGCTCCTGTCCCAATACTAAGATCTCCAGCTCCCCACCCCCAACCCTGCTTGCTCTCGCCGGCCCTGCACCCCTCACATCACAGCTTACCCATCCTTCATCCGACGCTTGCCTCCGTGGGGCTCCCTCCCCCCGGGGCACAGGTCCTTGCCCTGCTTCCGAAGCCCAGGAAACCCCCTTCCGTGCCAGGCTCTGCTCCCAGGGCCCCTCCCAGGGGGACTCTGCGTGAGCACTCTCCTTTTTCCCTCCTCCGGGTTCTCAGCCTTTGTGTAGAAGAGACAGGCATGGGGAGCACACGGTTTATGGACGTCCCACTCCAGACACCCCAGCCTCCAACACTGAGAACAAACACGAAGAAGACGTGTGCTCAGCATCTGCTCTGGGGCCGCTGTGTGTTGAAAATGTCAGTTGCTCAGTCGTATCCAACTCTTTGTGACCCCATGGACTGTAGCCCGCCAGGCTCCTCTGTGCTTGGACTTCTCCAGGCAAGACTACCAGAGTGGGTAGCCACGCCCTCCTCCAGGGGGATCTTCCTGACCCAGGGATTGAAGCCTCCAGGTCTCCCGCGTTGCAGGGAGATTCCTCTGAGCCACCAGGAGAGCCCCTCCCACATGCCAAATGCCTCCAAGAGCTGAGGCTGCACCGCAGCAAGACAGACTGTCAGGCACTCCCTCTGAGTGTTCCTCTCAGAACCCAGAGTAGACTAGCAATGTGGCCGAGGTCAGCGCTGTCTTGAGGCAGGTAACAGGCCCTGGAAGGGCAGGCAGGTGAGGCAGCCTCCCCTGCCTGGCCCCATCCATGTTAGCTCCCAGCCACTGCTTCAGGGACTGGGAAGGAGAGGGACATGGAGGGTCATCTGTTACAGGGATTGTCACGTGGGTGAGATCAGGGAAGGTTTCCTGGAGGAGGTGATACTCGAGCTGAGATCTGAAAATCGAGCAGGAATGAGCCAGGTTCAGTGGAGAGAGAACCTAGCCATTCTACTCACACTACACACACTTTGAGGCCCATCCTGCCTCCTCCAGGAAGTCTTCCTTGCTCTCTCTGCCAGGCTGGGCTCCCAGATTGTAGCTGTGTATCTCTCTCTGAGCCTGAGAACCCTCCAGACTGGGAGCTGCCCCAGGGCAGGGCCAGGGATGGCTCCTCTGTTTCCGCAGCATCACCCACCTGGGCACAGGAATCACAGAGGGGCCGGGGGACAGCAGGTAGTGGGGGCTGGGGCCAGGGGGAAACACAGCTGAGGGCCTCTTTGTCTCAGGGTGCCAGCCGCATCAGGCAAGATGCTCACAGGCGTTCTGGGGACCCAGAGTGCTCCGGAGAACTTTTGACCAGCGACCCGCCTGCCCTTGACTGGCCCCTAAAGTTCTGAGTCCGGGGCTCAGCATCTGGGCTGGTGAGCACCCCCTTGGCCCCAGGAAAGGTTGGAAGGAGTACCTCTCCAGGCAAAGCGTGCCGACGTGTGTGTTGGAGGAATCAGAGGGACAATCATGTGTCCATTTCTGAAGAGCCCTTATTTCCCTGTGTCGCTTTTGTCTTTAAACTGTACCCAGAACAGCACCGTGTCTGTTGGCTGGACAGGCAGAGGCTGCCTGGCTGTCAACACGAAGCAGCATTTGCTTGAGGAATTCTTACTAATTCAGGGGAGGCCAGCGTGAGTCATCACTCATCGCCGCAACAAGGGGCAAGCCTGCTCCATCAGGGAGTCTGGGCTGCGGCTGGAGGGGACAGCTGTGTAGAGACTCAGGTCCCTGACGTCCCTGGTGCCAGAACAGTAACGTAATAGCTGCAGAAGCTGACTGAAGCCACAAAGGCGCCAAGCAAGGCTGAGAGTCCAGAGTGCTCACGTATCTCACGAGCCTGCCACCAGCTGGCCAAGGTGACCTGAGATGAGCCTCAGAAATCCACGGTGGCAGGAAATGGGTCTGACCGGTGCCCTCGTACATTATACCCCGCAAGCCAGCCCTCAACTGGGCCTGCAGGGCCAATTCCCACCTCTGGCCCTGTCTGCACAAACCCCTGGCTGAGAATTTAGGTTAAAATAGCATTCTGCAGACATCTCGCAAACAAACGCAAATCCCCCTCTGGAGGAATCCACCTGGAAGCCAGTCCAGGTGAAGATGGGAGACAGAACCACCGGCATCTTACAGAGACAAGCCACTGAACACACAGGAGTCAGGGCACCATGAGAACCAGCGGCAGCCACACCTAGCTGAATCGACCCACACCATCCTTGGATAGCAGCATTATTAGAGGAGTATGAACTTTGCTCAGTATGATTCGAGAAGTAAAAAAGAGAGAATTGGAAATATGGGTTAAAAGCAAGAGATCCTAAAAATGACTTGAGCAGGTTGGTTTCTGGAAACGAATAAAACAGTAATTGTGGAACTTGGTGCAACCGCTCTGGAAAGCAGTTTGGCCTTGTCTCATGAGCGTGGAGGTGAGCAGACCCGGTCATGTCACTTTCATGGTTTTTAGAAAATCTCTTGCCCCTGGGGACCAGGAGATGACGCCAGAATGTTTCTGGGAGCAAAACAAAGAGCAAAACCAGGAAGGAAAGGAAGGCAGGAAGAGAGGGAGGACCTTTTGACTGGCGGAGATGCCCAGTTTGGAGAGAGGATGGCTGGTGAGGTAGTGAGCTCCCCGTCACTTGCAGGAAGCGGGGCTGAGGCTGATGACTCCTCGTGAGGCTGCTGTGCTCTGAGGTCTCATTTTGTGCT
>SJYA01004077.1:0-34971 GCA_006410615.1 Neotragus moschatus | reverse complement strand
CTTTTCTTTTTCTTCTTTTTTTTCTTTTTTTCCCCCCCCCCCCCCCCAGTGTATTATTATTCCATATACTGTAAGGTTCATGCAGTCCTGGGTTTTGGCTACATGATGATAGGTGTCAGGGATGGGTGAATGAAACATTTCTCACCCTAACCAGCATGACTGAGAGTGACCATTTCTGCCACACGCTCTTTCGGGTTATTTTAACTTTTTGCATCTGATGTTAAAAAAAAAGATTTTCTTTTAAATTTGCCTGTGGCTACCATTTGCATTTCCTTTTCCGTGAAATAATGACTCCTGTCCTTTGTTCATTTTTAGGCAAATATTTTCTCTCAATATATATCTTTTAACTTTGTTTATGGCCTTTTTTTTTTTTATTATAAAATAATTATTACTCAAATCTGTTTTTTTCTTTATGGCTTCTGGATTTTTGACTTAAAGGGGCCTACATCATGCTAAGAGCAAACAAGTATTGTTTTAACTCTTCTTTCAGTGATCTTGTTGATTCTTTTGAAGATGATATGATATATGTATGTAAATGTATGTGCCTGTTTATTTACTATACATAACATCTTTCTCTATTGGAATTGAAATGCAACTTTATCCTATGTTACATTTCTTTATTTTAGCAAAATGAGACAGATCCACTGAATATTGAATTTTGGAAAATATTAATATTTGTATATCTCTGCATTATTTATTTACCCATTAAATGAAGTAGCCCTGCTCCTTTCAGGGTTTTTCTTTCAAACATTAGGGACAAAGGTAGTGTTAATAAATAGAAAAGGATGAAAATAGTAAGAATTACTTGCTTTTGAAATTCCTGTAAGTCTGAATAAGAGATGGTGGGGAAAAGATATTAGCATTTTAACTGTAATTCTATGATGATACTAAGTGTTTGTATGGCTAGGAATCAAGTAAAATATAAAATCTGTGGGAGAAAATGTAGAAGCAGATCGAATCAGTGATCGTATCTTTAATATAAGAGGGTTAAATAGACATACTTCGTTTTTAGTTATTTTTACTTTAGTATTGATGGATAATATTGATTTAGCCATCGTCTCTTAGTGCTTACTGTATAGATACAGTTGTAACGTATCACACCTTTGACTTGGAATTATCTTGAAGTGTTTCCATCTATACATGGATCTTGCCTCTCTTTCTAAGCCATTTTCTGCTCAAGGATACTATTCTTCTGCATGAGTTTATTTGTGTTTTATTTTACTGCAGGAGGAGTTGGATTTGTCTTCTACTTCTCAGATGTCTCCTCTTTCCTTATATGGTGAAAGCTCTAATAACCCCTCCTCAGCAGAGCCACTGAAGGAAGACAAGCCCATCATTGGTCCTAAGAGCAAAACCGGTATTACTCCATCTGCTAACTTCTGTTATTTTTATTGTAGACTGAGAGTAAGCTCCATATCTTAAAAGAAAATGTTGGATTAAGTGTATGTTTATTAAGTTAGCTTGCTGTTTTTAAACTAGTGGACCTATATCCTTTGTTGTGAACGTTAATGTGAAGAGGAAAGGGAAAAAATGATCTTCTTTGGTTGTCTCTGTCTTTATAGGTGAATGATGCTGTAAAATAGATTTAGGGCCCCATCTTCAGGAGAAATTTCAAAGCTTCACCTAAAGAAGTTGAAAGTGAGGCCCATTTGCCTGTGACATTTGTTAACCTCATTCACCTCAATGCTTTATTCAGTGATTTTAGCTGTTTTTCTTTACTGGTTCCTGTGTCCCCTTCGCAAAGCTGTAGCTTGGTTAGAAAGGAAGACCTCAGATTGAGGACTCTTCTTCAGTCCACTAAGATAAAATTCTGTTTTTCAGTACATTAAGCTATGCTTAAACTTCAGTTAAGGGTTGTCAGAGGTTAAGATAATGTGTAGAGAAAGGTGTATAATAGAATCTGCTTTCTAGGATTTGCTTAATTGCACTTAATATATATTTGTGGTTTGTTTGGTTTTTCTCCAGAAAATGGACTGACTCCAAAGAAAAAAATTCAAATAAATTCGAAACCTTCAATTCAGCCCAAGCCTTTATTACTTCCAGCAGCACCCAAGACTCAAACAAACCCCAGCATTCCAGCAAAAACCATCATTATTCAGACCCTACCAACACTTATGCCATTGCCAAAGCAGCAATCAATTATCAGTATACATCTTGCACCCTCTAAAGGTACCTGAATGGAATCTGATGCTCTCTGTTTAATTGGAGGACACTGAGGCATGTGTCATATGATTTGTTTTAATGCAGGGTATAATTTCTGAGCACGCGCTGGGTGTGTGTGTCAAGAATAACCTTGGCTCTGAAGAGGTTATAGAGATGATTAATACGTGGTTCCTGTCCTAACAAGGGAGGTAGCTATCCAGATCAATTATATCTGATACTTCTCTTTTCTCACAGTTTTAGTGAAAACACCAGTCTCTAAGGCTTGTGATTTTGTAGCGAAGAAGAAAATCTGGGAAACTGTCTTGATGCTATTGTATTCTGAGATTTTTGTGTCTATGAATTCTTTTTGTTCTTAAGGAGAGGTTAGTATTTAAAATACAGTGATTCATTTCAGGTCTAATAGGTGTGTTTTGACAATAGAATCAGACTCTTAAATCTCCGAGTAGTAGGAAGCATCGTTTAATAAAAATGAGCTTGTACGGGGCATTAAATACCTGAACCCCTGCCTTTTAAGCCATTAAGAATGTGTATTTCTATATTTCGTCCACTAGATGGCCTCGTATAGTTGATTCTATAAGAAGTTGAGGTCTGTATTGAAAGAAGTTCAAGTCTGAGGATTTGGTACTGTTCACATATAGGAATATGTATATATTTGTCACATATATGACCAACCTAGACAGCATATTAAAAAACAGAGACATTACTTTGCCAAAAAGGTCTATCTAGTCAAAGCTATGGTTTTTCCAGTAGTGATGTATAGATGTGAGAGTTGGACCATAAAGAAAGCTGAGTGCCAAAGAATTGATGCTTTTAAACTGTGGGGTTGGAGAAGATTCTTGAGAGTACCTTCCCTTGACTGCAAAGAGATGCAGTCAGTCCATCCTAAAGGAAATCAGTGCTGAATATTCATTGGAAGGACTGATGCTGAAGCTGAAGTTCCAATACTTTGGCCACCTGATGAGAAGAACTGACTTGTTGGAAAAGACCCTGACGCTGGGAAAGATTGATGGCAGGAGGAGAAGGGGACAACAGAGAATGAGATGGTTGGATGGCATCACCGACTCGATGCACATGAGTTTGAGCAACCTCTGGGAGTTGGTGATGGACAGGGAGGCCTGGTGTGCTACAGTCCATGGGGTCGCAGAGAGTCAGACAAATGACTGAGTGACTGAACTGACTGAACTTACAGGGTTCATTTGCACACAGAGCTCTCTTGGGAAGATTATTCATCATTGTGCTTATACTGATGTGTGTACACATGGCTAAAGTGAAACTTGTGCAGCATTGTTTCCGTGGATTTTTCTGTTGGCACCAAGTAAGACTAGGTATCAATGGGATACGGGTTATAAATAAATACCAAAGCTACATTTATAACTATATTCTCAGTTATAGATTTTTAGCTCATTTCTTTGAAGCATGGTTTTAATGAGGGCAAGGTCATAAATTTGATTTCCAGGTACTCTGTTAACTTTGCTCTATTCCATGGTCATAGACAGTATGGCATTGATAAAAAAAACTAGGTGAGAGACTGGATGGATCCGTTAAAATTCACCAGTCCCTTCCAGAAAACCCCAACCAAACAAACCTGAAATACCTGCCCTCTGAGGACAGGGTCAAAATACGGTGTTTTTCATATGAAAAATAACAGTCCTGTCTAATGGGTATTCTTGTGACCTGTGAATGGATGTCATGAACTCCTTGAAATAAAATGCAAGATTTAGTGTATATTATTTGTGGATTTTTCTAGGGATACTCTCCAAAACTTTCATCAGGATCTCAAAAGTGTACATTGTTCCAAAGGCTAAGAATTTAAATGTATGAAGAACTTTATTATAGTTTCCATAAGCTATTAAAACACATATATAAAAAGTAAAAGTTTGACATTAATATGATCCGTATGTAAAGCAAGAGGTGTTCCTAAGAATTTGCTCTTAGTAAACCGTTGGTTATGTTTGAATGATAGAAAATCTTACCTATAGCGAGAAGAGAAACTTCTCTGAGCAGTTGATCAGTTTCAGAGGCTTGAATCATACACTATTCAGAACTTCAGTGCTTTCCCATTATCTGAAAACAGTATTTATTTTGGGGGAGCATATGCTAATACAGGCCTCATTACTATTTTTATAGTGTAATCTGGAGAGGTAATCTTGTAATAACATAACAGATTTAAATGTATAACTTCCAGTCTTCCATTTATTTGATAATGGGGAGAGAAGAGAAATATAGGAAAGGCATTTTACAGTTAATCGATCTAAGTATCAGAAGTAAATATTTGTTTTTAAAAAAGAAGTAATTTCTGTTTTTGGCTACGCTGTGCGGCATGCGAGATCTTTGCTCCCCACTCAGGAATCAAACCCTTGCCCCCTGCATTGGAAGTGCAGAGCCTTAACCACTGGACTGCCAGGCAAGTCCTGCGAAAAAGAAGTAATTCGTACAGGATTAATTCAAATTGTTTGGCTTGGGATGTGAAACCCATCCTGGTTTGTCTCCAGTGTAGTTTTCTAACTTTACCTTAAATAATAACTCTCCTTGCTATAAATCTTTGGTTCAACTAATTTGGCTATTGTCTGTTACATTTTCTTGTTTTTTTCTAGTTTCTTGACATGCTGTTCAGTCTGCCTTAAATAACTTCTGCCTACTTCTACATCTGTGTCCTGTACATTCATTAAGATTCTTATGATAGTGCAGGTGAGAGATGCTGAAACTTGAAATATCAGTGAAGATCCCGGATAGACAGTGGAGACATTAGAAAGTGTAGAATCACAGGGGTTGGCAGTTAGATGATGGGAATGGAGGATGGAAAAAGGGAAAGTATCCTCTCTTGGACTTTTTGGGTAGATAGTGGTTCAAATCATTGAAATGGAGGATAGAGGTAAAATAACTTGTCCCAAGTCGTTCTGTTAATAGAGGCACAGTCAGAACTTGAGCCCAGATGGTCTGTGTAATTAATCATTATGCTTTATTGCCTCTGAAAGAATGCAGACAAGTGGTCCTTGATCTCAAGAATTGACTATCTAATTGGAAAATTATATCAATAGTCAAATAACAGTAACTATGAGAACTAAGGAATTAATTATACATGAAGTACCCTTATAAAAGTTATTATATATAAAAGATAAAGTGCCAGATACCATTCTGCGTGCTTAACTGTGTCATCTTATTTAATCCTTACATCAACTCTGTGAGGATAGGTGCTATTATTATCATCTTCCTTTTATAGATGAGAAAATTAATACACAGAGAAGTTATTTACTCAGTCACACAGCCATACTATTTCAGACAAAAGAAGACATTCAATAAATGTTTGATACAAAGTTTGAAATCTTTGAAGATAATTGAAAAGGAAGACACTGACTATCACAATCAGTGAGTCATCCATAGTCAAAAGTATCCAGCATTGTAACCAGCCGTGGTCCATGAAGGTGGATTTCTGTGTAATGCCAAAGAGGATTTTGAGCATGCTGAGATGGATAAACAGTGTTCTGGTATGCCCTTTTTAACTGTTTCCATATGAGGAACAGTAGTAACTTATGTTCAGCTGCTAACTATTTAAGCCCTGAAACAGTTCTTTGCCTTGCGTTTTGTGATCTGGTGAGCATCTAGCATGTCAGATTTAGCAAACCACCATGAACACACTATAATAGAAATGTAGTTGCTTCTCCCCATTTTTTCTTGAACCCAGACATGCCAAGACTATTTAGAGGATCATTGATGTAGATATTAAATAATTTGAGGTTAGTTGGGCACTCTGGGATAAAAGGGCTTGATGAGCATTTTTGAAAAAAAAGAGGCATCAATGGCCTGGAAGGACTTGGAGCCACATTTGGTATTCAGACCTTGCCTTGATATTGCTTCTTCTCCTTTGCTCCATGCTACAGTTCTCTTAGCAAGGAGATGGTGATAACTAGACAATGAACACTACAGACTTGGATTATTTTCTGAATCAATTTTAAGAAATATTACAAAGCCATCTGCATGTGTTATCTGCCAGTGCTTTAAATCTGTAACTGGAGCTAAAAGTAGGATTGTTTTTTTGAAATTATTTCACTTTTTATGTTTGCCACCTCCTCTGATCTTTGGAGTAATCCCCTAAATTCACTGAACATTTTAGTTTTGAGGGGTGGCTCAGAGGGTAAAGCGTCTACCTGCATTGCAGGAGACCTGGGTTTGATCCCTGGGTCAGGAAGATCCCCTGGAGAAGGAAATGGCAACTCATTCCAGTACTCTTGCCTGGAAAATCCCATGGACAGAGAAGCCTGGTAGACTAGAGTCCATGGGATCACAAAGAGTTGGACACGACTGAGCGACTTCACTTTCACTTTATCATAATTTTTAAACTCAGAAGATGTGGAACGCTGCTTCTGATAATGCTCTTTTTAAAGTATTGCTTTGAATCACTGGTTCTCAACCGGTAGACTGTGGATCCTGGGGTATGGGTGGTCGGAGTGGCAGTAGCTTTTGGCTTTTTTGCAGGGTATCTGCAAATCCATATTTTCTGTTGACTGGATAAATAGTTTGTTTCGTATATATTTGCACTGATTTTTAAAAATTTTGTAGTTATACTTAACAATAAATTCCAGATTCATTTCAAATCACTACTAAATTCTTACTAAACTTTTCTCATCACATATTTTCTCATCTACAGAAACTGAAAGGACAACTGTGATCATCTTGGGTGACCATGATGTTTTTGATATTAAAAAGGGTCCTTAAATTCAGGGTGGGAAACTTTGGTCTGAGTTTTACATTCTTGACATACATGAGTATATCTTTCATAGTAGCAGACTAACTGTAATAGATCAGTAAGTGTTATTTAAAAAACATTTGGTGATATGCTATTTATTATTATTATTATTTTTGGTTTTGCAACGTTGCTTGCAGGATCTTAGTTCTCTGACCAGGGACTGAACCTATGTCCTTGGAAGTGAAAGTGCAGAGTCTTAACCAGTGAACCACCAGGGAATTCTCTATTAATTATTTTTATTTGAATATTTGGCTAGAGCAAATTTATATCTGCTTATGAGTTATTTCCATATTTTATATGTTTTTATTTCATAAAGTAAATTATTCCAAGGGAAAATTAGAAGATAAGACTACTTAGTGATCATTTATACTAAATTGTGTATATGATAAATTGTGAAATTACTTTTAGGTCTTTCTTACTAATTTACTTACTTTTTAGGGATAAAGTACTATTAATTCTAGTATAAGTATGCTTTTCAAGGCCTTTTGAGACGGACTGATTTTATAGAAGTGTTTTTTTTTTTTAAGCTAAGACATGTTCATAGTTAAACAGGTGTTTGAAGCATTATTTTGATTTTTAGTTTTCCTTGATCCTTTGAAATACTGAGCTGAATTTTACATGGGTCATGTTACACTGTCTGAAAGCATAGTATTTTTTTTCCTTTAAGAAGAGTATAAATATACAATGGGAAATTTTAGTTGCCAGTTACTTTAATACCTTTATTTTGCTGGATAGGCTCAGGCAGCTGTGGATGTTAGGTGAGGCTTTCAACACCTTATAAAATTAGCCAGATCTGAAAGCAAACACTCAGCAGACAAGTAAAAGTTTTACTGGACCAGTATTGGGAGTTGTTTGAGCCTTCTTTAGGTTATGATACTAATTCTCAGATTAGCATAATTTTAAAATAAGGTTAAATGTGAAGATTAAGAAAAGACTTGTAGACTGTTTTGCTGGGTAGGGGAATCAGCATTGTCTGCAGGTTATGTTAAATTACAGATCTATGTTTCCCGTGTTAGCTAAGAATTTATTTCAAGTGGTTTTAACATTTCTGATATTTGTAGACTCAGGTTCTTCCAAATATTGACTTACTGAATCTCTGTCATATATTTTTGGTGTTGTATGTATTTCTAAATCCCATTAACTTAAAATATATGATTCTGTGCTCAGTATACAAGGTTTGTTCTTTGTAATATGATAAATACTTCTAGCACTCAAAAGTTTCAGAGGTTAATACTTAGAGAAATCTTTGTGTAACTTAGCAGATTTAGTATTTGTTAGTTGAAAAAAAGTGTGGAAATACATTATTAATCATAACTTCAAAGAGAATGAATTTAAAACATACTTAAAATTCATTAAAAACACAACAGTGAACGTCAGCAAGAATGTGTGCTGCTCTCTCTTGATTGTGGTTCAATTGGTGGTTTCAAATCGTTTCATGTGGTTTTACCTATTGTATCTGCAGAAGAGACCTAAATGTGAAGCAGTTTGCCCCTACTACAGCAGTTATGCACCTTCTGATTCCTTTTCTTTTTTCTCTACTGCAGGTCAGACTGTGGTGCTCTCTCAGCCTACCGTGGCTCAGCTCCAGGCACCTGGAGTTCTGCCCTCTCCTCAGCCAGTCCTTGCTGTTGCTGGGGGAACCACGCAGCTACCTAACCACATGGTGAATGTAGTACCAGCCCCCGTGGCAAACAGCCCAGCAAATGGGAAGCTTTCTGTGACTAAGCCTGTCCTACAAAGTACGATGAAGAATGTGGGTTCCGATGTAAGTTTTGAAGTTGAATGCTTTTTTTGAATGTCTGATTTTAAAAATGAGAACAAAAAAAAGGACACTATTTTTGTTTTTAAAAGTTTGTTATATTGTGTCAAATGTGCTGAAATTACACATCCAGTCTCTGGTGGAAAATTAGGGTAAGGCTTAGTTTGTTAGAATCTAAGTGAAAAGGTTTTGAAAAATCCAAAGTGGTTTGACTAAGAGAGATATGTATACCTTCTTCCTCTTTAATTCCTTCTTTTGAACCTTTTCATCGCAATACTTCAGACTGTCACCCCCAACTCAGTCATAAAATACTAGTATTTTACAGGATTCTTTCATGTTTCCTGATTGAAATGTTTTTGGCAACGCCCCAGATAAGTCTGTAGACTACTTTTTGATCAGAGTTTATATTTAGCTTCTTCTTAACTTACTGAAGAGTTTTCGCCACTGCATAATGATGACTTGCTACTCTTAGGAATTCTGTTTCTTAATGATTATTTAGTTTTTTCCCATCTTTGCAAACCTTCAGAGTTTCTGTTTTAGGGACTTTTTGTAATTTGTAAATCACAGAAAGTTTCCTAAGATCTGTCACAGCCTAAAACCAGTTATAGTACTTGCCAGCTAACTCTGCTTTCTTTAAAAGTGATACAAAATACCTTATGTTATGTGTTAAACAGTAATTGAACATTATGGGCCTGAAGTTCAATGAAAGTTAAAATCAAGTAATTAGTCTGAAAATGGATTCTCTAACATCATGACTGGGAAAGCAAAACAAACCTTATGTACTTTTTTAAAAATAAAAGTGGATATTACCTTCTCTTTAGGTATTGCAAAGTATTTTTAAAGTGCTGTGAGTTATGTAACATTGTATATCATACTATTGACAGATCTGTCTACTAGAATTTATTAACTAGCATTTCAGTAGCCATTTCATTGTGGAATTGCTCTACTGTTCCATAAACACAGCCAAGTAATCTCCATCAGCAATATTGTAAAGACCCATAACGAAAGAATATTATCTACTGGAGTAGAACATCGAAATTCTACAGTAATTCCCGCAGTTTATATAGGTGTTGAAAACAGTGTGTACCAATACATGAAGGAGGAACAGTAGTGTTATATGAGAATAGACGTACGGTACAGGATTGAGCTCGACTGCTACGTTAGTTTGAGTACTGAAAAAGATCAGCACACAGTGCTGTGGCATAATAGACACTAATGCATAGTGTGTGTTTCAACTGAAGATGAAATGATGTGGAGCTGAGATTTGCTTTAAAATACTCTTGTGTGGAGGTGATGAGCACAGAACAGAGGAAACATGATTAGCAAAAACATGTTGGTACTCATTGCGGGTGAGTGTGTCGTCTTTCTTTCTTTTTGGTGTTTGAGAAGTTTTCTACAATAAGTAAATGAACAATGATAACAAAAATCTAAAAAAAATTTCATATTCTCAACTAAAAATCATACATCCAACTTTTCAATTAAAAAGTTTTTCACAGGAGAATGATGTTCACAGGGAAATTCTGTTTAATTTCTGGTGATTGGTCTGTTCAAATTATGTTTCTTCTTGAATAGGTTTCCCCCGGCCGTATGTTTCTATACTCTTGAGTGCTTCTGGGTGGTTCAGTTTGTTGGCATATAACTGTTCATGGTTTCCTCTTATGAGTTTTTCTGTCTCTGTGGTACCAGTTGTTGTTTCTCCTCTTTCATTTCTTACTGGGTTCTCTTTGCTTTCCTCTAAGTGGGTGCGGTTAGAGGCTTGTTGGTTTATCTTCTCAGAAGACCAGCTCTTGTTTTATTGATCTTTTCTGTTGTTTTTGGATCTTTATTTTATTTCCTCTCTGATTTTATTATCTCCTTCATTTTGCTGACTTTGGGTTTTGTCTGTTTTTTCCTAATTCTTTTAGGTGTCAGGTTAGGTTATTTGAGATTTTTCTTGTTTCTTGAGGAAGGCCTGTATGGCTGTGAGCTTCTCTTTTAGAACTGTTCTTGCTACATCCCATAGATTTTAGAAAGCTGTGTTTTCATTTTCTCTTGTCTTGAGGTATTTTCTGATTTCCTCTTTGGTTTCATTGTTGACCCATTGTTTGTTTAGTGGCTTGTTGTTTAGTCTCCATGTGTTCATTCTTTTCCCATTTTTCTTACTGTGGTTGATTTCTAGTTTCATACTGTTGTGATCAGAAAAGATGCTTAAAATAATTTCTACTCTGAACAAGGATTTTGAAAATGATCGCTTAAAATTTTCTTTTAATACTTTTTAAATTGTGAATTTGAATATTTTTTCTATAATACAAATAAAACTTGCAATAGAAAATATTCAAAGGTAATTTGTTTAGACATTAAAAATATGTATTTTGAAATATTTTAGACATGAAAAAAGTAATGGCTAATTAGAAATTTAAAAAATACTGATGTATATGACATCTATCTATTTTTTGATTACCAATCATACCTCAATGAGTACCAAAATTTTTTTGCTAATCATCTTTCTTCTGTTTTGTGCTCATCACCTCCACATAGAGTGTTTTAAAGCAAATCTCAGCTTCACATCATTTCATCTTCAGTTGAAACACATACTATGCGTTAGTGTCTACTATGCCATAGCACTGTGTGCTTACCTTTTTTAGTACTCAAAATAAACTAACATAATAGTCAAGCTTAATCCTGTACTGTGTATCTATTTTCATGTAACACTACTGTTCCTCCTTCACGTCTTGGCACACACTGTCTTCAAAGTTAAAAAATCTTAGCATAGTCTACATTCATCCAGTTATAACGTTCAATCATGGGATGGTCCAGAGAAGCGTAGCTAGGATGGGGAGACGGTCTCGAAACCATGTCATGGGGAGAAGAATGCTTTAAGGGTTGGTATGATTCAATCAAGTGAAGAAAAGAAGACTGGAGGTAGAGCCATCTTCTAGAAAATGAAGATTGTCATGTGGAAAATAGGATAACTGTTCTGGGCTATTCCGAGGACTCATCTAGAACAGGTGCAGGTGAGTTACAGAAAGTAGAAGTCAGAGTCGCCCAGTCTGTCCGACTCTGCGATCCCATGGATGTACACTCCATGGAATTCTCCAGGCCAGAAAACTGGAGTGGGTAGCCAGCTGTTCCCTTATCTTTCCAACCTAGGGATCAAACCCAGGTCTCCCACGTTGCAGGCTGATTCTTTACCAGCTGAGCCACGAAGTAAGCCAAAGAATACTTGAGTGGGTAGCCTATTTCTTCTTCAGTGAATCTTCCCGACCCAGGAATCAAACCAGGGTCTCCTGCATTGCAGTCCAGTTCTTTACCATCTGAGCTACAAGGGAAGCCCAAGTTATAGAAAAATTTCTTCCAAGAGTCTTTGATGCAGTAATTGTATTTTAAAAAAAGAAGAGATCATTGGTTTTCTTCTAGGCTTAGTATCTGAATAATGAGCATCTTAATGTTGGCAGTCATCATTGTATGTCGCTGACACACACTCTGTGATCTTAATAAACATTTCAATTAATTATTTGTTAGTCTATTAGCCAGACATCCTTTAGAAGTTCTTTGACATGAAAGACTATGCCCGTTTTGGTTTTAAACTCTTTGAGTGCTTTGTAAATTTGGTGAATAATGCTGTCAACATTGAAGAACTGGGGGATGTGTGAGATGAGATAGTATAGAACCAACAAGTATTAGCTTTTTTAAAAGCAATAATTATTGACTAGCATTCTTATTATTTTTCAAAATTCAGAATTGACAGTGTTACACAAGAAAGATTCAAGTACTGTGTGTCTGGTGCAGGAGACGTAAAGACGATTAGAATGCGTTTTCTAATCAACCTGCATTGAGATTTTTGTGCTTGTTTTTCCTAGACTAGCACATCAGGGAGTGAGCCAAACCTTTTCCTTATGAGTTTTCTGTTAGAGGTTTTGACTTAACGTTTATTTCAAGTAAAGAAACATCAGTCTGTCCTCTATCAGCTGGCCAAGCCGTTCAGGAACCCAGGATAAATCTGTTCCAGAAGGAGCTGCAGAAAACTTTGATCTGCTCACATATGTAGTCTCCTGTGACCTCAACAGTGTGTGTGTTTGTTAGACTCAAGTCCTATTAAATTAGGATAAATTTGAGTTAGTATAACCCCGATTCAAAATGGCCAAAATGAAAACTTTTTCAGCAAGCATTTTTTTTGTGTGTTTTTAAACCACAAGATGTGGTGGAAAAGTTGTAATTTGGCACCAAAAAAAAAGTGTATCAGTTTTTTGTGGCTTTGTATTGCTGACATGGCTTCTTTTTTCTACCTTTTTTGTTCTTTTCGTTTGGCTGGTTTCACTCTCCAGAGGTCTGCTCCTGCCATAAAGTAGCATTTTTAGCATACCATATTCTGCAAACTACATTAAGTGCCACATTTTCTGTTATGAAACAGTTTGCCTGGTTCAAATTATAATCTCACTCTTCCTGCCTTTTGCTGGTAAATCTGTTCTGTTTAACTCTTGGAAACCTCACCTAAGTCTTCAAGAAATATGGTTGGTTTTTGGCTCCGATCCTGATGGAAAAAATGAACATGGTCTCTCATTTCAATGTAGCAATTCTCTTAAGCAGTTTCTTAGTAAATGGTAATGTTGAAACTACAAAGATGCCTTCATGGGAGAATATGCTTATCTTTCTTTAAAGTGCTATTGAATGTTGCCAAACATCAAACCAAGGGCTTGGAAACAGCAATCTGTTTAAATCTGCATTGAATACTTCCACTTACCCATTATAATTCCGTAAAGTTCACAAGACATTATGGTCCTAGTTTTAAGGTTATGGAGCTACAACATTGTTTTGGTTACTGGGACAACAGAGCAGAAAAAAAAAAAGAGTGGTGAAATTCTATTCTAAATGTCGCAAGTGGGTCAAGGTGGAACAAAAACCCTTACTAGGAATCAGTTGGTGATACAATGGAAAGAAAATGATCAGAAACAAGGGCAGAACTTGAAATAACATCAGATGGGAGACTGATGAAGGGGTACAGGCTATACTGACAGGAGGCCGCAGGTCTTCCTCTCAGTCCATTTGCTCCACTGAGCGTCTTTCAGACCCCTCATTACTTTGGACCCTCTGTCTTGTTCTTTACTTTGTGACCTTGACTCCTTCCCTCCTAGCCTCTTCCCTTTGGGGGTCCCTGTCCTGGGTCACTAGAGCCATCATGAGAAGGTGGGTGCTGGGGGATCCTTTCCAGTGGCCTTAGGTGTGAGAATGGTGTGGAGGGGATTCCCTTGGCATACATACCAAATTGAAACTTTGTGTTTCTTTCTGTGGAGACAGTGTTACATAGTTAAGTTCAAGAATTCAGGTATTGTTAGTATTGTCAGCGTGGGGGTGATGTGATACTGGCCCAGATGATGCCTCATGCACAGTGTTCCTTTATTGCAGTGGCAGAATGCTGAAGTTGGGAATTGACTACATTTACAGCAAGCACTATGGAGAAGGCAGTGGCACCCCACTCCAGTACTCTTGCCTGGAAAATCCCATGGATGGAGGAGCCTGGAAGGCTGCAGTCCATGGGGTTGCTAAGGGTTGGATACAACTGAGCGACTTCACTTTCACTTTTCCCTTTCATGCATTGGAGAAGGAAATGGCAACCCACTCCAGTGTTCTTGCCTGGAGAATCCCAGGGACAGGGGAGCCTGGTAGGCTGCCATCTCTGGGGTCGCACAGAGTCAGACACGACTGAAGCGACTTAGCAGCAGCAGCACCACAGCAAGTAGTAAGCAAGCCTCCTTATTGCCCAGAGGGGGATGTTACTCATCTCTCAAGGTCAACCCTGAGAAATGGCCTGGGTAAAGAGTGGTCAGGGCTTTGTATTCTTGCCATACCCAGGAGGATGTGTAATAGCAGGACTCACAGAGTACCCCCTAAAGGAGTAGCTTCCAAGAAAAATATGAATCTAAAACAATCTGTATATAATGCAAAGTAGTGTGGAGAAACTTAGAAAGATGGAGAGTGTCTATGTTCTGTTTCAGAAAAAAAAAAAAGCGCAACTATTGAACATTTAAGATGCATATTTTGACTGTAAACCCACAAACAGATACTCTGTTAGGTCAAAGTGTGAGCTGAATAACCTTGAATTGTGTGACTACCTTAGATCTAAGAAGATAAATAGTGAATAAATAATGAACTTTTTAGTAACTAAATTCTTAAGCAACAGAGACATTGAGATCATGATATTTCTTTAGGCTGTAAAGTAGAGAAATCCATCAGAACAAATTCAGCAGGAAGATTTAGAGATCTGAAAAGCTATCCAGATTCTACTAAAGAAATTACTTCTGTGCTGACTACTTTTTGGCTTTGCTGTTAGCAGATACTCTGCATGTAAAAGAAAAACATGCTTTGTTAAAATATTTGCAGTTCCTCTTTAGATGGAGATTTGGGGCTCCTAAAATTTTATCCTGAATAAAGACTTTGGCAAGTAATCTCTTCTGTGAATACAGTAGCTTTGGAATGAGAAGTGAACAAATTTTTTTTCCCCTGATGTGTTGCGTTAGGTTAGATTTATGTCATGGCAACTTTAACATTCTTTATTCTTTATTTCTCAGTTTAGCATCTTGTTAAGCTTAATAAATACTTATTTTTAGAGGGATGCTGATTTATATCTTAATAGATAATTAAATGCTTCTGTCCTTTCTCTGATTTCTCTTCCTATAAACTACGCCTGGAGACTCATTCCTAGGAAGGTAGTCCTCCCATGACCTGGATGCTTTCTAGCCATTTTGTTTCCCTGCTCAGAAGCAATCATTGTTACCAGTTTTTTGTGCATTCTTTCTGAGATAGTTCTTTAGTATATAAGAATATATCTTTTTACCTATTTACCTGTTTTATGGAAATGGTAACATACTATAAACACTGTCCTGGATGTCACTCTTTTCAATATATCTTAGAGATTTTTCGACAGCAGTACGTAAAAAGTTTTCTTATTATTTTAATAGGTGCATGATAGTCTTATCTCATACAACTGTCATAATCGTTTAAGAGTTTTGTTGAGTTTTTTTTTCTTTGTAAACATTCCTCCATTGAATAACTTGGTACTTATTTCAGTTTGTTCATATGAAAGTATATCTGTAGGAGAAATTCTTAGAACTGAAGCTAGAGCGTCAGAAACTAAGTAGATTTTCATCTTAGGGGTAGTTGTAATTTGTTCTTCTACTTTAAATGTGTATAAATGACAGTCACAGGGTTTCTTAATGGAGCCCATCAATAGGTTTCAGTGTTTCCATAAACAAGTTCCCTTTTCTTTACCTCACTCTGTTCCCTGCATAACTGTTTGTAATATTTTGTAATACTTTGAAAGAGAGTCCTTAGCTTCTGCCTTCCATGGCCTTTTGAGGTGAATGAAAGTCCTTATTTGCTTGGGTTTTTTTAATAGCTTAGTTGGGCTAAAATTCATATACTATGGGTTTTACCTTTTTATTTTTTTAAATTATTTTCTTTGGCTTTGCTGGGTCTTCATTGCTGTGGCCAGGCTTTCTCTAGTTGCAGCAAGTCGGGGCTACTCTCTCGTGGCAGTGCGTGAGCTTCTGACTGGCGGCTTCTCTTGTTGCCGAGCATGGGCTCTGGGTGCTTGGGCTTCAGTAGTTGTGGCACGTGGGTTTGATTGCCCTGCTGCATGTGAAATCTTACTGGGGCAAGGATCAAACTTGTGTATCCTGCATTGGCAGGTGGATTCTTAGTCACTGGGCCACCAGGGAAGTCTGAATTTACCCTTTTAAAATGTACTACTTAGTGATTGCTTAGTATATTCTCAGAGTTATGCAACTGTATAATTAAACATCAGTAATGTTTAATTCTAGGATATTTCATCACCCTAAAAAGAAACTCCATTCCTGTTAGCAGTCATCCCTCATTTGCCATCCTCTTCAACCCCTGGCAGCTACTTCCTAACCTGCTTTCTGTATAAGGGAAAGTGAGAGTTGCTCAGTTGTGTCCAACTCTTTGTGACTCTATAGTCCATGGAATTCTCCAGGCTAAAATACTGGAGTGGGTAGCCTATCCCTTCTCCAGGGGATCTTCCCATCCCAGGGATCAAACCCAGGTCTCCCACATTGCAAGTGGATTCTTTACCAGCTGAGCCACAAGGGAAGCCCAAGAATACTGGAGTGGGTAGCCTATCCTTTCTCCAGCGGATCTTCCTGACCCAATAATTGAACCAGGGTCTCCTGCACTGCAGGCAGATTCTTTACCAACTGAGCTATCAGGGAAGCCTGCTTTCTGTATGGAGTTGCCTGTCCTTGATATTTCATATCAATTGAGTTATACATGATACGGCTTTTGTGTCTGACTTCTTTCACTCAGCACAATATTTTTCAAGATGTATATATGTGGTATATGTCAATGTTTACTCCTTTTTATGGCCAAATAATAGGCCATTTTTCAGATATACCATGTTTGGGTTATACATTCATCAGTTGATGGACATTTGGGTGGTCTCCGCTTTTAAGCTATTAGAAATAATGCTGCTTTGAAAATTCATGTGCAAGTTTTTGTAGTCTTTTAAAAACAATTTTTAGTATATAAAGAGTGTTTACAAATCAGAAAGATGCAAGTTAACCCAACAACCAAATGGACAAAATAAGTGAATAGATAATTTACAAAGAAAAATGACAAATTATTTCAATGAAAGTATCATTGGCTATATAGTCCTGAAGATATGTATTCTCCAGAACATTACTGTTCTACAAACATGTGAAAGAATATTAATTGTTAACAGAAGAGAACTTTTGACTGGTTAAAGGTTGTTAACAAGTAATACTCAAAGATTAAACCTGTTATGGTTAACATTTCCTGTGGCTCTTACCACCCTTGATTATGAGTTTTAAGGGAAAGTTCTTTTTTCTTTTCCTATAACTCCTTAGTGTTATGTTTATACTGCAGTCTTATGTGTGTGTGTGTATGTGTGTGTACATGTGTACCAGACCTTGTGTATGGTAATAATTTCAAATTTTAAAAAGTCGTAAAAACAAAACTAGTTCAGAGAACAGCCATGTCCCTGGATTCACTGTTGTTAACATTTTACCACATTTGCTTTATCAGTTAGTTTTATTTATCTGCCTGTCTATTTGGAGAAGGCAATGGCACCCCTTCCAGTATTCTTGCCTGGAAACTCCCATGGACGGAGGAGCCTGGTGGGCTGCAGTCCATGGGGTCGCTAAGAGTTGGACACGACTCAGTGACTTCACTTTTACTTCTCACTTTCCTGCATTGGAGAAGGAAATGGCAACCCGCTCCAGTATTCTTGCCTGCAGAATCCCAGGGATGGGGGAGCCTGGTGGGCTGCCGTCTATGGGGTCGCACAGAGTTGGACATGACTGAAGTGACTTAGCAGCAGCAGCCTATTATCTATCTGCGCATATATATATATATATATATACACACACACACACACCATTTTTTTCCTGATCTATTTTACAGTAAGTTACATACCTTATAGTTCTTTACCCTTAAATATGTCAGTATATATTTCCTCAGAATAGGGATATTCTCTTACATACCCACAGTACAGTTATCACCTTCATAAATTTGTGTTTGTAAAATACTTTTTTCAGCTGTCAGTTTTATCACTTGAGTTTTTCCCCCTCCAATATAGGATCCCTGTAGGATCAGATACTGCACTGAGATGTCATGTCTCTTTGACTTCTTTCAATCTGGAGCATTCCCATAGCCTTTGTCATTTTGACTCTTCTGAGAAGTTCAGCTCTTCTCTAATATAGTTTTGATAAGTACTTCACATTTATTTTCACATAGTCCTATTTGATTCTCTCAAAATCCTTGTAAAGCGGGCTTTGTTCCATTTTACCATTGAATGAATCAATTGGTTACATATTTCAGTCAAGGCCATATTACTTAGATGGCTGATATTGATGAAGTGGTATGTACCAGACACTTTGTTGTAAATGTATAAAACCTCCTAATGGCCTTCTCAGGCAAATGAGAGCTCTGATAAATACAGAATAAGGAGCAGACTGAGGGATCTTGGGAGGAGAGTGAATTAGATTTTTATTCTTAGGCTCTGGTTTTCTGCTTTTGTATGAATTACATGGAATTTCCAGATTTTGTCTGTTTTTGTTTTAATCTGATATTTAATATTTGAAATCTGTAAAAATAAGAGCTGGAATGAAGGCAGATATTTGCAATATTACTTTAGTTGAACAGTTTATCAGAGTATCTCTGAGGCACATTGTTGATGGAATTAAGAATTTTTGTTTCCTCACCCAGTTTATTCATAGCTGCAAGATATTTCTTTTTAGTGAAGCTTACAGCTTCAGTTCAGTTCAGTCACTCAGTAGTGTCTGACTCTTTGTGACCCCATGGACTGCAGCACAGCAGGCCTCCCTGTCCATCACCAGCTCCCGGAGTTCACCCAAACTCATGTCCATCGAGTCGGTGATGCCATCCAGCCATCTCATCTTCTGTTGTCCCCTTCTCCTCCTGCCCTCAATCCCTCCCAGCATCAGAGTCTTTTCCAATGAGTCAACTCTTCGCACGAGGTGGCCAAAGTATTGGAGTTTCAGCTTTAGCATTAGTCCTTCCAATGAACACCCAGGACTGATCTCCTTTAGGATGGACTGGTTGGAACTCCTTGCAGTCCAAGGGACTCTCAAGAGTCTTCTCCAACACCACAGTTCAAAAGCATCAATTCTTCGGTGCTCAGCTTTCTTCACAGTTCAACTCTCACATCCGTACATGACCACTGGAAAAACTATAGCCTTGACTAGACGGACCTTTGTTGGCAAAGTAATGTCTCTGCTTTTTTAATATGCTATCGAGGTTGGTCATAACTTTCTTTCCAAGGAGTAAGCATCTTTTAATTTCATGGCTACAATCACTATCTGCAATGATTTTGGAGCCCAACTTATAGCTTGCTGCTGCTGCTGCTAAGTCGCTTCAGTCGTGTCCGCCTCTGTGTGACCCCATAGATGGGGGTCCACTAGGCTCCTCTGTCCCTGGGATTCTCCAGGCAAGGTAAAAAATCTGCCAGCAATGCAGGAGCCACAGGAGACATGAGTTTGATCCCTGGGTCTGGAAGATCCCATGGAGGAGGAACTGGCAACCCATGGCAGTATTCTTGCCTGGAGAATCCCATGGATAGAGGAGCGTGGTGGGTGACAGTCTATGGGGTGACGAAGAGTCGGATATGACTGGAGCAGCTTGGCACAGCGTGGCATGTGTGTGGCACATTAGTTTATAGAGAACCTTCATGTCCCTTAAAGTTGATCCTCACCTCCATCGTACAACCAACGATAATGGAGTTAGGATTCAGACCTTGACCTTCCCTCAGTTCAGCACTGGGGTCTTTACTCTGTGCTCCATCAGTGAGGCTTACAAGGCAGCCCTGATGCAGTGCCAACTTCAAATTATCCATGTCTTGAAACTTGCTGTTCCCTTTTCTCTCTCTCTACAAATGTATTCTCTTAATTAAGAAAAAAATTCAAGCAGATGGTTTTACGTTTTGTGAGACAAAGTATAAAGATTGACTTTATTTGAACAGTCTGGAATCAGATAAAACAGCAAAGTTAATAGCATCCATATTTTATGATACAGTAGTCATTATTGTGCTACATGGTAATTAAGCACACATGTTTAACATTGGTACTAGACCCATTTTGTTTTTGGATTGGATGAGACCTTTAGAGGATGAAAGTGTCAATTTCCAGTAGACGAAGTTTATTTCTTTTTTATTTAATTGAATAAAGTTTTGTTTGATATAATGAAGAGGTTAATCAGTGATAGTGTTTGCTTTATACATCAGTTTAGAGAGAGATTCAGCAAAATGAGAGTTAGATGTATAGTAACCTAGTGGCTCAATCACCTGTGTGTTACCAGTACTTGGTCTGTCTTGAGCTTGTGTGAGATGTTGGGATGTATTTCTTGGTGGTAAAATATTTTAATATCTTTATAGCCATTCAGGACTTCGAAGCTCGTTTTTTAGCAACGTCACAGAATCAAGGGTCTAAATAGTCTATTTCATTTGTAAGAAGAACCTGTCTTGTAGTGTTTATCAGTAACTTAAAATGAAACATAATGCAAAGAGCTTAGGATTTTGACTCTTGAATTGATCCAGCCTTCAAAAAGTATTTGTCCTTTTATGAGACTCTTTTTTTAACATATAAATTTATTTTAATTGGAGGCTAATTACTTTACAATATTGTAGTGGTTTTGCCATGCATTGATATGAATCCTTACATGTGTTCCCTATCCTAACCCTCCCTCCCACCTCCCTCCCCATACCATCCCTCTGGGTCATCCCAGTGGACCAGCCCCAAGCACCCTGTATCATGCATCAAACCTAGACTGGTGATCCTTTCACATATGATAATATACGTGTTTCAGTGCCGTTTTCCCAAATCATCCCACCCTTGCCCTCTCACACAGAGTCCAAAAGACTGTGTTTTACGTCTGGGTCTCCTTTGCTGTCTCTCATATAGGGTTATCATTACCATCTTTCTAAATTCCACATATATGTGTTAATATACTGTATTGGTGTTTTTCTTTCTGACTTACTTCACTCTGTATAATAGGCTCCAGTTTCATCCACCTCATTAGAACTGATTCAAATGCATTCTTTTTAATGGCTGAGTAATACTCCATTGTGTATATGTACGACAGCTTTCTTATCCATTCATCTGCTGATGGACATCTGATATTGCTAGATGGACATCTAGATTGCTTCCATGTGCTGCCCTTTTAAACAGTGTTGCGATGAACACTGGGGTTCATGTGTCTCTTTCAATTCTGGCTTCCTCAGTGTGTATGCCCAGCAGTGGGATTGCTGGGTCATATGGCAGTTGTGAGAGTCTTTCTTATAGTCAAATAAATGTTTAATAAGGACACACTGTGTTTTATAGTGCAGTGGCACTAAAAGGAGAGTATTTTTCTGCTTTGGAGTTTTTCCCTTTCCAAGGCATAATGCTTGGTAAAAGAGTTGTCTGAAGGCATGATGATCAGAAGCAGGGACTGGCTAGCTGTTCACTCATCTCAGTCATGCTGAATCATCTTATACGCCCACAGGGAGATGTGTCAATTGATTAATGGGCCAGAGTATTGATTTTATGTTTGTAGACTGCTAACAGAGGAGGGTAAACTTCCAGATACAAGCAGTTCCATAAGCCTTCAATTTCAAATAGGCATGTAATATTGTAAAACAAAACAAACTAAAAAAATAAAAATTTAAACTTAAAAAAAAATAAAAAAATAAAGTAACCACACAGTTCACTGAGTTTAGAGTTCCATACTGTAATGCAGGACTTCCTGTTTGGTATTTAAAAGCAGCGTGGAGCTGTTTTGTAAGTAGCACTGGTCTTGGAGATAACTGCCCTAAACTCTAGCCTTGATTCTTCTACTTTAACATTATCAAATGATGAGCCTTATTTTAGGGTGGGATGATTTGGGAGAGTGGTTATTGTAACATGTATGATATCATAAGTGAAACGAATCGCCGGTCTAGGTTCAATGCAGGATGCAGGATGCTTGAGACTGATGCACGGGGATGATCCAAAGAGATGGTGTGGGGCGGGAGGGGAGACGGGGGGTCGGGATTGGGAGCTCATGTACACTCATGGCTGATTCATGTCAATGTATAGCAAAACGAATACAGTATTGTAAAGCAAAACAAACTAAAAAATAAAAATTAAAAAAAGGAAAAAATAAAAAATCTTGAAAACTATAACAATTTCAACAAGAGGAGATTAATTAAATGTTTTATGGAGCATCAATATAATTGAAATACTGTGCTGCCATTCTCATGGCATGTCAAAGATGAGCATGATATGTTGTATGGGAAAAAAATCAGTTTACAGAACAGTAATTAACAGGTAGTCCTTTTTTTCTTTTAAAATATCCTCCCTTGTCAAACAAACAAACAAACAAACAATATGCACATGTTTAATCTGAAATTTTATTCTTTTTACCCTCAAAAATACAGAATAATTTAAAAATTTTATTCAGTTAGCTGAAGATAGCTTGCTGAGATGTAAAGTTGGAGCTCTGTGTTTGGAGTTTCCTGTGGACTTCATGTATTTTTACTGTATTCATCCTTTGTATTTATTGGTAATACTGAGTATTTACTGCATTTTCAGAACTATTGTTATCTATTTCTATGAGAAGAAATGAATATTTGGCTACAGGTGGTTTTCATTTTTTTAGTATGAGGCATGTGCAGTGACAGCCTTTGAAACTTTATGCTGTATAATATGCAGGTGCTTTCATTGTTTATAGAAACCCCTAACCCTGTTTGAAATTTATTAAGTAGTGTGCCATCTGTAAGCCTCCCCAGAGTCCATACATTAATCAGCCTTTAAATAAGTAAGGTTACCTTTTATCCAGCTTTTAGTATAAGCGCTTCCGTCTGGGAACCTTCTCTTGTATGTGCTTCCTCAGCATTCTGGGTACTTCAGCACTCTTGTGTTAAGTATCAGGTATGGACACTGGCATTCTCAAAAAATGAAGATCACTAAGAGGAATAGTATATAGAACAAAGTGGCATTATCCAGAAAATAGTTTGAAGTTGATGAATAATTAAAATCCATCATGATTTGGCACTGCTCTCTGTGTGTGTGTGTGTTAAGCATTATTGAAGAGTGGGATAGTTATGCCACAGGGAAATTGTGTAGATTGATGGTTATAGAAGTCAGCATTCTTGTGACATTTCAGTTAAAAAAGAAAAAAAGAAGGGAGGGGGAGATACACTTCTTGACATCTCATGTAATATTTCTTTTCCTTGTGGATTCTTTTTTTTTTTTTCCTTATGGAGTCTGATTGCTCAGTTGGATTTGGTATACCTCTATTTCTAGAAACTGTAGTATGGGATGGAAATTGCAATGTTATTTCAAAAGAAATCAGCATTAACTTATTTAGTTTTCTTTATGTATCTCAGTAAAAGTTATTAAACAGCCACAGTAAAATGTTTACTTTTTAAAAAGTCCTTTACAAAACAGAGAAGTCAGAAATTCTGTCGTCTCTATACTCACAGTAATAAATTTAATATTATTTGGTTCTTTTTATGGACTTAATTTTACTATCTCACATTCCCTCTGAAATAGACTAATGCTAGAACACATTTCACATCTTTGTTTATAAAATATGACAAAAATAATTTTGGCCAGTAAGTTTTGATTATGGTGGATATTGTGAGTTATATCACATACTTTTGGCTTCCAAGGTATAAAATCTAGGAAAAGAGAGAAAAAGTCAGCATTTTTGAAACAGAGCATTCAGCTGTATCTTCTGAATTATAAGAGCGTAAGTAATTCAGACAACATTAAACACTCCAAGTGGTCTATCATAATTAAGAGTTTGGATGGTCCTTAGAATTAGCTTAGTAGAGGAGACAGCATTCTAAACCAGAACACACAGTATGAATAAAGGAACAAGTTAGATATGTGTGAAGATCATAACCTTGATTGGAAGGTGTGGTGTGAATAGTTGTAGAGTTAGGAAGATAGAGAGTGGTCACATTATGGAAGATTTTGAAAGCAAAGGAGTAGCAAGATTAAAATGTTTTTAGGAGATGAAAGTTGTCTTAAAAATGGTAGACAGAAGGATCTTGAAGCCAGTTGAAGTAGTTAGAAGGCTGTTGTTGGCAGTAGTCTGGAGATGAGTTAATATGTTAGGGAATAAAAGAAAAATAGGTTACTGTTCACACTTTCCTTTATATTCTAAGAGATACCATTGATAGAAGATCATTAGGTCTTAAAGATAGGTAGAGGGAGGTAATGAATTCAGTTGGCAAATGGTGAATTTGAAGTGATGGTAACTCCACCAGCAGAAGTGGCTCTATAAGTAACTGGATAAATGGTTCTGAAAAACAGCCAAGTAATTCAGGGCCTGTGATATAGATTAAAGCTATATATATACATATATATAGTATTTCTAAAGGGAAAATGGGAAGATCAATAAATAAGTCTTATTTCTGGTGAAAATACCAGAAGAAATTATTTAACAGGTTTTAGAAGGCCTTATTTAATCATTTGATTTCCGTTTATTTCATGAGTATTTTTTTTAAAAACAACCAGTGAGCTATCTTTTGAACACTTTGTTTAAAGATAATTATAAAAATCAGTATATTCTTCACTGATCTGATTCTGCAATCCAACTATTTTTGATTTACTGTAACTTTTCCTAGATTGCTGTGCTAAGGAGACAGCAACGTATGATTAAAAATCGAGAGTCAGCTTGTCAGTCCCGCAAGAAGAAGAAAGAATACATGCTAGGCTTAGAGGCAAGGTTAAAGGCAGCCCTTTTGGAGAATGAGAAGCTGAAGAAAGAGAATGGTTCGCTGAAGCGGCAACTGGATGAAGTTGTATCAGAGGTGAGTGCTAGTTAGTGATAGAGGTGAGATGATGGGTTGAAGTATTTTTTTTTCCTGATAAAGCAATTGGAAATTTTACATTTTAAATTAAATTTTGTTAAAATAATAATAGGAAAAGGCAGGCACAATAAGCCTAAAAACATTTGTAGTAAGGATAAAGTGTTGGAAAGAGGAGCTTTTGAATTGTACCTCCCAAGCTGTGTATAAAAATTGTCTCCTTTTCCCAGGTTTCTTCTCCCTTATTATCATAGCACCCTTTCTCTGTTGGGTTTTTTTTTGACTAAATGAATCACATCAGGTCTCCTAAGCAGTCCCACTAGGCCTTCCCTAAAATTTAAAAATTTAGTGTGTCATCAGTTCACCCAACCACTATACTCTACTTTGTATTTTGTGGCTATGCATCCCAGTGAGGCTGATCATCTTAATTCTGTTCATGAAACCTGCTGCTTCCAGAATTTCCTACCACAGTGCTTTCTTGAACCAAACAGATGCCTCTGCCTAGTGAATGGGACTTTTTTGTTTGACTGTGCAGGGCAGCATGTGGGATCTTCATTCCCTGACCAGGGACCAAACCCATGCTCCCTGCAGTGGAAGCGTGGAGTCCTGACCACTGGACCACCAGGGGATTCCCTGGAGACTGGCTTCTTACATTGCTCTTTCTATCTTGCCCTGAGCACATGGGAATATTCCATTATGTTACTGAAAACAGTGATTTAAGAGAGAGGCAAATTACTAAAGTACAGTGCCTTGGGATTCTTTGAAGATTCATAAAAACATAAAATTGTTGAATTCTTCCTTTTGGGTGAAGAGGCCTCTGCAGCAAGGGTTGCTGTGTCTCTTCTCTCCTACTCCTCTCCTTAGTCTTTGAAAAGTACTCTTTCCTCATATTTGCATTTTGGTTTTCACTTAAGCATTCTCATAACTGGTAAAGAGGAGAGTTATTATTATCTTAGATGTTGCTTTTTATGAGACGGATGTGTAATTCAGTTGTATTTAATAATGATCATTTTCTTTAGAACCAGAGGCTTAAAGTTCCTAGTCCGAAGCGAAGAGCTATCTGTGTGATGATAGTTTTGGCATTTGTAATACTGAACTATGGACCCATGAGGTAAGTGTATAGATATTTGTTTTGGATACTAATGCTAGAAATTTGAATTCTTATTATTTATTGTTTTTGCTCTAATCATAAGCTAGGGAAAAATGGATTTGTTTTTTCCTCCTCAGAGGCAAGATAACAGAAGAAAGATTGGTTCTTCTTTATTGTTCTTCATGTAGGTCTGGCAGAAAGTAAAGTTCATGTTTTTTTTTTTTTTAATGAAGCCTTGAGTTATTAAACAGAGCACTGATAAAGTAGAATACTGAACTGAGAAAGATCATGGGCCTTGAAAGTAGACTGAGTTCAAATCCTAGCTTTCCTACTTAGCTTAATAACTTTGCTGTCTTATTCAAGTTACTTAATCTCTCTATGCCTCAATTACTTACCTTTAAAATGTAATTATAATATTACCTCCCTCAATACTATGATACTTGAGTGTCAGTGATTATAAGGCACTTGAATGACTTCCTCCCTAACTAGAGCAGTAATTCTGCTTCCTCTTCAGTAGGTTTGGAACAGGAATTAATATAAATATTTTAAGCATTCTAGCTTTTTGACAGAGGTTTTCAGCTAAATCACAACTAAGAAATGCTGCATTTATGTTGAAATCATAGAATACTAGAATTCAAAGGGATCTTAAAAATCATCTTTTTCAGATTCCTACTAACTGTGGCATACTCTACACATGAACAAAATCAGCATACTAGATGTTGGGGAGTCAAAGAGTAGTTAGACGGGGGCCATACCTTTAAAGGTCTCATGATCCAGCTGGGAGGGGAGACATGTGAAAGGATGACTATAGCACAGTGTGATTAATGTCATAACTTCAGTATGAACAAAGAACTAAAAGAATAGAAACGAGAATATGCATTCCTCGAGGAGAAGCTTCATGTCATATTGATAGATGCTCAAAACACTTTCTTTTGTTGAATGCCAGAATGATGAGGGAAATCCCAGAGAGGAAGCGGAATCTTAAAGTATGATGATGGTGGAAAGCATGGGAAAGGCATGCCAAGGGAGCAGCATGATAAAAGGCAGAGTTACGAAATGGCTGACAAGTTCAGAAAAAAAGTGAAAAATCCGGTGCATTTTATGTATGTGGAAGTGTGTGTGAGGGAACATAGCTGTTGATACAAGTGAGGGCAGATAAGGAAGGGCTCAGTATGCTGCTACATACAGTGCTACTATAAACCAGTCATTCCTGGGTTTTTAGGCAGAGGGTAACATAATCAGTTTCGTATTTCAGGAAGACGACTAAAATGACTCTGAGGGTGTTATTGAAAATGGTTTGGATGGAGGAGAAACTATTGACAGAGACAGCATGGGATTCTGTTGATGTATGTAAAGCAATAGATGAGAGTCTAAACTTGGACTATGGTGATGGAAAGGATGGCCTATCCCAGGGTACATCTCTGATGGGATTTGATGATTATTACAGTGTGGAATGTGAAGAAGAAAAGAGAGAAAGTAAACATAATTCCAAACTTTCTCTCTTGAGGGACTGAATGGTGATACTCTTATATGAAGTAGCCAACATATAAAGATAAATAGTTTCATGATGGAAAATCATGGTTTTTATTGTTAGTATCAATTTAAGATAGTGACTAGATATTGGGAAATCTGAGGTAATGACTAGATATTCAGTTCAGTTTAGTTCAGTTCAGTCACTCAGTCGTGTCCGACTCTTTGCGACCCCATGAATCGCAGCACGCCAGGCCTCCCTGTCCATCACCAACTCCCGGAGTTCACTCAGACTCATGTGCATTGAGTCAGTGATGCCATCCAGCCATCTCATCCTCTGTCGTCCCCTTCTCCTCCTGCCCCCCATCCCTTCCTACCAGTTATCTGATAGATAGACAGAGATGTTAGTAGTAGCTGAGATTATCCAAGGAGAAAGATAGAGGAAGAAGAATAAGAAGAAGAATCGGAGTGACTCAGCGTGAACAATAGATAGACCCAGGGAAAGACACTCAAAGTGAACAGGATTGGGGACAGACCCAGGGAAAGACACTCAAAGTGAACAGGACTGGGGACAGAATGAGAAGAAAATGATTTTCTGAAGCCAAAGATGAAAAGAGTTTTAGGAGGGGCTTGAGCCGTGGTATCACATGTTGAGGGCTTGGGAGAGGCTGAAAACTGAGATGAGAATACTGAATTTGGTGGTTAGCAGGTCAGTGGTAATCTTGGAAAGCAGATTTATTGGAGATAGGAGTGAAATCTGTATTAAAATTAGTTGAGAACTGAAAGGAATTATAAGTTGATAATAATAATCTTTTTTATTTATGAAGATTTTAAACAGAGAAAATAGTATAATAGTTTGATCAGCATGTTTGATGACGATCAAACATGTTTGATGGCCAAACCAGGTCATTCCCATTTTATTTCTATATAGTTGTTTTCTAAAAATAAAGTTGATCTCATATTGGACTTTTGTTGTTATTTGATGTTAGCGCAGTTCCCCAGAGCATTTGAAATCTCTTCATGGAGTCCCAGAGACCTAGCTTTTTAATTAGTTAACTAAGACAACTCAGTGAAAAGTCATAATTCCAAGTTGACTTATTTTTGAAAGTTGACACTATACTAGACAAGTTACACAAAATATACCTGAAATAAGCATTTGAATTATTTTAAAAAATTTTTACTGCTCTTTTCATTATTTATTTTTGACATTTTACCCATATCCTTTATATTAGAATTATTTTGTTTTTGTGTTTGAAAACTGGACTCCTTTTTCTTTTTTTAAAAAATATTTATTTATTTGACTGCATCAGGTCTTAGTTGCGGCAAGCGGGATCTTTCACTGTGGTGCAGGAACTTTCTAGTTGTGGCACGTGGGCCCCTTAGTTGTGTCACAAGGGTTCCAGTGTGCATGTGTGGGCTCAGTAGTTGTTGTGTGTGGGCTTAGCTGTCCCATAGCATGTGGGATCTTAGCTCCCCAACCAGGGATCAAAGCCCTGTCCCCTGCATTGCAAGGCAGATTCTTAACCATTGAAGCATCAGGAAAGTCCCAAGGAGTACGACTTCTTTATTCAAGATCTATCTCTTGATTAATATAGGATATAAGAGACATGCTAATCAAAACTTTGTCATCCTGATTTAGGAACTTGAATATAATTAAATTCCTTGGATAAAGTGAATTAGATTACTGTAGAGTGAATATGAAGTCGCCAGTTAGTTCAGTCGCTCAGTTGTGTCCAGCTCTTTATGACCCCGTGGACTGCAGCACACCAGGCTTCCCTGTCTATCACCAACTCCTGGAGTTTGCTCAAACTCATGTCCATCGAGTCAGTGATGCCATCCAACCGTCTCATCCTCTGTCATCCCCTTCTCCTCCTGCCTTCAGTCTTTATTCACATCAGGTTTCCAAAGGATTGGGGTTTCAGCTTCAGCATCAGTCCTTCCGATAAATATTAGGACTGATTTCCTTTACGATGGACTGGTTGGATCTCCTTGCAGTCCAGTGGACTCTCAAGAGTCTTCTTCAACACCACAGTTCAAAAGCATCAATTCTTTCGCAATCATCAGCAGCTCTCAAAATGAAGCATTTTATACTGGGACCCTCAGTACCAGATGGAGCTCCATGAATTTAGGTTGCGGTGAGCAGTGACTACCCTTTGTTGTGGTGCATGGGCTTCTTACTTCCGTGGCTTTTTTGTTGCATCGCACAGGCCTAGGTGCATGGGCTTCAGTAGTTGAAGCCTGCAGTCTCAGTCCAGGGCATGGGAAATCTTCCTGGACTAGGGATCGAACTCATGTCCTGTCCATTGGCAGGTGGATTCCTATCCACTATACTACCACGGAATCCCAGAGATACACATTTATATGATTTCTTAAAAGCTGTGTGCTTTTAGTTCTTCATTTTTTATCTGGGCTCTATGAGATGTGGTTCTCATTATTTTTTCAGTCAGACATACAGCATATATTTTTAGATGTTTGCCAGGTGCTGAGCAAGGAACCAGGAATATAAACATGAATAAAAGCATGTATAGTAAGAGAAGCATATATGTAAACAATTGTAATATGAAAAAACATTTGGTAGATATTGTGTAAAGATAGGAGCATATTCTTGAAGGAACATCAGTAACTCTGATGATGGTAGTCACAGCAACTTTTTGTAGTAGCATTTGATGAACAGTGGAATAAGACAGTGGAATAAGACAGTGGAATAAAGACAGTGGAATTTCGCTGCAGGAAGTGAGAATGGTGTTGGGTATGTCCTGTTGTGAAAGTCTGTATAAGTCAATAGAGATTTGAAAGATGAGATGGGAACAAAAAATTTTTTAATGAATTACTGATCTTCACAGATGCTGAGGTGATGGGTATATCAGAGGATGGGTCTTATTTCCATGAGCAAGTAGATTGACCCATTATGGATGGAGGGAATAGTGGTCTCAATTTATCAATAAAGGTTTGTATTTAAAAAATTAGATGGATAGTACAAAAAGAGTAATTAAGAATGGGAGAAAGTTGAAAACTTGAAAATCCTGAGAAACAACCCAAGGAAATCTGTGCCTGTCTTTATGTGAAGGCTTTAGGAACAGAAAGCCAAGAAGTAATGGCTTCTGTTCAGATTTTAAAAACATGTTTAAAAGGCTTAGACTGAAGATAAAAAAACAGAGAAGAGCTAGAAGGAATGAAGAAATATCAAAATGTCTTAACAAGCTGTAATATCTCAGACACCAAGAAGGAAATAGGAAAGAAACTGGCTACAAAACTCATACAAAGCTGGAATTATTTCTTCTGGAGAAAATTCGGCACAGACAGTGAAATATCAGAGCTAGAGAGCAACAGTGACTTGAAAGACTGAACTCTACCCCTGAAGCAAATGTTGGGTATGAAGATGTTCCATCATGTATATTATTCAGAAATATTTCTTAATTACCCTCACTGTTTGCAGTCTTTTTTGTTTCGAGACAGAGGATCTTCTCAGGCCTGGGAGTCTGCCAAAGGAACAGGAACTCCCTAGTTAAACCTTACTAGTACCACCTGGAAGATATTTGTTGAACAACTTCCACATCCATGGCCTTGTGTGTGTGTGTGTGTGTGTGTGTGTGTGTGTGTGTATAAAGCAAGCATTATTCTGCTTTAATTGGTATAGAAACTGCATAGGCTTTTAAATAATAGACCATGAGTTCTAACTCAACTTTTCTTAGGTACCGCAGAACTAAGTCTGGCCAGATGAACAGACATTTTAATCAGAGATTTCAAAAGCATTTTAGACTTAGGAACCTGAACTCTTTCAGAAGAGATCACATTACCATAATAGTGTTGTTAATGTTGTTTCAGATGTTCAATGTAGAATTGAACTTTTGTGCCTTACTGGTATGGGTCCAAGTGAGAAAATATATAACACACGTTTGCCAAATATAGGTATGCCTTAAGAAACATTTCCTGAAGGCACTTGGTGATGAAATGTAAATACATCTTACGTCTAAAGTAAGAGAGTTTTGTCAAAGTACTGTGTAAGCAAAACTGACTAGTTTGAAGAGTTTTGTGTACCCGAATAGTTATTACACCAAAAAAGAAAATAAACTAAATAGACTTAAAAGGGTTAATTTTTCTGACCTGATTGATATTGCGTAGATGGTAAAGAAGGCATCTAGTGATTTTTGGCACAGGATTCAAGGAACTGGCCTATTCTGGGTGGTCTATAAAAACAGTAACTCTAGGCAGCAGGGACTAGCCAAACAGGACAAATGTGAATTGGTAGGAAACCCTCTTCTCACTTTCTGCTCATTGAGGTTGATTCTGTGATTGTTAGTCATATTTTATAAAGATCCTGAAATTTAATCCAGATCTCTTTTTTAAAATTATCGTTAAAGACTCTGCCTTTTCTACTAAATCCTAAACATTTTTTTTTTCCCTATCATTATTCAAGAAGACGTTAAGGACTTCTGTTTTTGGCAATATGGAGGGCCAGAGATATAGGGAAACTTTGCATTTTTAGCATACCAGAAAATGCTAGGTTAAAAAACAAAACTCTTATTTCAAGGCTGAACTGAAGAAAAAGGAAGGATTTCTCGGAAGCCAGAAATACTGAGCTAACATGACTCCATGCTGGTAAGCTATCATTGGATCCTTGTGGCCTAGCATCTGGGAACAGGAAAGAGAGCTCTGGACCCAAGCAAAGTGAAAAATCGCAACTGAAGCCCTCCTGCCCCCACCCAAATAAAGTCAGAACTTCCAAAGAATACCATTCTTGGTTGCTTAAAGAAAAAAATAAAGTAGATTACCATACCACAGAGGGGGAGTGTTGCAAAGTACGTTGACTTTGAGTAGAATTAAAAAAAAATTTTTTTCTCTTTACCACAGGCCTTAACTCATGCAGGTTTGAGCCTGAGTTTATACTACTTGTGTGGCCTCCAAAAAACAAAAAACCAAGACAAAGATCTAGTTTAAGAGATCCTCTGTTGGTGCTACTACTAGTCTCTTGGCCAAAGCAAATGCCAGTCCTTCTCAAAGAAAGGCACTTTAAATAGACATCTAAAAAAATTGCCAAAGGTAGGATTTCAATCGAACATGAGTCCGCATCCCCTCACCTCCTCCAAATTATTAAACACACTGGGAAACAGGCTACCATGAGCAAAAGTTGGAGGAAATAAACTACAGAGTGAAACTCTGAAAGACTACAGATATTTGAATTAATAGATGCAAAATATAAATATGTTAAAAGAGGGAGTTAAAGTAAGATGAAGGAACAAAAAACTATCAGAATTGATCAGGACATTTTGAAAAAAATCTGGAAATGTGATAATTAAAAAGTTTAAATTAGAAAAGTAATGCACATGTTAAAACAAAAACTTAGACACATTTGGAGAAAGAAATAGTAAATGGGAAGATGGAGTTGAAGAAACTATACAGAATGTAACATTGAAACATAGAGATGGAAAGCATGAGCGCTGTTAAGAGGCATGGGGTTATACTACCATAACCAAATAATTAAAGTAACCAATAATCAGTAATCAGTCATGAGACGCACTGACATCTTGTCCCTCCTGACGTGATGCACTAAAAGGGCACAATATCACTTTTGGGATAATCTTGCCAAAAATACATAACCTGGATTTTATCATGAAGAAACATTAGATAAAGCCAGATTTGGAGGACATCCAAAATCTTTTGTATTCTTCAGAAGTGTCAGGGTATTAAGGAAGAAGGAAAATGGACTGAAAAGATTTTGAGACATAGAAATGAGTAGCCAGCAACAACAACAAAAATAATGTGAATGACAGGTTTTTTTTTTTTAGTTCCAAAATATTTACTGAAAGCATTCAAATCTTTTATGGATGAAGCTAAAACAAGTTGATGGTATAAAACATGAACAGTGTCTAAAACAAATCAAGACAGAAGTTTAGTATTAGCTCCCCCCACTTATCCTTGGGGCGTATGTTCCAAGACCCCTTATGGATGGTTAAAATCATGGATAATATGGAATACTACACACACACACACACACACACACACACACACACACACAATGTTGTTTCCATATGTACATACCCATGATAAAGTTTAATTTCTAGGCACAGTAAGAATAACAGCAGTAACTAATAATAAAATAAAACAGTTATAACAATATACTGTGAGGAAAATTGTGTAAGAAAAGCTGTTTCGCAAAATAGCTTATGGTACAAATCAGTACCCTTTCCATTTTAACTAAGCGTTTATACACTGGCCATAACTTCTGCAACTTGAGATGTGATGATGAAACTAGTACGGATTTCTTTTCCCTTCTTTGCAGTAATGGATAGAAGGTTTGTTCTTACATAGGTCTTAGCAACCTCAGCATACAGCTTTTTTCCTTTTCTTATTAAGTAGAGAACCTTACCTTTCCAAATAAAGGAAGCACTTTATGACTTCTCTTTGGCATGTACAGATAGCCAGCATCCCTGCTCCTGCACTTTGGTGCCATGATTAAGTAAAATGTGGGTTGCTTGAACACAAGCATTGCAGTATTGATACTGTGACAGTTGACCTGGTAACTGAGATGTCTGCAAAGTGACTTACCAGCGGGAAACACTGAGCAACGGGATAGTTGATGTCTTGAAAGGTGGGACTGAGCAGGGCAGTTCAAGATTTCATCATGCTACTCAGTGCACAATTTAAAACAATAATTGTTTATTTATAGTATGTTTCATAAGTATTTTTATTTTTTTAGGCTGCACTGAATCTTTGTTGCAGGGCTCAGATTTTTCTCTAGTTGCAAAAAGCAAGGGCTACTCTCTAGCTGCAGTGTGCTGGCTTCTTACTGCGGTAGCTTCTCTTGTAGAGCGTAGGCTCTTGGGCCTGCAGGCTCAGTGGTTGCAGCCAGGAGCTCAGTAGTTGTGGCTCACAGGCCCTAGAGGGAGCAGCCTTCAGTAGTTGGGGCTTCCTGGACTAGGGATCAAACCTATGTCCCCTGCATTGGCTTATCCACTGTACCATCATGGAAGTCTGTCATTTAATATTTTCAGACTGGTTAACCACAAGTGATTGAAACTGCAGAAAGCAATACCACAGATAAAGGGGGACTACTGTAATTTCTGGATGATAATAACTGATAAATAATGAGAGGTGTAACTGAACTTAACGTACTCAAAGTTTGTATTGTTTGAGAAATGGGTAAAGATAATGACTGTGTTTAGAACGTTAAGTTGATATTTTAAAGTTTTGAAGGGTAACCTCTAGCAAAATATAATTAGAGTATATCATTGCTAAGTCTAGTGTATTGTGGAATGAGGTGGACAGATTCATTCCAAAAGATGGCATTAAGAGAGAAATAAATAGCTCAATTATGAAAGCACAAAATACTGTAGTAACAATGAATCTAGAATATTTTCTGTAATCAATCACAATGAATGGAAATGTACTGAACTCTGCATTTAGAAGGCAAAGATTGTCAGACTGGATTGGGGAGAAAA
>SJYA01004076.1:25360-37296 GCA_006410615.1 Neotragus moschatus | reverse complement strand
AATACAGAAATTCTGTGTTGGATGAACACAACAATTAGTTAACAATTAACAAACAAATTGTTAATTTGTTAACAATTAACAAATTAATTAGTTTTAATTAAGAGCTAATTCAATGTTCAGGTAAATTGATATCTAACTTCCCCAGCGTGGCATGATAGCTAGTGTTACTGCAACTTGAGAAGTTACTAGGAAGTGTTTTCACCCTTTTTGTAGCTGATTATCAACAGATCATATCAGGTTTAAGGAACAGGCTCACTTCTTTTCCAAGTGGCAGGAGTTCTCATGCTCAGATTACGTGTCTCTCCAGAAGGCTGAGAAAGCATTTCATTTTTTATTCTATTTTTTTCTCACCTGCACGTGTTCAGTTTGTTTCATTAAACAATGTGTAGATATACAAATAGCTTTATTGAGATAGGCACACCTGTTTTTCTCCAACATTGTTAGATGGTGTGCCAGGCACTAGGGTGACCAGCTGTCCTGGCTTGCCTGGGACTGAGGGCTTTTTCTTGAATGCTGGACTTCCAGTGCCCAAACCAGAAAAGTCTCTGGCCAACCGAGAAGCTTGGAGACCTGGGTTCAGGAAAGTTGTTCCTATATGACAATGTAAAAGCCTTCCATTCCACAAGAGTTAATTCTGGACTTAAGGAGTTAAGATGGGGGGAGAGATCTGGGAAGATAATGTAGTATTTCTCAAAGATAATAAAGGAGTGAAAATAATCAATTCAGTCAACAGGTATGAGAACGCATCAGGGGACGAGGTCAGAGGTAACAGGAAAAGTGTGAGGAGAGGAGACTGTTAATAATCATAATCTTAGATTCTACACCTTTACTCTGGGCCCCAGGATCTATTCCAAGTGTTAATTAAATGGTGGTGTTTGTATCTCAAGCTGAATAATAATGAAAAAAATTATGAGAAATATTTGCCCTATTTATTTTTATTTGCTTGACATGCAAAAAACCCCACAACAGGCTGTAAATTATCGTGCAATACTCATTGAACTATGTCATTAGATGTGAGACAGATGGTTGGGATCCAGTTACACATACTTCCAGTTTCAGCCTACGGAATTATAGTTCTGTAAGAAGTGTACATCTGTATGTGAAGTCTGGTGTTCAGACCAAGAGTCTTTGGATTTTTAGTTCTTGGATCCAACACAAAATTATTTGTTTTCAGCCAAGTTCCTTAAACTCAGTGCCACAGTTTTCTGATTCTTTGACTTGAGAGAGCAAAATTAGCTTTCAACTTCTGTATAAGTAGTGGCTCTTTGAAGTGAGGATGGAAGAGAAGTCAACATTGTATGCGTGCTAAGTCACCTCAGCTGTGTCCAACTCTTTGTGACCCTGTGGACTATAGCCCGCCAGGCTCCTCTGTCCCTGGGATTCTCCAGGCAAGATTACTGGAGTGGGTTGCCATGCCCTCCTCCAGGGGATCTTTCTTACCCAGGGATCAAACCCGAGTCTCTTATGTCTCCTGCATTGGCAGGTGGCTTCTTTACCACTAGTGCCACCCGGGAAGCCCAACCTATATCGTTGGTATCATTATCTGCTCCCAAACTATCTAGTCTTATTTCCCAATGGGCAGTGTGGCATGGGAGTCAACACATGTACCCTGAAGCTAGAATGGGTTCCAAACCTTGCTCTGTTACAATATAAACTCTATGACCTCGGGCACATTACTTAATCTCTCTGTGCCTCAGTTTCTTCATTTGCAAAATTGGGCTATTATTAATAATATATATGCATACAGGTAAATATATGTAAAACACTGAGAATAATGCCTTGCACAGAGTCTGTTATTATTATTATTATTTCTGTTGTCATTTTTATTATTCCTTCATATCTGTTCCTTGCTCTAGGTTTCATGTTTTCTTTAATATCTATATACCATGCTGACTCTTTTTTAAAAAAATGTTTTTGCTTGTGTTAAACTCTCTACATGCAACATAATATTTTTTCCTGGTTTCCCAAACATTATCCATTTTAAAATGACAATTTCAATTCTGATCTCTTATGCGGGACCTTCACAAAGCTCTCCTTTTGATAATTTCCTTTATAATTACTACTTAGACCCTGTAGTTCAGCTTTCAACTCTCTGCTGTTTGGTGTGTGCTAATGTTGCCTGCTCTTCTGATATGAAAACTTTTTGACAAGTGGGGCAATGTCTTGTCTATTTTATTGTATGTTTTACAGTCTCTAGTGTGTTTCTAACTAAATAGGTGATTGATTCATATCAGTGAACCTGTGCCTAAATTCGATCCTTTGATTCTCCCACTATTTTTGAGACATAAAAGCATTGGTTAAATCATGTCAAGAATCGTTCTCACATATTCTTGTTGATTTTACACTAATTAGGAGCAGTTCTGTATTTGTGGTAGAATGTCATTTAAAGGTCATTTTTTAGAAATGGGTGTAAAAATGGTGTTTTACATAAAGTTCATGTACATCACTGAACCACATTTCCTAAACTCTCATGAAGATAGGATGAATTATGATAAGAACAGTTTTTAAGTTTTATTTCAGAAATTTCCACATACACACAAAACTAGAATAATATACTCCATTCCATGTAACTGTCACCCAGTATACACAATGACTTCTTGTTGTTGTTCAGTCGCTTAGTCGTGTCTGACTCTTTGCAGGCCCATGGATGGCAGCATACCAGGCTTCCCTGTCCTTCATTATCTCTCTGCGTTTGCTCAAACTCATGTCCATTGATTCAATGATGCCATCCAACCATCTCGTCCTCTCTCATCCCCTTCTCCTCCTGCCTTTAGTCTTTCCCAGCATCAAGGTCTTTTCCAATGAGTTGGCTCTTGGCATCAGGTGACCAAAGTATTGGAGCTTCAGCCTCAGCATCAGTCTTTCTGATGAATATTCAGGGTTGATTTCCTTTAGAATTGATCACCCAATTTACACAATGATGAACATCTTCCAGTCTTCTTTCATCTATCCCACCCATTTCTTTTTTTTAGCCTGGAATGTAGAGGAGAAAGAAATGGCAACGCACTCCAGTATTCTTGCGTGGAAAATCCCANAGAGGAGACTGTTAATAATCATAATCTTAGATTCTACACCTTTACTCTGGGCCCCAGGATCTATTCCAAGTGTTAATTAAATGGTGGTGTTTGTATCTCAAGCTGAATAATAATGAAAAAAATTATGAGAAATATTTGCCCTATTTATTTTTATTTGCTTGACATGCAAAAAACCCCACAACAGGCTGTAAATTATCGTGCAATACTCATTGAACTATGTCATTAGATGTGAGACAGATGGTTGGGATCCAGTTACACATACTTCCAGTTTCAGCCTACGGAATTATAGTTCTGTAAGAAGTGTACATCTGTATGTGAAGTCTGGTGTTCAGACCAAGAGTCTTTGGATTTTTAGTTCTTGGATCCAACACAAAATTATTTGTTTTCAGCCAAGTTCCTTAAACTCAGTGCCACAGTTTTCTGATTCTTTGACTTGAGAGAGCAAAATTAGCTTTCAACTTCTGTATAAGTAGTGGCTCTTTGAAGTGAGGATGGAAGAGAAGTCAACATTGTATGCGTGCTAAGTCACCTCAGCTGTGTCCAACTCTTTGTGACCCTGTGGACTATAGCCCGCCAGGCTCCTCTGTCCCTGGGATTCTCCAGGCAAGATTACTGGAGTGGGTTGCCATGCCCTCCTCCAGGGGATCTTTCTTACCCAGGGATCAAACCCGAGTCTCTTATGTCTCCTGCATTGGCAGGTGGCTTCTTTACCACTAGTGCCACCCGGGAAGCCCAACCTATATCGTTGGTATCATTATCTGCTCCCAAACTATCTAGTCTTATTTCCCAATGGGCAGTGTGGCATGGGAGTCAACACATGTACCCTGAAGCTAGAATGGGTTCCAAACCTTGCTCTGTTACAATATAAACTCTATGACCTCGGGCACATTACTTAATCTCTCTGTGCCTCAGTTTCTTCATTTGCAAAATTGGGCTATTATTAATAATATATATGCATACAGGTAAATATATGTAAAACACTGAGAATAATGCCTTGCACAGAGTCTGTTATTATTATTATTATTTCTGTTGTCATTTTTATTATTCCTTCATATCTGTTCCTTGCTCTAGGTTTCATGTTTTCTTTAATATCTATATACCATGCTGACTCTTTTTTAAAAAAATGTTTTTGCTTGTGTTAAACTCTCTACATGCAACATAATATTTTTTCCTGGTTTCCCAAACATTATCCATTTTAAAATGACAATTTCAATTCTGATCTCTTATGCGGGACCTTCACAAAGCTCTCCTTTTGATAATTTCCTTTATAATTACTACTTAGACCCTGTAGTTCAGCTTTCAACTCTCTGCTGTTTGGTGTGTGCTAATGTTGCCTGCTCTTCTGATATGAAAACTTTTTGACAAGTGGGGCAATGTCTTGTCTATTTTATTGTATGTTTTACAGTCTCTAGTGTGTTTCTAACTAAATAGGTGATTGATTCATATCAGTGAACCTGTGCCTAAATTCGATCCTTTGATTCTCCCACTATTTTTGAGACATAAAAGCATTGGTTAAATCATGTCAAGAATCGTTCTCACATATTCTTGTTGATTTTACACTAATTAGGAGCAGTTCTGTATTTGTGGTAGAATGTCATTTAAAGGTCATTTTTTAGAAATGGGTGTAAAAATGGTGTTTTACATAAAGTTCATGTACATCACTGAACCACATTTCCTAAACTCTCATGAAGATAGGATGAATTATGATAAGAACAGTTTTTAAGTTTTATTTCAGAAATTTCCACATACACACAAAACTAGAATAATATACTCCATTCCATGTAACTGTCACCCAGTATACACAATGACTTCTTGTTGTTGTTCAGTCGCTTAGTCGTGTCTGACTCTTTGCAGGCCCATGGATGGCAGCATACCAGGCTTCCCTGTCCTTCATTATCTCTCTGCGTTTGCTCAAACTCATGTCCATTGATTCAATGATGCCATCCAACCATCTCGTCCTCTCTCATCCCCTTCTCCTCCTGCCTTTAGTCTTTCCCAGCATCAAGGTCTTTTCCAATGAGTTGGCTCTTGGCATCAGGTGACCAAAGTATTGGAGCTTCAGCCTCAGCATCAGTCTTTCTGATGAATATTCAGGGTTGATTTCCTTTAGAATTGATCACCCAATTTACACAATGATGAACATCTTCCAGTCTTCTTTCATCTATCCCACCCATTTCTTTTTTTTAGCCTGGAATGTAGAGGAGAAAGAAATGGCAACGCACTCCAGTATTCTTGCGTGGAAAATCCCATGGACAGAGGAGCCTGGCAGGCTACAGTCCATGGGGTCGCACAGAGTTGGACATGACTGAGCAACTTCACTTCACTTCATATTAAAGCAAATTCATCATATTTTGTCCATATATAGTTCAATATGCCTTATTAACAGTTGAAGACATATAAAAATATTTTTTAAAGAACCAATAAATAGTTCTCAATACTATGCTAAAATCATCAAATCTTTTCTTTCAATCTTATAGCTTTAATAATATAACTTTGCTCTCTTCTACCCCAAAGATATAAGTAAGCCTATGAAAATAGATGTTCCTAGTGGATGATAGGAATATATGTGAAACGTGAAGGATATCTTACTGCCTCACCTGTAATCTTTGAAGCACAGCAGACACCTTGTTTCGCTAGGAAACACTGCATCATGATCTCAAAGTGACAGATTACCATAAGAACCAAATGCAAAGTAAGTATTTATTCCATTTGAATATCCTTTCAGCTCTATGATATTCTTCGATATGTTAAATTAAATGTAGAATGGGCCATTCCAGGCTCATGATACAATATAGCTCCTCAGTCTATTTTAATAAGGCCATTTTTCTAGGGAAGTTAGCACCTAATGCCCTTAACGATGAGATGGCACTATTTCACAAGTGACTGTGATAGTGTTCCCTCCTAACCTGATCATAAAGTACACCAGGGGTGTAAAGGTAGATCTTTAAACACCTGTTTATCTTATTCGGTTTACTAAGCACCGTCCACACAAATGGTACTCATTGGCTTATAAACGAAAAAGTTATGTTTTGTTGCATTTTTTAATGTTGTGGAACTTAGTTTATTTTATATCAATTATATCTCAAATAAGCAATTTTCAAATTTACAGTGAGATGCTACTACATCTGTTACCAGAGGGGGCTCCCTTCCAGGTGAGAGTAGGCTCTTGTCTAACACTCAGAAATGAGCTGTCCAAGGAGACACATGTACTGACAAAGCAAGATTATATTGGGAAGATGCACCTGGGCTGAGAGCATCAGGGTAAAGGAACCCAGGAAGCCTCTTGAGTTTTAGGGTAATGGGGTTAGTTTCTGGGTTGTCTCTGGCTAGGACGCTTGTGCCCCTATTTGGTGTGACTCAGGGTCTTTCCTGTTGGCATATGCATCTCTCAGCCAAGTTGGATTCTAGCATGAGGGTTTCTGGGAGACCCGCAGGACATGTTGTTAATGGCTGATGATGTCTCTTCCCTCCTTTTGGCCTCTTCTGAATTCTTCCGGCTGATGGTAGCTTGTCAGTTCCGTGTTCCTTATCGAGACTTACTGTTGTGAGCAAACTCAAGCAAGCAGTTATTATCATGCCTGGTCAATGGTTCCCTAACACATCTATCATGGTGGTTAACATTAAAAAAAAGAAGCAGACCACATCAAGTACTAGAGAGGACACAGAGCAGTTGGAAGCCTTCTGTACTACTGGTTGGAGTGCACACTGGTACAGACACTTTGGAAAACTGCTGGACAGTTTCTTATGACATTGATCATGCACTTACCAAACGTGACAGTAGTTGTATTTACCTAAGATCAACCCTGGGATTTCTTTGAAAGGAATGATGCTAAAGCTGAAGCTCCAGTACTTTGGCCACTTCATGCAAAGAGTTGACTCGCTGGAAAAGACTCTGATGCTGGGAGGGATTAGGGGCAGGAGGAGAAGGGGACGAACTAGGATGAGATGGCTGGATGGCATCACTGACTCGATGGGCATGAATCTGAGTGAACTCCGGGAGTTGTTGATTGACAGGGAAGCCTGGCATGCTGCGATTCATGGGGTTGCAAAGAGTCCGACACGACTGAGCAACTGAACTGAACTGAACTGAAAGGATGTAATGCCATCCCAGGTGGAGCAGTGATAAAGAATCCACCTGCAATGCAGGAGACGCAGGTTAGATCTCTGGATCAGGAAAATCCCCTGGAGATGGTAATGGCAACCTACTCCAGTATTCTTGCCTAGAGAATTCCATGAACAGAGGAGCCCAGTGGGCTATAGTCCATGATTTTGCAAAGAGTCGGACACAACTGAGTTCACACACACACACAAAGGATGTGAACTTATATTTACCTCTAAATGTGTACACACATTTCAACAGCTTTATATAATCATCAAAAACTGGAAACAACTCAACGTCCTTGTCCTTCAAGTAGTCACTGGATAAACTGGAATATTACTCAGCGAAAATGAAGGAAAATTACTAACATAGCAAACAACACGCACACATTATGTACGTGTTTCATTATGCAAAGTGAAAGCAGCCAGACTGAGAAGATGTTATATGATGACATATGTGATATTTTGGAAAAGGCAATGTTATAGAAATAGTGTACAGATCAGCAGTTGGAGGGAGAAACTGACTTCAGAGATCATCATAATGTAATTTTGGAGAGTGCTGGAACTGTTCTGTATCATGAGTATGGTGATGGTTACATATCTGTATGCGTTTTCAAAACTCATAGAAGTATACTCCAAATTATACTATGCTGCTGCTAAGTCGCTTCAGTCGTGTCTGACTCTGTGCAACCCCACAGACGGCAGCCCACCAGCCTCCCCTGTCCCTGGGATTCTCCAGGCAAGAACACTGGAGTGGGTTGCCATTTCCTTCTCCAATGCATGAAAGTGAGAAGTGAAAGGGAAGTTGCTCAGTCGTGTGTCCGACTCTTAGCGACCCCATGGACCGCAGCCCACCAGGCTCCTCCACCCATGGGATTTTCCAGGCAAGAGTACTGGAGTGGGGTGCCATTAATTATATTATATATATATATATATATATATAAAGTGTGAAGGAAAATGCAATTAAAATATAGTTAGCTAAGAATACTGGGATACATTTGTATCACACAGGGAACTCAATTTGGTGCTCTGTGACAACCTAGAGAGGTGGCACAGGGAGGTGGAAGGGAGGCTTAAAAGGGAGAGAATGCGTGCGTGTGTACACACTAAATTGCTTCAGTTGTGTCAGACCTTTTGCAACCCCATAGACTATAGCCTGCCAGACTCCTCTGTCCATGGAATTCTCCAGGCAAGAGCACTAGAGTGCCCTCCTCCATGGGATCTTCCTGACCCAGAGATCAAACCCGAGCCTCCTGAGGCTCCTGCATTGCAGGCGAATTCTTTACTGCTGAGTCACTAGGGAAGCCCCGAGGGAGAGGATATATTTATACTTATAGTAGATACATGTTCTTGTACAGCAGAAACCAACACAACATTATAAAGCAATATATATATAAAGCAATTATCTTCCAATTTGAAATAAATAAATAAAATACATATATTTAGCTAGGAATATTGTGTGGTCCTATCAGACAATTGACCTAATGTATCACATGAAAAAGTAATTAAATCACATTTACAGACATATGCTATCAAATGGAAAGTTGATTAGATCACATTATCTAATGTATACAATCATCTTCTAGTAGCTATGAACAAAATATAATCGAAAGAAATAGAAATGAAGCAGCAATACAGGCTAAGATACAATTGTAGCAAGCAGATATGAAATATTAAAAGCCTATATATGAACAACATTCTTTTTGATAGAAAGATACAGGAAAAAAGCAACAGCTTTTTTGCCTTCTCATACTGTTCATGGGATGAGATGGTTGAATGGCACCACTGAATCAATGGACATGAGTTTGAGCAAACTCCAGGAGAGAGTGAAGCCTGGCATGCTGCAGTTCATAGGGTCACAAAGATTGGAACATGACTTAGCAACTGAACAACGACAGCAGCTTAAAAAAATATACATATAGTAGGGAATAAAATAATGAGTATAATTGATAGAATATTTTACTGAGTTCAAAGTTTGCACCATCACTCACACACACTAAATACAGAAGAAAGACATACGTGAAAACTGGGTTCAATCCTTGAGTTGGAAAGCTCCCCTGGAGGAGGGCATGGCAACTCACTCCAATATTATTGCCTGGAGAATCCCCATGGACAGAGGAGCCTGGCGGGCTATAGTGCATGGAGTTGCAGAGTTGGACACAACTGAGCAACTAAGCATAGCACACAGGTAAAAACTGATGAGTTTTTCTAAAGTCTAATTAATGAGTCTGAGATATAATAACATACTGTTCTTGTATGGAATATACATTGCAGAAATGTGATAGAATTTTCTCCCATGTGCCTACAAGCCATACCATATTTTCTTTCTTTACATTACAATTCTGAAGATTATTGTGGATAACTTACATATAGGTAGGATCAGTGGGACAATGGTGATTCAGAAACAGTGGCAGCTGCACTCTGTGCATGTATAGGACTTTCACACAAAATGGAAAAAAATTCCTGCCCCTACAAGACCTTTCATCTTGCCAATCAGCCATGCAAGATTGGGCATGTTTTGTTGTACTTTTAAAGTTACGGTTTAATAGGACTCTGTTTTGAGCAACACATAGTTTGTAAATCTTAAGGCAACAATGTTAAATAAAGAGGCACATTATGAGAATTGTTAGGAACATGCATGTTTTTACAACAACCGTTGGATAGTTCTGTGGTGTAAATCTAAGCCAGACACTTATGAGAAATAAAACTGAGATATTAAAGTTGTTAATAACTCATGCGTTATACCTGTAGTTTGGACATCTATATTGTTTATACTTATTTCCTTACAGTTGGGGTGAGCTGTGGAGATAGACAGGTATACACATCCCCAGGAGTAGCATAAGTCCATGAAGGCAACATCAGCTCTAACTGACTGGAGTGAAATGTACCTGACTGCCTGTCAGTTCTCTTTGTAAGTTAGGCTTCAATGAACACCCAGTTTGGAATCTTCTAGGATGAACTGAATTCAAATAAAAACTGCCCTGTAGGCAGTTAAAGCTGAACTATAAGTCTGTCTTTCAGGGATTTTTGTTCTGATATTTTTCTTCATATTTGAAGCTATTGCCTCTGTGAATATTTTAACTTTGCAGACATTTTGCCCAATAAACTGTTCAAGTTTGTGTCTTGATTCCATGCCATTAGTTTGTATCAAAGCTTGCATGTATTCCTATGGCTTTTATTTTCTTTTCATTGTGTGAATTGGACTAAAGCAAAGCCATTCTTCAAAGTGAGAAGGCTTTATTTGGAAAATTCCTTTGAAATGACTTTATTATAGATTCTAGAATTGCCTGACTAGTCATTTCTAGAATATAATTCCCAAGAAATTTCTTCCAATAAAGTGAATTATGGATTGCTAGCACATATTTTTTTTCCTTGAATGGCAAACAGAGGGAAAAATAAAGAGGATTTTAACTTCAATTTTCAAGAAAAATTGTTTGGTTTGGTGGTCTGAAATTCAATCTATGATCATGGGTGCTTTGAGTGAAAAAAAAATTCAGGACTGCTGTTTCTCCCCACCTCATTTTTCAGGCCCTGACAATTTTTTTTTTAATATTATGAGAATATACATTCTGAGTAATGCTTACCATGAACATTTAAAACACAAATGTCACATCCAAGGTAAAAATAAAGGAAAGCAACTCAATAGCATTCTGTCAGAGAGTTGGATTTTATGGTCTCATGAGAGTAGTTGGAAAAGTCAACCATGAAACTATCAAAGCTAAGCACAAGACGGCTGAGAAAATGTTTTCCAGTAGATCTTTGAATCTACAAACTTTAGGTCACATTTCTTTTGTGCTTATAGATGTTAGGTATATTTGACAGATAGGCTAGAAAATGGAGTGTCATTATTAATATGGAAAGCCAAGGCCATGATAGGCAGTCGGCTTCTCCTGTGACTAGTTCTACAGCCTATGGTTTGGTTTGGTTGCTAAGTCATGTCTGACTCTTGTGACCCCATATACGTACCCTGCCAGGATCCTCTGTCCATGGGATTCTCCAGGCAAGACTGGAATTCTCCAGGCAAGAATACTGGAATACATTTCCTTATCCAGGGGATCTTCCCAACCTAGGGATCAAACTTGGGTCTTTTGCTTTACAGGCATGTATTGCAGGCGAATTCTTTATCAACTGATCCACAAAGTAAGCCTGCTAAAACCTATACCAGACACTGATTCCACTTAGCCTCCATTTTCTAATCAGAAAGGGCAACAATATCGATTGTTGTCACAGCAAGATAAATGTAATTGGTGTGCAACTGTCATGAGATAGTCAGCAAAATTCCAGCTACTTTCATTGTTGAGATGAAGAAGAAGGAAATGGAATTAAGGTACCATCAGTTCAGTTCAGTTCAGTTCAGTCGCTCAGTCGTGTCCGACTCTGCAACCCCATGAATTACAGCACTCCAGGCCTCCCTGTCCATCACCAACTCCCGGAGTTCACTCAGACTCAAGCCCATCGAGTCAGTGATGCCATCTATGGTACCATGATACCAGAAATTATCATGGAATACTTATCTATTGACTTAAATTGTAAAAGAATCATTAAATAAAATAGCTTAGAGAGAGTCTTGAAGATGACCATTTAAAAAGAAATTAGTAGCTTTTGGTCAAAACAGCAACAACAATAACAAAAAAACTAGAGTTCACAAAATTTTGGCTTTGAGAAGATAGTAGCACCAGGTAGGAAGCAATATTATGTAGTAAGAGAAGAAATCATTAATGATTTACAGTTTAATGAGAAAGGTATATTCCAGCAGAAAGGAGGTAAGATGCTTTGGTTTTCTTGACAGTAGCACTATCCACT
>SJYA01004076.1:12868-25197 GCA_006410615.1 Neotragus moschatus | reverse complement strand
TCCACTACATTCAGTTGGTCTTCACTTGATCAAACCCGCTGGTTTGCAACTACTTTCCTAGTTTTAACAGGGAGTTCTGCATTCTTGGCAATGTACTCTGTCCAGGTCAAAATGGTGTTCATTTTGGTCTTCATGACATTGTCTTGGTCTTCACAACACTGACTATGAGTTGGTCAAGATGTGCATTGGTGAATGGAAGTTCATAAGGCTTTTCATCTTCATAGTTAAGGCTGTAATTTTATTCTGTTGTTGTTGTTGTTCAGTCGTTAAGTTGTGTCTGACTCTTGAAACCTTATGGATTGCAGCACACTAGGCTTCTCTGTCCTCCACTGTCTCCCAGAGTTCACTCAAATTCACGTCCATTGAGTTGGTGATGCCATCTAACCATTTCATGCCCTGCCACTCCCTTATCCTTTTGGCTACAATCTTTCTCAGCACCAGGGTCTCTTCACATCAGCTGAACAAAGTACTGGAGCTTCAGCATCAGGATCAGTCCTTCCAATGAATATTCAGGATTGATTTCCTTTAGGAATGACTGGTTTAATCTCCTTGCTGTCCAAGGGACTCTCAAGAGTCTTCAACACCACAATTTGAAAGCCTCAATTCTTCAGGTCTCAGCTTTCTTTATGGTCCAACTCTCACATCTGTACATGACTACTGGAAAAACTATAGTTTTGACTATATGGACCTTTGACATCATAGTGATGTCACTGCTTTTTCATATGCTGTCTTGGCTTATCATAGCTTTCCTTCCAAGGAGCAAACGTCTTTCAACTTCATGGCTGCAGTCACTGTCTGCAGTGATTTGGGAGCCCAAGAAAATAAAATCTGTCAGTACTTCTATTTTTTCCCCTTCTATTTGCCATGAAATAATGGGACCGGATGCCATGATCTTGGTTTTCTGAATGCTGAGTTTTAAGCCAGCTTCTTCATTCTCCTCTTTCACCCTCATCAAGAAGGATTTTAGTCCCTCTTCACTTTCTGCCATTAGAGTGGAATCTTCTGCATATCTGATGTTGTTGATATTTCTTGCAGCAATCTTGATTCCAGCTTGAGATTCATCCAGCCTGGCATTTTGCATGATGTACTTTGCATAGGAGTTAAATAAGCAGGGTTGTTTACAACATACAGCCTTGTTGTATTCTTTTCCCAATTTTGAACCAGTCTATTGTTCCATGTCCGTTTCTAACTGTTGCTTCTTGATCTGCAGACAGGTTTCTCAAGAGACAGATAAGCGTCTTGTATTCCTGCCTCTTTAAGAATTTTCCAGTTTGTTGTGATCCACATGGTCAAAGGGTTTAGTGTAGTCAAGGAAGCAGAAGTGGATGCTTTTCTGGAATTCTCTTGCTTTTTCCCAGATCCAGTGGATGTTTGCAATTTGATCCCTGCCTTTTCTAAATCCAGTTTGCATATCTGGAAGTTCTTGGCTCACGTACTGCTGAAGCCTAGCATGAAGGATCTTGACCATCACCTTGCTAGTGTGTGAAATGAGCACAATTGTAAAGTAGTTTGATCTTTGGCATTGCCCTTCTTTGGGATTGGAATGAAAACTGACCTTTGCCAGTCCTATGGCCACTGCTGACATTTCCAAATTTGCTGGCATATTGAGTGCAGCACTTTAACGCCATCATCTTTTAGGATTTTAAATAGCTCAGCTGGAATTCCATTGCCTCCACTAGCTTTGTTCCTAGTGATGCTTCCTAAGGCCCACTTGACTTCACATTCCAGGATGTCTGGCTCTAGATGAGTGATCACACCATCGTGATCATCTGGGTCATTAAGCTCTTTTTGGTATAGTTCTTCTGTGTATTTTTGCCACCTCTTCTTAATATCTTCTGCTTCTGTAGGTCCTTACCATTTCTGTCCTTTATCGTGCCCATCTTTGCATGAAATGTTCATTTAATATCTCCAATTTTATTGAAGAGCTTTCTAGTCGTTCTCATTTTATTGTTTTCCTCTACTTCTTTGCATTGTTCTTTTAAAAAGACCTTCCTGTCTCTCTTTGCTATTCTCTGGAACTTTGCATTCAGTTGGGGATGTCTTTCTCTTTCTCCCTTGCCTTTTGCTTTTTTAAAAAAATTTATTTTATTCTTCAGCTATTTGTAAAGCCTCCTCAGACAACTTCTTTGCCTTCTTGCATTTCTTTTTCTTTGGGAAGGTTTGGGTCACTGCCTCCTATAGAGTGCTATGAAACCCTGTCCATAGTTCTTTGGGCACTTTGTCTACCAGATCCAGTCCCTTGAATCTATTCATCACTGCAGCTCTATAATCATGAGGATTTGATTTAGATCGTACCTGAATGTACCAGTGCTTTCCCCTACCTTCTTCAATTTAAACCTGAACTTGGCAATAAGGAGCTCATGATCTGAGCCACAGTCAGCTCCAGGTCTTGTTTTTCTGACTGTATACAGTTTCTCCATCTTTGACTGCAAAGAACATAATTAATCTGATTTCAGTATTAACTGTCTGGTGATGTCCATGTGTACAGCTGTCTCTTGGGTTGTTCGAAAAGGATATTTGCTATGATCAGACTGTTCTCTTGACAAAATTCTGTTAGCCTTCTCCCTGCTTCATTTTGTACTCCAAGGCCAAACTTGCCTGTTATTCCGTGTATCTCTTCTTTCTATTTCTGCCTTCCAATCCCCTATGATGAAAAGGACATCTTTTTTTTTTTTTTGGTGTTAGTTTTAGAAGATGCTGTGGGCCTCCCAGGTGGTTCAGTGGTTCAGATGGAAGAGATACTCGTTCGATCCCTGGATCGGGAAGACCCTCTGGAGGAGGAAATGGCAACCACTCAAGTATCTTTGCCTGGAGAATCATGGACAGCGGAGCCTGGCAGGCTACAGTCCATGGGGTCACACAGAGTTGGATACAACTGAGGGACTAAGCATGCACACTAGAAGGGATAGTAGGTCTTCATAAAGCCAGTCAATTCCAGCTTCCTCAGTTTCAGTAGTTTTGGCATAGACTTGGATTACTGTGATGTTGAATGGCTTGCCTTGGAAAGAACCGAGATCATTCTGTCATTTTTGAGGCTGAACCCAAGTACTGTATTTTGGTCTCTTTTGTTGACTATGAGGGCTACTGCATTTCTTCTAAGGGATTCTTGCCCACAGTAGTAGATACAATGGTCATCTGAATTAAATTTGCCCATTCCCATACATTTTAGTTCACTGATTCCTAAAATGTCAACATTCACTCTTGCCCTCTCCTGCTTGACCACGTCAAATTTACAAGGCAACCCACTCCAGTACTCTTGCCTGGAAAATCTCATGGGCAGAGGAGCCTGGTAGGCTGGAGTCCGTGGGGTCACTAAGAGTCGGACACGACTGAGCAACTTCACTTTCACTTTTCACTTTCATGCATTGAAGGAAATGGCAACCCACTCCAGTGTTCTTGCCTGGAGAATCCCAGGGACAGGGAAGCCTGGTGGGCTGCCGTCTATGGGGTCGCACAGAGTCGGACAAGACTGAAGCGACTTAGCAGCATGGACATAACATTCCAGGTTCCTATGCAGTATTGTTCTTTACAGCATCAGACTTTACTTTTACCACCAGATACATCCACAACTGAGCAACGTTTCCACTTTGGCCTATCCACGTCATTCTTTCTGGAGCTATTAGTAATTAGTAATTAGTTCTTCCCCAGTAGCATATTGGACACCTGCTGACCTGATGTGGGAGGGTGGGGGAGGGGACTCATCTTTAGGTATCATATCGTTTTCCTTTTCATACTGCTCACCAGGTTCTGCAGGCAAGAATACTGGAGTGGGTTGCCATTTCTTCCTCAGGTAGACCATGTTTTGTCAGAACTCTTCAGGACAGGTGTATTTTCTGGTAATGAAATACCATTTTCACAATTTTGTATTAAAAGTGTTTGCTGGATAGGTGGACACAGGACCTCTTGTGCTCTCTAGTGGATATTTCCAGAAGTGTTAGGATGGGATTATGTCATACAGAAGTGAGACAGTGATCTGGAGACGGTGGGGGAGAATGTCAATGATAATAAACATCTCTCTTCGGTTCAGTTCAGTTGCTCAGTCATGTTCGACTCTGCGACGCCATGGACAGCACGCCAGGCTTCCCTGTCCATCACCAACTCCCAGGGCTTGCTCAGACTCATGTCCATCGAGTTGGTGATGGCATCCAACCATCTTATCCTCTGTTGTCCCCCTCTTCTCCTGCCTTTAATCTTTCCCAGCATCGGGGTCTTTCCCAAGGAGTCAGTTCTTCCCATCAGGTGGCCAAAGTATTAGAGTTTCAGCTTCAGCATCAGTCCTTCCAATGAACATTCAGGACTGATTTCCTTTAGGATTGACGTCTAGGAGGAAAAACGTCTAGAATAAACATTTAGGAGAAACAAAAATACCAAACTAGTCTGCAAAGAGATATTGGGTTTCTTCCCTGACCGGCAGTCCCACCCCACCCCTGGGGTGAGGGTGTGGGAGCTGTTAGGATGTGGGCGGTGTTAGGATGCTAGTGGGGAAGGAGCGAGGTGCAGGCGGAGCTGGAATCCTGATATCTCCTTCCCCCACCTCCTCGCCAGCCATGGAGTCCCATCTCCGACTGCCCCGCCGCCCTTCCCAAAGGCTAATTCAAGAGACTTGCAGCCTATAACCCGGCCAGGTTCTGTGGCTACAGGTGGAGCAGCTGTTACATCATCAGCACTCGTGGTACCCAGATAGCCTTGTGTTCCTCAGTAAGAGCTATGGCAACGTACTCTGTGATGACGTTGGATGGTGTCATCTGTCATCCAGTACCTGAGAGGAGTAAGTTCTCCTACCAGGTGATGCAAGGCAACTTGCCCCTGTGCAGCCGTGCCAATGCAGGCAAAGTGCTGATCCTCAGGGGTGGGGATGGGGGCGTCCAGCAGGAAGTGGTGCAGCATTCTTCTGTGGAGTCAGTGGTCCAGTGGGAGAACAGGGCCAGGTCGTTCAAGCCTCTTAAGCAGTTCCTGCCGGGCGTGGCCATTGAACGTGCTATACTATGCTTAGTCTCTCAGTCGTGTCTGGCTCTTGGTGACCCTATGGTCTGTAGCCCGCCAGGCTCCTCTGTCCATGGGATTCTCCCAGCAAGAATATTGCAGTGGGTAGCCTATCCCTTCTCCAGGGGAGCTTCCCAACCTAGGGATCAGACTGGCGTCTCCTGCATTGCAGATGGATTCTTTTCCTGCTGAGCTACCAGGGAAGCCTGTGACCCTTCACTACTCCAGTTCAAAGCTCACCCTATCTGTGGGTGATGGTTTTGAGCTCCATGAAGCATAGCCAGGATGCTTTTGATATCATTATCACTGACTCCTCAGACCCTCTGGGCCCTGCTGAGAACCTCTTCAAGAAGTCCTGCTACCAGCTCATGGAGAAGTCCGATTACCGGCTCATCCCTGAAAGAGGATGGCATCCTTTGCTGCCAGGGTGAGTGTTAGTGGCTGAACCTGGACCTCATCAAGGAGATGCTGGTAGTTCTGCAAACCACTCTTTCTGGGCATGGGCTATGCTTCGTGCATCATCCCCACCTACCCCAGCAGCCAAATCAGCTTCATGTGTGTTCCTCCGTGGGAGCTGATTAGTTTCAGTTGTGTCCGACTCTTTGCTACCCCATGAACTGTACCCTGCCAGGTTCCTCTGTCCATGGACTTCTCCAGGCAAGAATACTGGAGTGGGTTGCTGTGCACTTCTCCAGGGGATCCTAAATTGGCTTCATGCTGTGCGGCAACTATCCAAGCACCAACTTCCTGGAGCCTCTGAGGCAGCTGGCACAGAAGCAGGTGGAAGAGATGCAACTGAAATACTACAGTTCTGATGCACGCCAGGCAGCCTTCGTCCTGCCTGAGTTGGCCCGCAAGGCCCTGAATGATGTGTGCTGAGCCCAGGGGCCACTGCCACCGCAGCTGCCATGACCTCCGTGAACAGTGAGCCTCCAGGGTACCTGGGCCCCGCCAGCCCTATAGGAGACTCCTGCTGGCTCGCTCCCCAGCCTAGTGTTACAGGCTGCAGAATGATGCCTGGCTTGCCCTCTTAGATGGAGTGTCTTTCTCTCTGTGTGGCGTTCACCTTCCAAGCTTATACCAGATGCCTGCAGCACCACCTCCGCCTTCTGTCACCCCTCACTGATCAAACATGTGTATCTAGAACAGCAATGAGAACAAAGTACTCTGCAAATATTAGGAACTCAACACAAGATATTTGTAAACTGGCTATTTTTGAGTATGCAAGAGCCTATTTTTGAGGGGGGATGCGGCCTCTCCTTTGGGCTTCCTGGTGGCTCAGGAGGTAAAGCATTCGCCTGCAGTGGAGGAGATCTGGGTTTGATCCCTGGGTTGGGAAGATCCCCTGGAGAAAGCAATGGCTACTCTCTCCAATATTCTTGCCTGGAGAACTCCATGGTCAGAGGAGCCTGGCCACAAAGAGTCAGACACAGCTTAGTGACGCTCTCTGTCTCTCTCACACACACACACCCCTCCCTTCTAAGCCACTAGTAGCTGAGAACCTCACAGTACAGTTTATGTCTTGCAAGAGGAGAGAGTAATTTGATGAGCTACAAATTAGCTATTCATTAAGAAGCTAAAGCATAAATTAAAGGTAAAGTAGTGGGTCATAGCATAGTATATTTGAACCCAGAAGTTGAAATTGGGGCAGAAATGGTCTTCCTCACACTATTCCCTTCCTTCACTTAAAGTGAATCTCTTGCCTGTTATCAAAAGAAAGAGCTCAAGAAAGGGAAAGGAGAAACAGAAGAAAATCACAAAAATGAAACAGGCAAGAGTTGTTATAAATGCTCTTCATTCTTTCAAGATTAGTACAGTGAAATTCAAACCCACTGAATAATAATCATGGCCCCATTTGCCTAATTTTCAAGTATCTTAAGCTGGAGTAGGCATGTGTTATCTAGTACTGATGAGCCATGTGATGGAGGTGGAAATAATCCTGTTTGATAAAGATAAAAGATCTTGAAAAGGATTTTCTAGAGAACAGGCCCATTCTGGACTTTAAGCCTGCCTGAGGCTCCAGAAAACTAAATGTAAAATGTTCTGGTAACATACTTGGTCATGTACAGTTCTGTTATATAAACACCCTCAATTAATTTTCAACTCACTTTTTATTTTCTCCCAAATTTGTGTAATACTGCCAAATGCATTAACATTGTAACATTTGCGCCTGGATTCTGTCTGCTTCCCTGGTGGCTCAGATGGTAAAGCGTCTGCCCACAATGCTGGAGACTCGGGTTCGATTCCTGGGTTGGGAAGATCTTCTGGAGAAGAAAATGGCAATCCACTCCAGCACTCTTGCCTGGAAAATCCCACGGATGGAGGAGCCTGATAGGCTACAGTCCATGGGGTCGCAAAAAGTTGGACATGACTGAGCAACTTCAATTTGTCTTCTTGGCTTTTTTTTTTTTTTTTTTTTTTTTTTAAGGGAAGCAGAAGGTAACAGTGGTGGGACTTGGAAATATTTGCTACCTAGGAAGAGTCTCTCTGACCCTAACTAGTTTTGAAAGCTGATATGCCTCCCACCTGGCTTCCCAGGTGGTGCTAGTGCTAAAGAANTCTTGGTTTTTTTTTTTTTTTTTTTTTTTTTTTTAAGGGAAGCAGAAGGTAACAGTGGTGGGACTTGGAAATATTTGCTACCTAGGAAGAGTCTCTCTGACCCTAACTAGTTTTGAAAGCTGATATGCCTCCCACCTGGCTTCCCAGGTGGTGCTAGTGCTAAAGAACCCGCCTGCCAATGCAGGAGACATAAGAGATGCAGGTTCGATCCCTGGTCAGGAAGCTCCCTTGGAGGAGGGCATGGCATCCCACTCCAACATTCTCGCTTGGAGAATCCCATGGACAGAGGAACCTGGGAGGCTATGGTCCATAGGGTTGCAAAGAGTCGGACACGACTGAAGTGATTTAGCATGCACGCGTGCACATGTCTCCCAACACCTACTAGGTGATCTGCCAAATCTGAAATTTTTTCACTATTCAACTATATGTTTTATGATGTACAGTTTGCCTGCTACCTCATTGGATCTTGCCTTTCTTTATGGAAACTATGAGAAGATCTATATTTCTTGCCTGAGATGTAGGTATATATAAATTTATATTGGCTTAGAAGTTGATGTAACAGTAGAGATTATGAGCTATAACCATTTCCCCCACTAAGTACTAGTAATCTTTCTTGGAATGTGGAAAACTCCTTGATTCATTCATCACATAGGTATTCAAAGCATGACCACTGCATGCTAAAGGGTTTACAATTCTAAAGTGCATCTTATAGTTTTTTGGTATTTAGAGATATATATATATATATATATAACCTTTTAAAAAGTTTATAATGTTAAAACTACAATAAAGCCAGAAATCAACACCTACTCAAAATTGCTAGTCAAACTTTGTCAATAAAGGCAATTATATTTTATAGTATAGTATTTAAAGGAATTTAGATAGAAATTATATATAAATGACATGGATGTTTGTGGGGTTGTGTGTCAGTTCAGTCGCTCAGTCGTGTCGGACTCTTTGCGACCCCATGAATCGCAGCACACCAGGCCTCCCTGTCCATCACCAGCTACTGGAGTTCACTCAGACTTAGGCCCATTGAGTCGGTGATGCCATCCAGCCATCTCATCCTCGGGCATCCCCTTCTCCTCCTGCCCCCAATCCCTCCCAGCATCAGAGTCTTTTCCAAGGAGTCAACTCTTCGCATGAGGTGGCCAAAGTACTGGAGCTTCAGCTTTAGCATCATTCCTTCCAAAGAAATCCCAGGGCTGATCTCCTTCAGAACGGACTGGTTGTGTTTAGGTTTTCTTATATTTTGGGGACAGATAAACAGTTTCATAGGATTTCTATGTTGTAAAAATAGCTGAAACTAAATTGTAAGCTTCAAAATTGTCCCAGTTTTGCTTGACTGAAAGCACATATAATAAGGGTTTGTATGTAGAGGCCATAAACCAAGTTATTAAACATAGAATTAGCAAGACAAAATCATCTAGCTATGTTCCTCTCGATTGCTGATGTTTACTAATTCTCCACTGTATGCTAAACTTTAGGGCTTCCCTGGTGGCTCAGAGGTAAAGAACTCGCCTGCTAGGGCAGGAGACAAAGTTTAGATTTCTGGGTCGGGAAGATCCCCTAGAGAAGGAAATAGCAACCCACTCCAGTATTCTTGCCTGAGAAATCCCATGTAACAGCAGACCCTGGCAGAGTACAGCCCATGGGGTCACAAAACAGTTGAGCATGACTTAGCAACTAAAGCAAAAACAACAATGCTAAACTTTAGGGAACATTCTTTTTGAAAAAACCTTCAGTCAGAAAGCGGACACAAATATTTAAACTCAGTTATGAATGCTAGATCACTGTGGGTTGGAAAAAAACCACTATACTATCTATAAATTCACTAAATAAAATTTGTGCTACCTTTGGTTAGACAATTAGTGGAGAAGAAAATAAGTGAGAACTCGGATTTGGGACACTCTAGTAATTCATGTGACCTGATTAATCTCTTACACAACACTCATTTAAATAATTTGCTCACACTAATTTTAGATCTCTAAGTTGCTCATACTTTGTGTGTAGAAACTGATTATGATTGTCATATCCATGAAGTGATACAGGACTAAGACATTTCAACTCAGGTCTCAAAATTAGTAGGTATGTATTAATTTGAAATCTATAATATTGTATGATCAATGAAAGGAGCCACTGGTGACCACTTCACGGATGGAAATAGCTGAAAAGGGCAAAAATAAATCCACTCTGTTTTATTATAGTAGAGATTATTGAACTGACCATTCTAGAATATAAAAAATATTTTTGTGCCAAGACCATTGAGTCAGCAGTGTCTCAGTGGTTTCTTAAACACAAAAACAAAAAAATCCAGCAAGAAATACATATTTAGATGCGCGTGTGCCTGCTCAGTTGTACCTGACTCTTTGAGACCCAGTGCACTGTAGCCCGCCATGGTCCTCTATCCATGGGATTATCCCAGGAAGAATGCTGAGGTGGGCTGCTGTGCCCTCCTCCAGAGGAACTTCCTGACCCAGGGATTGAACTTTCGTCTCCGCCACTGCAGGTGAAGCCCTATGTTTAGGTAACCAGAATCCAAATTCATGTATTGAATTAGAACTATAAAGAAAACCTATTTAATTTTCCAGCTATCTTAGTAGAATGTATTGAGTAAGCATTAAGGATTATTATTATTACCACCACCACCATCATCATCATTAACTGTGTTAAAAGGGAAGTTTGGGAGGCATAAGTGGCCTGCTGGCAAGGATTATCCACTCCGGAGCATGCGGTGGGTCGGTTTTGCTCTCAGCCGTAGGCAGCATTATAATCAATAGAAATTGCCCATATGGGGTTTAAAAGACACTGTGATAATTAAGTTCACCAGAAAGACGCAGAAAGTTTTGGAGCTGATTGTAAACCACGACTCTCTGAACCTTCCATAGATTTACTGACTGCAGTGTCTAAATCGGAAGATATAGAAGTTTTTTTTCCCATGCTCAGCAAAAACTGTTAACTGGCTTTTGGGGGGGGGGAGGTATAAATAAACATTCACTTAGTGTTTCTCATATTCTACTGAGTCAATATTAAACTACACTTTTCTATTTTTGATAACAGTCATCATCAAAAAGTTTGTTTGTCTTTGTAAAGATTTTCCCATATGTCCATGGTTCAGTTAAACATTCTCTGCTGTCTAGGAAATTATAGCTTAAAATAGTATCAATACTTCACCAATTTATGTCTCAACAAACCTTTTTTTATCAAAGTTCCCTGAAGGCCTTGACCTTTACATAAATAAGAGTAGAAAATGGATATTGGGGTTTGCAAAATACAAAAATGTACTATTTTTTTAAATCCCACAAAGTACCTTATTTGTCGCTGTCATTTGAGAACAGGGCAACACATAAATTTAGCATATTTAGTAACTTTTCACACAGAGAGGTCACAGAGTCTTGTTTGAGCATCAAGGGAATAACCCGGAATAAATACCTAAATCAGTGTTTCTCAAGTGTCACTGATGCTATCAGTCTTCCTACTAAACACTCCAGGTGATTTTGATACCTACAGTTCACTTATTATTTACTGTGCTTTGAATTATACCACTGTAACCTCCATATTCTTGGTCTAGCAGCAAATGCCTTTCCATATTAGAATTCAGAAACTTTGAGAACCAAATGGATTAGATATCCAACTTTCAGATCTTTAAATACATTATTTCACTCAGTTCTAAGGAAACGTTTAGTTTGATGGATTTCAGTCTTCTTAATAATATCACCTACTCTGTAAAATACAAGTGTAATCCATTTTTCCACAAAATCTGTCTGAGGAAGTGTTTGTGTATGTCTCTTCTCTCTGGCTCAGTGCTTAAGAATCAGCCTGCAGTTTAGGAGGCATGGGTTTGATCCCTGGGTTGGGAAGATCCCCTGCAGAAGGGAATGGCTACCCACTCCAGTATCCTTGCCTGGAGAATCCCATGGACAGACGACCCTGGCGGAAGGGGACTTAAGTGGCTAAACCACCTTCTCTCTCCAAATGACCTTGACATCAGTATGTTCAAGTGGCTTATACCATTTCTGAGTTATTAAGTTTGGCTTAATCTTTTCTGATTAGCCACAATTTCAATGTATTTGCTTTAAAGAGGCTTTTGTAAGTTATATACAAAAAGGAACTTTTCTACCGTGCAAAGAAAGATATTATATGTAAATAAGGCAATATTTGTAGCATGACAATCAAAGATACCTCAAGGAGTGGGGCATTGGATTATGTACTTAGTTGCCAGTTATAGATTATAGGAGACTATTATGTGAAAATATTATTTACCTAGAGTTGATGTAAAATATGTCAGAAAAAATTTTAAAAGAAATCTCAATGGCATTGAAACATGTATACTATCATGTAAGAAAAAAAAAAAAGAAATCTCAATTTGTTCACTGTATGAAAAAAAGAATAGACCACAGCCCACTTCCATGAAATGATTGCATTAGTAAGGGGAATTTTATTTTTAAAACCAAGAACACAGACTTTTTAAAAAACTATTGCTATTTATTGTATTTTAAACAGTTCTTCTACTTACTGTACTTTAAACAGTTTTTCTATGAAGGTCTTTCTGGTATATTAGAGACCTGTTCCAATCAAAAGTATTCTCTACTGGCTGATGAAATAATTATACTAAGTTATCAAGAGACTGCTCCTGACTTCCCAGGGTGAAATTTCTTTCTTTAGCAACCACAGATTGACATGCTTCACTGTTCGCTATTCATCATTCTTTTGCTTCCTCTGCTTTACAGTCCGGATCCAGAAAAATCTCCTTGGAGACTTTATTGCACGTGTTTGGACATCTTGAAGAT
>SJYA01004075.1:0-40531 GCA_006410615.1 Neotragus moschatus | reverse complement strand
GTAAATACGTAAAGGAGAGGCTGCAGGAATGGAGCAGCAATAAGTGACACAGCACAACTTTCAAATTAAAAAATCCAAACATTCAATTCTTTCAATGCTTCAAGTCTTTTGATTTTTTAAATATAAATTTATTTATTTTAATTGGAGGCTAATTACTTTACAATATTGTATTGGTTTTGCCATACATCAACATGAATCTGCCACGGCCGCACACGTGTTCCCCATCCTGAATCCCCTTCCCACCTCCCTCCCCGCACCCTCCCTCTGGGTCATCCCAGTGCACCAGCCCCTAGCATCCTGTATCCTGCATCAAACCTGGACTGGTGATTCATTTCACATATGATACTATACATGTTTCCATGACATTCTCCCAAATCATCCCACCCTCGCCCTCTCCCACTGAGTCCAAAAGACTGTTCTATACATCTGTGTCTCTTTTGCTGTCTCACATACAGGGTTATCATTACCATCTTTCTAAATTCCATATATATGTGTTAGTATACTGTATTGGTGTTTTTCTTTCTGCTTACTTCACTGTGTATAATAGGCGCCAGTTTCATCCACCTCATTAGAACTGATTCAAATGTATTCTTCTTAATGGCTGAGTAATACTCCATTGTGTATATGTTCCACAGCTTTCTTATCCATTCGTCTGCTGATGGACATCTAGGTTGCTTCCATGTCCTGGCTATTATAAACAGTGCTGTGATGAAGATTGGGGTACACATGTCTGTTTCAGTTCTGGTTTCCTCGGTGTGTATGCCCAGCAGGGGGATTGCTGGGTCATAAGGCAGTTCTATTTCCAGTTTTTTAAGGAATCTCCACACTGTTCTCCATAGTGGCTGTACTAATTTGCATTCCCACCAACAGTGTAAGAGGGTTCCCTTTTCTCTACACCCTCTCCAGCATTTATTGCTTGTAGACTTTTGGATCACAGCCATTCTGACTGGCGTGAAATGGTGCCTCATTGTGGTTTTGATTTGCATTTCTCTGATAATGAGTAATGTTGAACATCTTTTCATGTGTTTGTTAGCCATCGGTATGTCTTTGGAGAAATGTCTGCTTAGTTTTTCGGCCCATTTTTTGATTGGGCTGTTTATTTTTCTGGAGTTGAGCTGCAGGAGGTGCTTATATATTTTTGAGATTAATTCTTTGTCAGTTGCTTCATTTGCTATTATTTTCTCTTTTCAGAAGGCTGTCTTTTCACCTTGCTTATAGTTTTCTTTGTTGTGCAAAAGCTTTTAGGTTTAATTAGGTCCCATTTGTTTATTTTTGCTTTTATTTCCAATATTCTGGGAGGTGGGTCATAGAGGATCCTGATGTATGTCAGAGATTGTTTTGCCTATGTTTTCCTCTAAGAGTTTTATAGTTTCTGGTCTTATGTTTAGATATTTAACCCATTTTGAGTTCATTTTTGTGTATGTTGTTAGAAAGTGTTCTAGTTTCATTCTTTTACAAGTGGTTGACCAGTTTTCCCAGAACCACTTGTTAAAGAGATTGTCTTTTCTCCATTGTATATTCTTGCCTCCTTTGTCAAAGATAAGGTGTCCATAGGTGTGTGGATTTATCTCTGGGGTTTCTGTTTTGTTCCATTGGTCTATATTTTTGTCTTTGTGCCAGTACCATACTGTCTTGATGACTGTGGCTTTGTAGTAGAGCCTGAAGTCNCTCCACTGTATATTCTTGCCTCCTTTGTCGAAGATAAGGTGTCCATAGGTGTGTGGATTTATCTCTGGGGTTTCTGTTTTGTTCCATTGGTCTATATTTTTGTCTTTGTGCCAGTACCATACTGTCTTGATGACTGTGGCTTTGTAGTAGAGCCTGAAGTCAGGCAGTTTGATTTGTCCAGTTCTGTTTTTCTTTCTCAAGATTGCTTTTGCTATTCAAGGTTTTTTGTATTTCCATACAAATTGTGAACTTATTTTTTCTAGTTCTGTGAAAAATACCATCGGTAGCTTGATAGGGATTGCATTGAATCTATAGATTGCTTTGGGTAGTATACTCTTTCATTATATTGATTCTTCTGATCCATGAACACAGTATATTTCTCCATCTATTAGTGTCCTCTTTGATTTCTTTCACCAGTGTTTTATATTTTTCTATATATAGGTCTTTAGTTTCTTTAGGTAGATATATTCCTAAGTACTTTATTCTTTTCATTGCAATGGTGAATGGAATTGTTTTCTTAATTTCTCTTTCTATTTTCTCATTGGTAGTGTATAGGAATGCAAGGTATTTCTGTGTGTTGATTTTATATCCTGCAACTTTACTATATTCATTGATTAGCTCTAGTAATTTTCTGATGGAGTCTTTAGGGTTTTCTTTGTAGAGGATCATGGCATCTGCAAACAATGAGAGTTTTACTTCTTCTTTTCCAATTTGGATTCTTTTTATTTCTTTTTCTGCTCTGATTTCTGTGGCCAAAACTTCCAAAACTATGTTGAATGGTAGTGGCGAGAGCGGGCACCCTTGTCTTGATTTTAAGCTCACTACTATTTCAACTGAATTTCATTCCTAAGTGAGTTACAGAGTAATCGAAGGAATATTCAGTTCTGTGAGATTTATAGTCCTGTTCTGCTTTTAGAATTCTCAGCTGTGTAGATGATAAAAAGAATGGAATATCCAAATTTTCTTGAAGCAAAAAAAAAGGATAAAGGCCACACTTTCTTCTTTTGTTCCTCATTGCACGTGCTTATTTGTACCTTCCTTCTGCAGGAGAATACAGCCTTTCTAAGATGCACTGTGATACTGAACACAGAAGGAGGTTTAAAGGAGGCAAGCAACGGGGACAAACAAGCCATCACAGGGCAGGATCCTGTTGTCAGGTAAAGGACCTTGCTAATGAAAAGAATGGTGAATGCCAGCAATGACTTAAATGGGACCCTCCAAAAATCCACTCCAAATCTGACTTTCTATATGAAGCCTTCTTCAAGATTTTCCATAACTTATATTAAAACATTTTAATGAATATCACATTAAGATGGAAGGAGGCCATTATAGTGAACATCCATTGTGTGGGGAATTTGCATTAACAGCTAAAAAGGTTTTGGTCTCTTGCTCCTTAGCAACTGCTAGTGGTTTCTTTTTTTTTTTTTTTTTCCTGCTTTAAGATGACCTTGTTCTTTTCCTTTCTAATTTAGAGTCCCAAGGGGAGGATGGTCTGAGAAAAGGGTTATTACCAAATGCCAGTTTTATGAATGCATTTATTGTCAAATATTCAGAAAGAGTCAACTAAACTGTTCCCTTTTACTCTCCAGGATGTTTTGAATGAGTGGTATTAAGTTTATGGGATTACCTTCTAACAAAAATTAGGGGCTTCCTTGGCTTCCCTGGTGGCTCAGACAGTAAAGCATCTGCGATGCGGGAGACCCGGGTTTGATTCCTAGGTAGGGAAGATCCCCTGGAGAAGGAAACGGCAATCCACTCCAGCACTCTTGCCTGGAAAGTCCCATGGACGGAGGAGCCTGATAGGCTACAGTCCATGGGGTCGCAAAGAGTCAGACAGGACTGAGCAACTTCACTTTTACTTTCCTGGTGACTCTAGTGGTCAAGAATCTAACTGCAATGCCTGAGACACAGGAGACTCGGGTTTGATTCCTGGGTTGGGAAGCTTCTAGAGAAGGAAATGGCAACCACTCCAGTATTCTCACGTGGGAAATCCCATGGACAGAGAAGTCTGGCAGGCTACAGTCCAGGGGCTTGCAAAGAGTCAGACACGACTTAGTGACTAAAACAAAACAACAAAAATTGGACAGCAATGATAATGTCTAACACTTGTGTAGTGTCTACAATGTGCCAGGTACTGTTCCAAATGTTGTACATATATTAATGCATTTATACCTTATTTCAGTCCTATGAGGTCAGTGCTAATATTATCCTCATTTTACACATGAGGACACTGAGGTGGGGACAGGTTAAATAACTTGACAAAGGTAATACTACTGCTAAATTGTAGAAACAAGTGAAAAATGAGGCAACTTGACTGTTCTTAACCTATAAGATAGAGATTTCTCTTACTACAGTAAACTTTATGTTCCCTTGTCCAACTTGGCATTCCCTTCCAGGTAACTACTAAATCGAGATCAGCCCAGGATTTAATGGAGCTTGCGAATTCTCAAGTCGAGAATACAAGAATTTTAATGTACTCTAGGAATTAGGTCTTCCGAGGCCCCATTTTACAACTGAAGATTGTGAGAACAGTTACCGAACGGACACATTACAGAAGTGAGAATAGCAACAGAAGTAGTGGTCATCCTCAAGTCTCCTAGACGCTTCCAATCCTTTCTTTGATCCTGCACTGAATCTCAGAGTACTTTAAGACAGGGTTCCCTTGTCATATGTTTGGAAAACTTTTTTGCACTGATACAAAGAATTTCAGTAAATGTGAGCTATTATATACCAGGAATATGTTAAGTGTATATAGTCTTTATATACAGTCTTTTCCCCCTACAGCCGTGTCATGGCAAAGAGGCTCATAGTCAGTGATGGTATGAGCCATGCCATGTAGGGACGCCTGAGATGAACAGGTCATAGTGAAGAGTTCTGACAAAGCATGGTCCCCTGCAGGAGGGAACGGCAGCCCACTCCAGTATTCTTGCCTGGAGAACCCAATGGACAGTATGAAAAGGCAGAAAGATATGACATGGGAACATGAGCCCCTCAGCTTGGAAGCTATCCATAGTCTTTGTATATAGTCTTTAACTGATAATTATTATGCCTTTTGTAGGTGAGAAATCTTGTAGCCTCCAGAACTGTGAGAGAATAAATTTCTGTTGTTTTAAGCCACCTAATTTCTGATAAATTGTTACAGCAACTGTAGGAAAATAATACAGTTTGCACGATGCTTTCAAAGAGAACCAGGGCCGGCATCGTGTGACCTGTTACTTCCTCGTGGCCGCTGTAACAAGGCTACAAGTCTGACATCAGCATGTCATTGGGGCCGGCTTCCTCTGAGGGCTCTAGAGAAGAGTTCTCCCTTGTCTCTTCCAGCCTCTGGTGGCTCCAGGGGCTCGTTGGCTTCGGGCAGCCTCACTCTAATTCTGCCTCTGTCTTCACACCACATTCAAGTATCCCGTAATCAGGAAATGGAGGCCAACTGCAGAAGGCCTCACACAAGGAGGATAGACAACTTAGCCTCAAAGTTATTTTCAACTGCAAAGTGTTATCTTTCAGTCTAAGCTTTACATTCTTCAAATGTAGGCTGAGGCAAATTTAGGTTCACATAGCCTGTTGTGATAACTGATAACGGCATGAGAGAATCTTACTAATTATGTTAGGCATGAAAGGTTCATTCGCATATCCAAATTATTGTTGCTTTTAGTAGCTAAGTCTTGTCCATCTCTTTTGCTACCCGATGGACTAGAGCCCATTAGGCTCTTCTGTCCATGAAATTCTCCAGGCAAGAACACTGTAGTGGGTTGCCCTTTCTTTCTCAGGGATCTTCCCTACCCAGGGATCAAACCCATGTCTCCTGCATTGGCAACTGGATTCTTTACTACTGAATCACCAGGAAAGCCCTGTATCCAGTTTACCTGAGCTAAAAATTAGACTTGTCGTAACTGGCAAACATTCACAACCATAATTCAATAATAGGCTCAACCTTCTCTTATAAGAAAGCACCTTTCTAAGGTACTTTTCTTAGCAGGGGAGTAAAACTATGTCTTAGAAACAAAAACACCAGATTATCATGACTCAGGTCCTTAATATTTTAGATGCCAGTGTTTTTTTTATTTGACATAATAATAATAAAAAACCTTGAGATATTTCAGCAGGCTTGCACAAGAAAAACTTATTAACAAATTTCAGCCTACATAATGTATCTTTCACGGTCAGGCAGCCCTGTGAAGTGAATTGAAGCCGACTCTTGTCAGTTTGGACATATTTTCATAATTCTTATTTTGTGCCCGTTGTTCCTCGTTACTCTCCACAGTTCTAAAATTTGACAGTAGTTACCTGAATAATCATACTAATTATTATCACAAGGAATATCGCTTACAGTTTAGTGTAATTGCTTAGCTCTGTAATTTTCCATGAAGCCAATGGGATTTTAAAAGATCAGCAAGAATGGATGATAGAATTTAGAATGTCTCCCAAATTTCCTTTGTTCTTCTCTAGTCTGCAAGAACTTAACTAATTTTCATATTTGAAATTGGCCTCTATTGGTAAATAGTCATGTGTGTCTAGCACAGAGTCAGACACGACTGAAGCGACTTAGCAGCAGCAGCAGCAGCAGCAGCAGCACCATGTGTGTCTAAGAATGTTTAATAGCATTTGCCCTCCTGACATATTTCAACATCTCACTCAATCTTATTTTTTCCTATAGGCTCAAATTCTTAAAAAGTGCTAATATCAACTATGCCACCACAACAGGGTAACCATGAATAGAAATAGTATATGCATATTATAACGGGATGTAACAAACTCAGAGGGGAAGCTAAAACTTATTTGAGTGAATAGTAGCATTAATGATAATTCGTATTTTTACATAAATCCATTTGAGTAACAAAGGATTCAGCGCAGCTGCTGTAGAATGAACTGCCATTCTCCCCAAATCCATAGATTCAAGCCTTAATCCCCAATGTGACTATATTTGGAGACAGGGCCTTGAAAGAGGCAGAGGCTCAGTGCTAGAGTCTGCCTGGGTCGCACAGAGTCGGACACGACTGAAGCGACTTAGCAGCAGCAGCAGCAGTGCCCAAGACAGGAGGCTGATTTGTGGGTGGGGAAAATCCCCTGGGGGTGGATGGCAAATGCTCTGGTTTTCTAGCCTGGAAAACCCCATGGACAGAGGAGACTGGCCGGCTGTAATTCATGGGGTCGTCAAAGAGTTGGACACAAGTTAGCTACTAAACCACAATAAAGATTAAATGCTTTCCTTTGCATGCATGCAGGCTAAGTTGTTTCAATTGTGTCTGACTCTTTGCGATCCAATGGACAGAGGAGCCTGCCAGGCAAGAATACTGGAGTGGCTTGCCAGGCCCTCTTCAGATGCGTTCACATAGCTGCACCCTAATCCAATCTGAGCAAGATGTTTGTAAAAAGAGGAAGAGATGTCAGGGATGTGTGCAGATAGAGAAAAGACCAGATGGGGACTCAGGAAGAAGGTGGCATCCAACAAGCCAACGAGAAACACCTCAGAAGAAGCTAGCCGTACTGACGCCTTGATCTTGAACTTCCAGTTTCCAGAACGATAAGAAAATATCAGGGTTTCCTCTGGTGATCGAAGCCGCCCTGGTCATGCGTGCAGCAGGTCAGAAGCATCAGAGATTCAGCTCTAGCGTCCGTGGTCACGATGGGCCTCTTTCTCTTCCTCCTCACCCCCCGACTCCTGCGTTGGCATTCCCTGGGACTACCGCCCAAGTAAACCACTCGTGCTGGACACTTGTCTTGACGTCATCTTTCAGGGAAACCCAAACCAAGAGAGTCTCGTAGGGTTTTCTGTGATTAACTGAAGTTCTAGATGAGAAGTATCGGCGTTACCTGATGCTTCATGACAGCCACTCAGTAAATGTTGATTATTATAATGACATCGATTCTCAACCCCACTGAACTAACTTGCATTCTTTCTGTTCTTTCAGCCTAAATTTCAAATCCACAGCTTTCTCTGTTTCTCTTCCCCCTGCTCATATCTTCATAATAGCCTTTATGGATTTACCCCTGAAGCTAGGACAAGAGCACATGAAGACCAGATGAGGGGCAGAGATTTATCAAAGGGCCCCGTGCCTTTCTGGCAAACGTGCTGCAGTAGCCTGCGCTGAGACTCTCAGCGCCCATGAACCGGCTCCAGCTCATAAGCTTCTCAGGTTCCTTCTTCACCGACTCCAGTTGTTTATCTTTTTCTGGAGTCAGAAATGCAATGTAGTTAGACAGGGGGCTTCTGAGAGTAGCATCAGAAAATTACCAAAAAATATGCTTCAGTTCAATTCAGTTGCTCAGTCATATCTGACTCTTTGTGACCCCATGAATCTCAGCACTCCAGGCCTCCCTGTCCATCACCAACTCCCGGAGTTCACTCAGACTCACGTCCTTCGAGTCAGTGATGCCATCAGCCATCTCATCCTCGGTCGTCCCCTTCTCCTCCTGCTCCCAATCCCTCCCAGCATCAGAGTCTTTTCCAATGAGTCAACTCTTCCCATGAGGTGGCCAAAGTACTGGAGCTTCAGCTTTAGCATCATTCCTTCCAAAGAAATCCCAGGGCCGATCTCCTTCAGAATGGACTGGTTGGATCTCCTTGCAGTCCAAGTGACTCTCAAGGGTCTTCTCCAACACCACACTTCAAAAGCATCAATTCTTCGGCACTCAGCCTTCTTCACAGTCCAACTCTCACATCCATGCATGACTACTGGAAAAACCATAGCCTTGACTAGAAGGACCTTAGTCGGCAAAGTAATGTCTCTGCTTTTGAATATGCTATCTAGGTTGGTCATAACTTTTCTTCCAAGAAGTAAGCGTCTTTTAATTTCATGGCTGCAGTCACCATCTGTAGCGATTTTGGAGCCCCCCAAAATAAAGTCTGACACTGTCTCCACTGTTTCCCCGTCTATTTCCCTTGAAGTGATGGGACCAGATGCCATGATCTTCGTTTTCTGAATGTTGAGCTTTAAGCCAACTTTTTCACTCTTCTTTCGCTTTCATCAAGAGGCTTTTTAGTTCCTCTTCACTTTCTGCAATTGGCACTGTACAAAGAACACAGAGCTAGGAGTCCAGAGCCCTGGATTTTAGCCCTGGATCCTGTTACTGACTGTGTGTACCTTGAGTAAGTCATTGAATTTCCTCTGCGTTTCGTGTCAGATCACTCATGTGAACATCAACGGGTACATTTAGGATGTCTCAAAATGTTCTCAAAACCCTAGAAGCCTGTGCTCAGTCGCTCAGTCGTGTCTGACTCTTTGCAACCCCACGAACTGCAGCACACCAGGCTTCCCTGTCCTTCAGTATCTCCCAGAGTTTGCTCAAATTCACGTCCATTGAGTCGGTGATGCCATCCAACCATCTCATCCTCTGCTGCCCTCTTTTTTTGCCTTCGATCTTCCCCAGCATCAGGGTCTAAAAGCTTTTGACGCTTTTTAAGTCAATGTATGAATCTTCATGATACGTTCAGCTGCAAGGAGAAAAAGCCGGCCTGGAGCTGAGACAACTATGAAAAAACTGAGGTGCTAACTTGCAAATTTAAAATTTGGTCTTTAAAGAACTCACACAACCAGGAAGAGCATGAGATTTGACATGAGCAAAATATTCTAAATTATGACTTGTATCCTTTGAAATGGTCATTTTTAAGAGTCTGGTAGTGCAACTCAGGGGTCTAGCCTGAGTCATGTGCTTGAGCAGCAGAAGTCACTCACAAAGAGCCACAAAAGCTGCGGATGAAAGGTGCTGTGTGCAGCGGTACGAAATATGATGTGTTGAATGGATTATTGGACCCCAAATCAATAAGCTGCTCCTTTTGGGAGTTGTACATGGAAATGCAAAAAATGGAACTGACTTGAAATCAAAATGAAACAGACTCATCTGTTTCTGTTGGCCTAGATAATTGAGGAATGAGATTGACCCAAGAGCATGTATGATGGGAAGTAAATGGGTTTTTAAAGATTTTTCTTCAGCGCTGGAAAACACAACACAGGGCTTTCTTATGCCCTCCCGTCAGCTGGTACAAAATTACCAGGTGCTTTTTCTAACACCCAGACTTGAAAACTCAGAGTTTCCTAAGCCATCTGCAGGGCCTTCAGGAAAGGCACGCATACACACAAGACAGAAGGAAGAGGGGAGCATCTCATGAAACAGAGAGCACGCACGCCCTCCCCCAAGGAAACAGCAAGCCCGATACGTTTCTTGCCACATCTGGTGCCTTCTGTCCTCTGCTTTGGCACAATACACTCTCCCCCCAGCCTTTCCATCAAATCCATTCAGTCACCAAAGCGTGTTGCTTCTCATTCCCTATGTTTCTCTCTTGAGTCATTTCTTTCTATTTTATAGTGAAAAGTGAAAAAGAAAGTGAAGTCGCTCAGTCGTGTCTGGCTCTTTGTGACCTCATGGCCTGTCGCCCACCAGGCTCCTCCGTCCATGGGGTTTTCCAGGAAGAGTACTGGAGTGGGGTGCCATTTCCTCCAGTATCTCTCAAACTTCCACCACATTCTTGCAATTGGAATTTTGCCTTTACAATTTTTTTTGATCAATCCAACAATATGCCATCAAATGAATATTTAAATCACTCTTAACTCATAATGCGTGCCTACCTGCATGCTCAGTCGCTTTAGTCACGTCTGACTCTTTGCAAGCCTATGGACTGTAGCCCGCCAGCCTCCTCCAGGCAAGGATGCTGGAGTGGGTAGCCATTCCCTTCTCCAGGGGATCTTCAGAGCCAGGGATTGACTCTTTTCTCCTGCACCTCCTGCATTGCAGGCTGATCCATCCCCTCTGAGCCACCAGGGAAGCACCTTAACTCATAGGTTTCTGCTCAAAGCCGTGCTTCCCATCACCAACAGGCTCAGGTCCAAACTTGCTGCCCGAGTCTTAGTATCAATTATTGCCCGGAAATAAACTATCTTTCTAAGCTTTATGTCTCACCTCTACCTTCCAGCCAAGTTAGTTAGGTTAGTCTTTCTTCTAGGAATATTGAGCTTCCCACTGTTCTGGTTGGACTTATATTATTTAATTCTGCTTATAATGCTTTTTTAGACACTGAACTTCATTTATGAAGCTCTTCTCAGCCTCTAAATGCTCAATTCATAACAACTCATTATTCTTCCAATAAGTCTTCCTAACAAACTGGTCACCTCAGAGATCAATGTTAACAATATATATATATATTTATCAGAAATTTAAAGTGGAATATTTTGTAAATTGACTTATGTATACTTGTAGATTAATATATTCTACTTTTCAAGTAAATACGTATAAAATAAGTCAAACAGTCTTTATCATAATAAGTAAACCTATTATCTGATTTTGGATGATGGAAATATTGTCACATTTATTGTGCTGATTGCACAACTCTAAATTTAGTGAAAATATGCATTAAACACAGGTGAATTTTATAGTATCTAAAATATACTTCAATAAAACTGTTGAAATTGTATTATCATGCCTAACTACAATAGTTTCTCAAATATATATGCCTAAAATATAAAATATCACTAGCCAATATTGATCATTCATCTGACTTTCAGCATATTGCCCTACCCTCCAGGAATGTTTGTCTGAATTTTTGTTGTTTAGTTGTTAAGTCATGTCCAACAGTTTGCGACCCCATGGGCTGTAGCCCACCAGGCCCCTCTGTCCATGGGATTTCCCAGGCAAGCGCACTGGAGTGGGGTGCCGTTTCCTTCTCCAATGCATGAAAGTGAAAAGCGAAAGTGAAGTCGCTCAGTCCTGTCTGACCCTCCGCTACCCCATGGACTGCAGCCTGCCAGGCCCCTCTGTCCATGGGATTTCCCAGGAAGAACACCGGAGTGGGGAGCTGTTTCCTTCTGATCTTCCCAACCCAGGGACTGAACCCCCATCTCCTGCTTTGGCAGGCAGATTCTTTTTCTGCTGAGCCACCAAAGAAGCCCCTTTGTTGGCATTATTTTCTTTTCCTTCACACTTGGTCAGGCTTTTAAAAATATGTGTAAAATTTATGTAGACTCCTCAAATATCCACTTATCGTATTTTCCGCCGTGGCCATATTGAAAGGAACTGTGAGGAAAATTGGACCAAACTCATTTATATGTTTATGCACACACACTTACACACGCACATGGCTTAACACTAAGGTCTGATTTGCTTTACTTGATTTTCATTCAAATCTGCTGTGAAGGGATCACAGCAATGTCAGACAGAGCAAAGACCAATGTAAACGGAAGTCCTCCTCTGACAAACAGCTGCATTACGGAGTCAGTTCATTCAGAATGCCACCCAATCAACGCTGAATATTTGCCTCAGTCAATGCATCGTTAACGTCACTCCTTTCTAATGGAACTTCCTCTGTTCCAAAATCGACACCTTAGGAGTTATTATCACCCTGCTTCTGCAGAATGCTTCTGGCACAAGGCTGTTCAGAGCCCTCCCGTCCTTCCTGCTCCCAAAGTGTAGCGTCACTAATGGTGTCTCCCGCAGCTTATACCGTATCAGTGTATTTACTCTAAGATTTCACATTACGTCTCTACACGGTCAATATGGTAATTTACTGAAAGTACACCTTTTCAGTTAACTGGATGAAATGAATCAGCCAGCGCACACAGTCAGTTTTCATCAACGCCCTGCAAGACTAGAACCCAACTCTTCTAGTCCAGAAGTTTTCCTGGTCTCAACTTCTTTTTACCCTTCGGTGCTTACAATTTTTAAAATTTATCTCTTCCTTAAGTTAACTCCTCTCCCCAATAACATTTGAAGTTTCAGTGAGTGAATAGTGGGAGTTCAACGAAAAATGCTAACAAGCTCAAAAGCTGGGTTCTCTTTTCTAATCACCCAGACTTGAAACATCACCCTCGTGGTTTTTCACTTTCTTTTCCTTGACTATACAATCTGATCAGCTGCTCTTGCTTGTATATTTTCTTCCAGCGACAACATGGGTGGGGGAGGGGTGGAGGGAATAAGCAAAGGAGAAGGAAGTCCTAGAGTCAGTGAGGACCTTCTGTTCTGCTTCATTTCCACTTGAGGAGAGGTTTGCCTCTCATCATCTGGCATTTGGATTAAATCTTCACACCAGGAAGTAACAGGAAAATGATTATTCTTGTTGAAAGGTGGTGTGAAGATCTAATCAAAGGCGGATCTATTGTGGCTTACTGTTAGTGTCCCTAAAATTATACTGGCAGACCAGGGGCTGACTTGCACCCCCAAAAAGCTTGATTACAGGTGTCTGATCATACTTCAGGTAAGAAAAGCCATTTAGTGTGCTAAGTTCATAAGCACTGCTGATGTGCTGCAGGAATTTCTATAAAATAAGGTATGTATATAGAAAAATAATATATGTAACTTAATAATAGCCTCCATCACCTAAGAACAGTATTGTGTTATCTCTGTATAAGGGACTTTCGATATATACATAGCATTTTCCAAATCACAAGATGTACTGATGAAACCCAGCAAAGGAGCCTTTTCAGACTGTTAAGGTACATTGAAANGCTGACTTGCACCCCCAAAAAGCTTGATTACAGGTGTCTGATCATACTTCAGGTAAGAAAAGCCATTTAGTGTGCTAAGTTCATAAGCACTGCTGATGTGCTGCAGGAATTTCTATAAAATAAGGTATGTATATAGAAAAATAATATATGTAACTTAATAATAGCCTCCATCACCTAAGAACAGTATTGTGTTATCTCTGTATAAGGGACTTTCGATATATACATAGCATTTTCCAAATCACAAGATGTACTGATGAAACCCAGCAAAGGAGCCTTTTCAGACTGTTAAGGTACATTGAAAATTTTCTATCAAATTAAAAACCATATAAGGAAAAATAGATGCTTCAATTCCTATAACAAGGAACAGATATTTGCACTGCTGTATTATTTAAATACGTGACATTGTTTTAAAAGAAAAAACATCCTACAAATTGCAATGGCATTCACATCTAAAATCACTGGAAATTGCAGAGTTTGATTATCTAAAGAAATCAAGTCCAGATGATAAAATGAATATACTTGTATTTAATTGGAATATTGTGAAGGTTAATGAAATCAAACAACCTTGAAAGAATGTAGGTGATGGTTAATATACCACATTGAATTTTTGGATTAATATTAAAAGAAAACGACCTGATTCCTTTCTGTTTATTCCAATATTCAAACCAAGTGGAACTCCTGGGAATTATTAGAAAGACAAATTAAAACAACAGATGGACTTGCAGTTGCCTGCATAAGGATGTCTTTTCACAGAGTCTCCTGACAATTTCAGAGATTCTAAGGTGTTCTTCTATTTAATTTCAAATAAAGATTACTACATTTTTTCCTTTTCCCAGGCTGTCAATCTCTGAGAGCCCTAAAGAAAATGATTTGAAAACACCATGAAAGTATTTTCTCGGGTTTTTGTAAGACTCATCTTGTAAGTCAGGCATAAGACTCACTATTTTTTTAATGATAGAAGAAAAAAGTGTAAGCAGTTTCTATCTCCCAAAGTATGAATCTCCATTTTGGGTATTAAATGGGAGCAATTCTTTTAATAGAATACAATTTTGACATGGATTTTAAAGGCAAAATATCCAATTTACTGCCATATCTTTATTTCAAGTAATTAAAAGGTTTTATCTTATTTTATGGGTCACTGAATTAAATCAGCAGTCAAGCAGTGGCCGTGGCGGGACTTGACTCTAAATGTTCGGCCGTTTGAAACTCAGTTCTATAGACAGGTTGTCTTCTTCTGCGTTGCTATTAAAGATGTTTGTTTAGGGAATTATTCTTATTTTTTGATAGATGATTCATGGAGACATCAAAAATACATAATGGGGCTTCTACTGGCAGGAAAATGTCTAATTTCAAAGGGTTTAATTGCATGGATTGTGATAAACTCCGTGTAAAGAAAACCATGGGTTTATAAAACAAATTCTCAAAATGGGTCCTTGGGATTTCTGTTTCCTTTAGTTGCAAAATGGCTCTCTTTCCTGACTGAATCTCCTTCTGAGAACAACCAGAAAGGCTGGATTTTCTGTTTTAATCTGCCTGAAAGCATCAGCGAGGTAAAAAGGGGCTCAAGGGATCACAGTTCCAGAGGGATGAGCGAGCCCAGCGCTCTGCAGCACTTTTCTCTGAGGCATTTGCTGGTTCTCGCGAGGCGGTGGGAGTGGGGAAGCTGAGCAGACCTCACCGGCGCTACGCCACGGGGAGCCAGCCAAGAGTGCACACGTGGCCCACCGGGAAGAAGGGCTCTTCCGAGCACTCTGGACTCTGGGAGTCACCGATGGCGGCTGTGTCTGAACAGGAAGTGCACGCTCAGTCGTGTCCGACTCTGCGACCCCGCGGCCTGTAGCCCACCAGGCTCCTCTGCCTGGGATTCCCAGCCAAGGAAACTGGAGCGGGCTGCCGTCTCCTCCTCCAGGGGAGCTTCCCCACGTCTCCGGCGTCTCCAGCCTTAGCAGGTGGATTCTTTACCACTGCGCCACCAGATAAATCGGCTCTCCAGAGACTGAAATCCACCTTGAACTCAGATAAATTCTTGACTCGATTAAGGGCATATTCCTTAGCTCCAATGCTTACCAAAAGCAAAACTAAGTACCCTCTAGACAAACACATTATTATCTCTAAATATTTGCATAATTTATATGGAACACCCAGTAAAAATTTCCATTGCATTCCATGAGACAAAATAACAGAATGAACCCCAAAAAGAAAAGGAAAAAAACCTGAATAGCAGAAACAGACACAAAATACAGTCAAGGTATCCAAAGTAAAATTTTAGTAACTATCATTAATGTGCTAAAATACAATAGTCCCCCTTTCTCCATGGTTTTGATTTCTACAGTTTCAGTTACCTATGTTCAACCATGGTCTGAAAATATGAAATGAAAAGTTACAGAAATAAACAATTTATAAGTTTTACATTTCAAGTCGTTCTGAGTAGCATGATGAAATCTGCTGACACTCAGCTCTGTCCTGCCCAGGACTTGAGTCATTGCTTTGTCCAGTTGCCCACTGGTCACTTAGTGGTCATTTCAGTTATCAGATAGTCTCAGTACTGCAGTTCTGTTCAAGTCAACTTCATTTTGCTTAATAATGCCCCCAAAGTTCCAGAGGAGTGATGCCAGCTATTTGGATATGCCGAAGACAAGCTGTAAATTGCTTCCTTCGGGTGAAAAGTTGAGAGTTCTTGACTTAACAAGGAAAGAGAAAAAAAAAATCATACGCTGAGGTTGCTAAGATCAATGGTAAGAAAGATGTTTCTCTCCATGAAATTGTGAAGAAGGAAAAATTAATGGGTGGTAGTTTTGCTCTTGCACCTTGGATTGCAAAAGTTATGGCCACAGTGTGTGACAACTGCTTAGTTAAGATGGAAAAGGCAATGAATTCATACTAAGATATTTTGCGAAAGAGAAAAGAGATCACATTCACATAGCTTTTACTGCAGTATATTGTTACAGTCGTTTCATGTTGTTATTATTGTTGTTAATCTCCTACTGTGCCTAATTTATAAATTTAACTGTATCATAGGCATATACAGGAAAAAAAACGGTATATATAGGATTCTGCACCATCCAAGGTTTCAGGTGTCCATTAGGGGTCTTGGAATGTATCCCCCTGTGGATAAGGGGTGGGGGGCTACTGTTTAGATAATATAATAAAAAACTTTATCAGAGAACTGGAAACAATAAAAAAGAATCAAACGAAATTCTACAACTAACCACTGTAATAACCTAAGGAAGAATTAATAGATGGGTTTGACAGCAGATTAGATAAACCAGAAGAGAGGATCAGTGAGGTGAAAGATAACTCAATAGAAGGTGCGAATGAAAAACACAGAGAAAAACACTGATGAGATATAAAAAATACAATAAAAAGGTAAAAAAAATAAAAATAAAGGTGTTGTAACTAGAGTCAGGGAGGAAGAAGGAAAGAGAGTGGAACAGAGGCCATTTTAGAAGAGATCATTACTGGGGAATTTCTGGCACCAATAAAAGTAAGAAATCACAGAGTTAAGAAGTTCTATATGTGGAGTCATATAAAAATCAGGAATAAATATTCTCTTAGAAATAAAGATGATGACTTCTTTAGGAGAATAGAAAGTGGGGAAGAGCACGAGGGAGTCTTGTAGTCTGGGCAGTCGTCTTTTCCTCCGTCAGGGTACTTGACCTGGGTACAAAGGTGTATTCAGTTTGTGACAATTCACTGCGCGGCACCTCGACACCCTGTGTATTTTTATCTTATGTATTTTACTCTTCAAATTATACTTTTTAAATGTATATTATCGAAGTTACTAACAATAGTGCAGCTATACAAATCCCCAAGCAGGGTTAATACAATGGAAACCATCCCTAGGCGCCACACAGAAAAAATGCTGAAAACAAAATCCAGCCATATGCTGTTTACAAGACATACATCTTCAATCAGAGGACAAAGAAAGTATGATTGTAGACAGATTAAAAAAGGCAATTCGGGCCAATTCTCATCAAAAGCAAGCTTATGTAACGATACTGATATCATGCAAGACAGACACCAAGGCATAAAGCATTACCAGACACAGAGAGAGACACTTCTTAACGATATGTCAATTCCCTAAGAAGATAAAACAATTCTAAATTTGTGTACAATCCACAAGGTAGCGTCAATGTATGGGAAGAGATATTTTAACAGTCTCTTCTTATAGCGGACAAAATAAGCAGACCAAAAAAAAAACAAACAAAAACAAATGTGTTAGACGACAGAGAGTCTGAACAATTGTACATGCAACCCAAATGCCAGTTCTGACATACGCGAAGCATGATGGAGAGTGCATGTGATTCTCAAGCACTCATTAAGTGCTTCATGAAACTGACTATGTGGTCATCTTACAAATGAGGAAGTTGAACTATCATGGGAGCAACAGGAATGAAACAATGGGAGCGAGATTATGACAGGACAGAGCTCTCATCAGAACACACACATGGGTTCCAGTCCTCCGTGCTGCAGTTGCCTCAGCTTAAATGATCAAGATCTACAGCATATTCTGGCTTCTAAGTCGTAAAGAATCCACCTGCTGAGCGGGAGACATGGGCTCGATCCCTGGGTTGGGAAAATCCCCTGGAGGAGGAAGTGGCAAGTCACTCTAGTAGTCTCGCCTGGGAAATCCCATGGACAGGGGGTTGGCGAGCTACAGACCATTGAGTTGCAAAGAGTTAGACATGGCTTAGGGACGAAACAGCGAAGTATATTCTAACAAATGCTTTGCAACTGATCTTCTGGCTGCCTAGGCAAGAAGCAGCTGCTCTGGAGATTGTGCTATAGAAATAAAAACCTCTAAAGAGTATCTTTTTCTATTCTAACTAGAGGTAGAACGGTGTCAGAGTGGGCAAATTCAGCATCACAAATCCACTGAGAGTGGCTTGCAATTTATATTTGACATGATTAGGGAGTAATGACTCCAAAATAGCTTGTGTGTGTGTGTGTGTGTGTGTGTGTGTGTGTGTGCAAAGTCACTGCAATCGTGTCTGACTCTTTGCATGGACAAGATTCCTCTGTCCATGGGATTCTCCAGGCAAGAATACTGGAGTGGGTAGCCATTTCCTTCTCCAGGGGGTCTTCCTGACACAGGGATCGCACCCACATCTCTGGTGTCTCCCGTATTGGCAGGCAGATTCTTTACCACTGTGCCACCTGCAAAGCCTCCTTAGATAATTTATACACATTCCATTTATTCTTTACAAAACTTTTTCAAGCTGGGTGTTATTGTCCCTTTTTAACTGATGGAGAACCTCGAATTCTGAGAGTTTTAAGTAATTTGCCCAACATCAACATATTGTGCCTGCCTATCTTCAGTGTTTACCCGAGGTCTCATTCTGTACTGCAATCTGCTACAGAAAGGTACTTATCCCAGGGGACACTACTGTCAAAAGAGAAGAGTATGGAATACGGAAGAGCAACAGCAGACAACACAGAACCAGGGAACTGAGAAAAGAGAAGCCTAAGAAAACCAGAGTGAACATGGGCCTGAGAGGAGTCCAATACTAGTTAGAGAAACAAACCTGCATTATTCAGAGTTTGGATTGAGTGTGTGTGTGGTAAGGGGATTGATGTTTATGTGTCCGTGAGAAAGATTGTGCGTTGTGAAAAATTAACCCCTTAGTAAACTGCTCTTTGTTTATTTCAGCCATTTTCAATTAATCCTTTTTTCAATCATCCTCCTTGGTGAGTGATTCCCACATGTTAGCATTTATCTGAGTCATTGGTGGGCTTGTTAAGCATGAATTTCTAGGTTTTACCCCTAGAGTTCCTAGTCAAGAATGTCTGGGTGGTATTCAAATTTTACACTCACAGCAAGTTTCCAGGTGTTGTTGATGAAGGTGGCCCAGGGACCACGTTTTGGGAACCAGGGCTTGGGATATTGCTAAAGGATAAATGGCCATTTTTCAAGTAGGGATAAGCCAGTAAACCAAGTGGTTAATAAAGATAAGATTTAATATTTACTGACCAATTTTTCTTTTCGGACACTCTGCCGAATACTTCATCTTGATGACCTCATTTAATCTCCCTAACAATTCTTTAAGGTAGATGTTTTTGGTCTTCCATTTTTTAGAATAGGAAATGGAGGCTGAAAACAGGAAACTTGCCCCAAAATCACATTGCTAGATCCATTGGAACCCAATTAGTTTAATTTCATAAGAAGTCCCAAACTATGGTTGCCTGGTTCTCAAATATTATTGTGCAAAAGAGGTCATCAAATGAATATTACAGGGCTTCACTGGTGGCTCAGCAGTAAAGAATCTATGTGCCAATGCAGCAAACACGGGTTAAATTCCTGATCCCGGAAGCCCCCACATGCCGCAGAGCAACTGTGCCCGACCACAACTCTTCAGCCTGCACTCGAGAGCCTGGGAGTCACAGCTACTGAACCCATCTGCCACAAGCGCGGAGCCTGTGGGTCTAGGGCCCATGCCCCGCAAGAAGAGACGCCTCCACAATGAGGAGCTCACGCAAGGCAACTGGAGAGTAGTCCCTGCTCGCTGCAGCTAGGGAGAGCCCCTGTGCAGCAGCGAAGACCCAGCATAGCCAACAAGAAAGAAGGAAATAGAGTATGATACCAACTCAGGCTCTTGGGGCCCTAGTTTGAGATTCTGACTCAACATCTTTACAATGAAGTTCAGGAGTCTGCATTTCTAACAAAAACACAGTTTTAGACCTTCAGTTAAACATTAGGCTCTTCTGGTCCCAGAGTAGGCAGGCCAGGTAAATGGAAGAGCCCACTTGATGACATTGTAGAATGAAGGCTTATTTCTGACTGTGGGTATCGTACAGACTCCAGAGGCCTTCTTCAGCGATGCAGAATATTAAAGTTAGATTTTTAGCTTATTGTTTCACCATCAATTTAACAACTCCACAAAAGTTCAGAACACACCGGACATTATCCACGGTTACCGCATCAGTTCCCACTGGTCACACACGGCTTCTATGGTCGATTGCCTGTTCCAGCTGAGCAGTGGTTCCCCAACAGGGAAGGGACAAGATCCCCCCAAGAGTTATGGGGATGGGTGGCGTCTGCTTGTTTCAATGAGTTTCGGAGGTTCACATTTGATAGGGGTGGAGTGAGGCTCAAATGGCTCTATTTGTAAAAGCGTGGTGGGTGACTCACTATCGTCAGGCAGGAATGGAAAGCACTGTTCCAGAGCATTTGGGATCAGAATTAGCTTTGATTGTAAAGAGCTGGATTACAGAGAGCAAACCGTGCCTTTTGTTCGGCTGTTTCTGAGTATGTATTCTGCTTCGGGCTTTTCACTTTGTTGCCCCAAGGAGTCACAGATGGTGGTCTTGTCAGTCACATCAGCACAAAGATAGATCGAGAGAGAGGAGAAAGGCAGCTGAGAAGCACCAGGGCTCTCACTCTGCTGACCCCTGATTCTGGTGCTCAGTTGGAAAAGTCACAAGTTGTTATTTCACTGATTTTCTCAGGCAGTCAAGTAATTTCAAGTAGAAAATCCCCCCAGCTGGTTTGTAGAAGGAGCAGTAGCAAGCGTGTGAAGACAGTTGCTGGAGCTGGAAAAGGTCGTCCATTCAATCCTCCAATGCATGTGGCAAACCCGCCTGGTGCCGGGCCCCGTGTTCCGCGCCGGTGACCCTGGGGAAAATCAGAAGACCGCACCCCTACCTTCAGAGTGGCTTAAACCCATCGGAGCAATTAGAAGTTAAAGAGGTAAGAAAAGTGAGGAACCATGATTCCCACAGTGACAACTGGTATACAGAAGTTGAAACAGAACAGTGTGGAAGTGAGTTACTAGAGATGAGATGGAAGTGTTAGTTGCTCAATCATGTCCGACTCTTTGCGACTCCACAGACCGTCTCCTGCCAGGCTCCTCTGTTCATGAATTTTCCAGGCAAGACTACTGGAGTGGGTAACCATTCCCTTCTCCAGGGGATCTTCCCAACCCAGGGACGGAACCTACGTCTCTTGAGTCTCCTGCATTGGCAAGTGGGTTCCCTGCCACTGCACCACCTGGGAAGCCCAGTATATTCACAGAGAGGATGAAAACCACACAGATGGAAACTTCCCTCAGGAAATAAAGACAATGCGTGACTTGATAAGCTGATATGGAAAAGTGAACAAGCAACAGATGAAGACACCTCCATGCTAGCGTACTGGCCCTTCTGGGATTCAACATGTAAAGTCTCGATAACTTGAACAGGGTAGTACTGGAACAGGAGTATTTTTCATCCATTATATTGAGCTATTAGTGGAGGAGACTAGAAGTCACAGATAATAGAAAGCTTCAGAATATGATACAGATAGTATTTCAAATTGGTAGGGAACAGATGTATATTGATACATAGTGATGGGACAACTGGATAACCATCTGGAAAACCAAGTAAAGTTAGGTTCATACCTCATCCATAGTCTGGATAAATTAATTCCAAATTTCAAAAATGTATATGTTAATATGGCAATGAAAAATGGTACAGCTACTTTAGAAAACATTTTGGCAGTCTCTTACAGAGAGAAGCATATACTTACCATATGACCCAGTTATTCTATTCCTATTCTCAAGAGAAATGAAAATACATGCTCACACACAAAAATATGGTTTTTTGCACTGGATTTACTAAATTCACCAAAAAACTATTAACAACCAAAATATCCTTCAACCCGTGAATGGACAAGCAAACTGTAGTGTTGTCAGACTATGGAACACTACTCAATGATTGTGGTTTATACACCCAATACAATACTATACAACTGTTAAAAATAAATGACAGTTATGAGTATCACATCCATAAATATCACACATATGTGATGAATACAAATATCACATATATGACATTCAGGAAAAATGTTAATTGCAATAGCATAAAGTATGTAATGTCCATGAATATTAAGTTGTGAATATCAGCAACATACATTTTTAAGGATACATAAATATGTGCAGAGATCTTAAGGGGCTTCCCAGGAGGGACTAGTGGTAAAAAATCCACCTGCCAATGCAGAAGATGTAACACAACGTGAGTTTGAGTAAAGAGATGTATAGGCTTCCTAAACATCAAGCCCAGGTTGGTGGGTATCAGACGTGAAAGGACATGGATGGAGTTAGAGCAGGGCTCCTAGGGAGCTGTGACTCTGTTGGTAATACTGTTACAGTTGGCTGGTTGGGCACATAAATGTTTTTTGAATTATATTTTATAGTTTTTAAAATGTCTGAAATAATATAAAAATAAGATTAAAAATAAAAAATACCTTTTTGAGGTTTTGCTTCAAGGAATAATTGCTTAAGAGGGTTAATAGGAACAATAATCACACTTACAGTATGGTTGTGTGGTGGGAATTAAATTTACTAGCAGATAAAGTGTTCTTAGACTGGAATCCAGTATAAGTGTGCTAACATGTTAGTAGTTAGTGCTAACATGTGCTAAAATGTTAGTAAGCACTAACATTTAAAGCACTTGATAAATCTTGCCATTTATTATTATTATATTATATTATATACTTATATATTAATATATCATATTATTATATATTATATTGTATTAATAATAATAATACATTATTATTATTACATTATTATTATCATCTTCACATGTGCTCAGGCATGCTAAGTCACTTCAGTCATGTCTGACTCTTTGTGACCCTGTGGACTGTAGCCCACCAGGCTCCTCCGTCCATGGGATTCTCCAGGCAGGAATACTGGAGTGGATTGCCATGCCCTCCTCCAGGGGATCTTCCCGACCCTGGGACTGAACCTGCCTCTCTTGTGTCTCCTGGATTGGCAGGCGGGTTCTTCACCACTAGCGCCACCTAGGAACTCATCTTCATAACGTGTTCATGTGAACCAAAAGCCTGATCTTAGCAAAAAGCAAATCATGTGCGTATAAAGAAACTCTGGGTCTGGAGCAGTTTCTGAGGAAATTTGATTAAGAGAACAACAGAAATGTGCCATAGAAACACAGAGCTGACTGGCAAACCACTTTTCTCTGTGCAAGAAATCCCCTGTGCTGTGAATCTTGGCTGAATCTGTCTCCTTAAAGTAAAAAATCACCAGAAACTTCCTCTTTGCACTTTGGCACCTAGACCAGGCATGGGACCCAAATTCTGCCAATTGGAAGCTTTTACTTACGACTTTGAAACTTGAATGAATAAAAGGATACATCAGAAAGTAGCAATCCAACAAGACTGGGAACTTTTACCCCAAAATAAGTAACAAAATTCACTAATAGGTTGCAGATATATATAGCAATTTTGAAACAAGGTCTTATAACTACTTATTTATTGATGGATTCACCAAAACTCAAAAATCATCATTGACTATGTGACTTCTGGGAAGCTGAAAATTAATTAGATGGATGTCTGATGATATAACACATTCACAGTCTAGCTAGGAATCAAATCATAGAAATACAACATGAACAGCGGCAGAAGCAACCAGCACCCCATCTTTGTGCCATGTAAGAAGAACCACCTCGGAGGCAAATGTCAGATTTCTGCAAAGACATAAGGAAGTTGAGTCCATCTGCCTCTTAGGGGATGGGAAGAAGCAGATAAAGCTTCCAGAGAGTACCTTAAGTGGGGCAGGAACTCACTCCACAGTAAAAACGGGAAAGTCATTTCAGGAAGAAAAGTATTAGCCACAGATGCACGTAGCTATGAAAAAAAACCTAGCATGTTGAAGGAAATATGAGCAGTTTCCACAACAGCCAACAGAGTGTTTTTACATGGAACCTGTTCAAATGCTGGGTTAATACACGATTAAGGGAATGCACATAGGAATAAAACTAAGCTTTGGGCAAATTGTTGGTAATAGTGAAAGTCAATAATCTACCACCTGATTTGTTAGCCCCTGAGTTTTTAATGAGTCTAATTCACTTGTCAGCTTAGCTTTTGAGAAAGTTCATAACAATTTTTTTAATTGCTTACATAATCAGCTCTTATCTATAATTATTTTATTGTCAATTAAAACATAGCCCCGTCATCTTAAGTTTAAAAAAATAATTTTCATGAATTCAAGAGAAAATGAGTGCTTTAAATACCATCAACATTGGTGGTGGTGGGCGTGCAAGCTTGCTTAGTTGTGTCCAACTCTTTGCGACCTCATGGGCTGTAGCCCGCCACGTCCCTCTGTCCTTGGGCTTTCCAGGCAGGAATACTGGGGTGGGTTCCTGTTTGCTCCTCCAGAGGATCTTCCCAACCCAGAATTGAATCCACATCTCTTGTATCTCCTGGACTAACTTATTTAGCTCTATTATTTTAAAACCTCAGTGATTATAAATTTAATAATTCGCATTCAGTTCAGTTCAGTCGCTCAGTCGTGTCCGACTCTTTCTGACCCCATGAATCGCAGCACGCCAGGCCTCCCTGTCCATCACCAACTCCCGGAGTTCACTCAGACTCATGTCCATCAAGTCAGTGATGCCATCCAGCCATCTCATCCTCGGTCGTCCCCTTCTCTTCTTGCCCCCAATCCCTCCCAGCATCAGAGTCTTTTCCAGTGAGTCAACTCTTTGCATGAGGTGGCCAAAGTACTGGAGCTTCAGCTTTAGCATCATTCCTTCCAAAGAAATCCCAGGGCCGATCTCCTTCAGAATGGACTGGTTGGATCTCCTTGCAGTCCAAGGGACTCTCAAGAGTCTTCTCCAACACCACAGTTCAAAGGCATCAATTCTTCGGCACTCAGCCTTCTTCACAGTCCAACTCTCACATCCATACATGACCACAGGAAAAACCATAGCCTTGACTAGACGGACCTTAGTCGGCAAAGTAATGTCTCTGCTTTTGAATATGCTATCTAGGTTGGTCATAACTTTTCTTCGAAGGAGTAAGCGTATTTTAATTTCATGGCTGCAATCACCATCTGCAGGGATTTTGAAGCCCCAAAAAATAAAGTCTGACACTCTTTCCACTCTTTCCCCATCTATTTCCCATGAAGTGATGAGACTGGATGCCATGATCTTCATTTTCTGAATGTTGAGCCTTAAGCCAACTTTTTCCACTCTCCTCTTTCACATTATATTATGTTAAAAAATAGTTAACACTACACAAAGTCATTTCTTTTTGAAGAAACTAAATGAGAAATATTAAAATACAGAAATAACTTTAAAAAAATTTTTAACAAATTTGGGTAGGAATAAATGGGGAAATGCTAGAATTTATCAAATGCCCTTAAGGGTTTTATGTTTTGTTTTGTTTATACAATGAAAATGCTATGAAAGTAAATGCATCTAAAAAGAGTTAAATGCATCTAAGTTTTGTAGGAATAATACAATTAAAATATTTGTTTTTAAAGTCTCTTAAATGGGCTCAGAGAAGATGGATTAAAAGCATTTTGATCAGCTGCCTCACTGAATCTTTTCATAGAGCCAGTCTTTGTAACGCGACAACTCGATTGGAACTGCTATTATGAATCTTTGAGCTTATTAGATTGATTCTTAAATGTAAACCCAATTACTAAAGCATTTGTAGTTTCTTATTTCTTTACTGTTGAACTTTAGTTTAACATGTATGTCCTGACTATGCTTTTTCTTTAACATAAATCTCCTACCATCAGAAGGAAGAAGAACAAATGAAGCCTCATGAGTAAGCAAGGTGTAATAATTTTTAAAAATATGCACATGCATTTAGATAGTCATCATAATGAAATAAAGATTATCTAATTTTACCCCTGCACCTCATATCTGAATTCCTTGTATTTCCCTTGCATTTGGAGCCTAAAGCATACTGTTACCTTTCTCATCATTTCAGTTTTTTCATTTCTTAATATTTCTAAATTAAATTTTACATCTGATCACATGCCAAACCTTGTATATATGCAACTTCAGGCACCAACTGTATTTCAAAAGTGGCCTGCTCTAATGAAACTCTGGCTTCCCAGGTGGCTCAGGAGCAAAGAATCCGCCTGCAAAGCAGGAGATGCAGGAAACGCGATTTCCATCCCAGGGGCAGGAAGATCCCCTGGAGGAGGGCATGGCAACCCACTCCAGCACTCTTGCCTGGAGAGTCCCGTGGACAGAGCAGCCTGGTGGGCTACAGTCCATGGAGTCGCCGAGTTGGACACGACTGAGGCAACTGAGTCCACACACAGTGAGACCCATTTTCCCATGGGGAGGGAGGGAGGCTTGGCGGTTGCTCTGGTCCAAAGGATTTGAGTTAACCATTGAGTTCTTTCTCTCTTTCTCCTCCTTTCTCTCTTGTCTCTCTCTCCCAATGGTGGCTATGTTTATGGGCTTTTAAAGATTCCTTTGCCCTTTAATCACAAATAAGTAAATATCCTTCCTTCCTGAGTTAACTGCCCTCCTTATTCTCCTGGAGTTTTACAGTAACATCCGCCCTTGTTATTCTAAAGGCGATTCACTCATTCAGTATTTTAACACTCTTGCTTAAGTCACCTGGTACGAAAGATAACATCATCAAACAGACTCACTTCTCCCTTGGGTAGGCACATTTTTCACTCACCCATCCAGATTTCATGTCTGAGAATTCTTTCAAGCACAATGTACCACCTTGCATGGAACAGAAACCTTATTTTCCTCTTCATTTGGGCGTTAAGCCCAGCCTCTGCAGTTTTCTAGAATGGCAATATCTGTCTGCTCTCTGAGGCCACCAAGGTAAACCAGTCTTATAACCCTGAGTTTCAGAAATGCTTTATGTTTTTGAGTCTCAGGTCTTAGCCTTACGTTGTTTTAAATTCAGCAGTGTATTTAGAAGGAAGATTGTGATATCTTATCCAGAATTTTAAGTCTTTATTTTTTGCAAAAGAAATGTCCGGTTGTCTATTCTGACATATTGCTCGGTTCTCTACATTCTGGAACAAATGGTCTTTTTCTGTTCTTACGTTAGTACAAAACATGCAGCCACACAAAAAAGAATAAATGTTGGATATGGTCGTCCTGGTATTTTTCTGGCCGTTTTAATATTAAATACTTAATATTAAATATTTAAATGTTAGTGAAGTTTTGAAGTTCAAATGCAATATCCTAAAGTTGGCTTTATTTACAACACTTAGTATTTATGGCCATTTTTAATCTAATGGTTTAAACTGTGTTACAGAAGATTTCTCAGAGCTTAATGGTAGTGTAGCTAATGGAAGTTACAGAGCCAAAGCACTGTCCCACTCAGAGGATGATTATCCAAGACACATGGCTATCACAGCGCAGCAAAAACATGTTGATTACTTAGGAAATTTGTAACACGTGGAAATGTGAAATGGTTCAAGAGGCGACCATTACTATTGTCTTAATTCCTTGCCTTTTTGTATGTCACTATATAAAACTGATCAATGCACATTTTCTCATCTACTTTTTAAAATTAACAGCTCCTCAAATTCTAGTTAACAATGTGCTCTCTGTTTCCTTTTCAATTCCTGAATATGCAATGCTACTGCTGCTGCTAAGTTGCTTCAGTCGTGTCCAACTCTGTGCGACCCCAGAGATGGCAGCCCACCAGTCTCCTCTGTCCCTGGGATTCTCCAGGCAAGAATCCTGGAGTGGGTTGCCATTTCCTTCTCCATGAATATGCAATAAAATTACAGAATTTCAAAGGCAGTTATTTATTTTCCAAGTCTGATTCCTCTAATTATTCTACATAGAACAGTCATTTTCAAGACAGATGAAAATAAGAAGAAATTGCATTTAACTGAGGGACTGTAACATAGGAATAAGTGTTACAGAAAAGAGCCTCAAGTTGTAAATTAGTGGATGGTGCTGGAATGTAAAGCCATTACTTGCTCATAAAGCTCTGAAAAATATAAGATGTAAGAGATGGACCATAAAGAATGCTTAGCACTGAAGAATTGATACTTTCAAACTTTGGTGCTGGAGAAGACTCCTGAGTGCCCCTTGAACAGGAAGGAGATCAAACCAGTCAATCCTCAAGGAAATCAATCCTGAATATGCACTGGAAGGACCGATGATGAAGCTGAAGCTCCAATACTGTGGCCAGCTGACGCAAAGAGTTGACTCTTTGGAAAAGCCCCTGATGCTGGGAAAGATTGAAGGCAGGAGAAGGGGACGGCAGAGGATGAGATGATTTTATGACATCATCAACTCGGTGGACACAAGTCTGAGTAAACTCTGGGAGATGGTGAAGGACAGAGAAGCCTGGCAAGCTGCAGTTCATGGGACTGCAAAGAGTTGGACACAACAACAACAAAATATATATATAAGTGCAGCAGCATCTGTGAAACCATTTTGATCACTAGAGGAGAAAATGGCTATTTACACGAATCACATTCTTAGTTTTTGATGACCATGAACTATATTGGATTTCCCTTGTGGCTCAGCTGGTAAAAGAATCTGCCTGCAGTGCAGGAGACCTAGGTTCCATCCCTGGGTTGGGAAGGTCCCCTGGAGAAGGGAAAGGCTGCCCACTATTAGTAATATCAAGTATACATTTGCATAATAGATGGCATTCAATGAAGTACATATGGTCCTCTTACAGTACTATCACCTGGTAACAGGGTTTAATGTAGTAAAGCCCATTTTCAGAAGAGGTAATGGAGTCGATGAGGCTAAAGAAGAAGGCAAGGTGGACCTCCTCCCTGGTCCAGCAGCCAAAAGGACAAGCAACACAGAGGTCTCAAGAAGTGGAGGATACGGTAACAGCTCCTCTGCTGGCATGCGTGATGAGGTCTGTGACCTGCCGAGCACAAGGGTGGCCCGAGAGAACCAAACGAACTCGCTGAATGTACAGAGTTGGCCAGGGCAATTCACAGAGCTAGCAAAGGAAGTAGAGTTCTTTCATCTCTCTAATGTAATGAGAGAAATTGCATTCTAAATAAAGCCAAGACTGTCTACTTTAAGAGTTCTCTGGTTGCTGCCTTTGTGATGAACTTGGCTTTCATATCAATTGCCAATGTTTGGACTCAAACGTAATTAAACTTAAAATCAAACTTTGATCCATTAGCACTTAGTGCTGTTTCCAAGACCTGAATTTCAGGCATTAGTATTAAACTGAAGTGTAGTGTTAGTTACTTGCATATTACATGGGTACAAGGGACCACTGCTGAGTCTTTATTTTATCATCGAGGGTCTACTTGACCCTTAGATGAAAGACAGATAACTAGTCCCTAGGGTGAATTTAAAACCCATAGCCGTGCCTCTTTGAACACAGAACACAGTCCTTTCTGCTTGGTTGCCTTTTTGGTCTACTCAATGTTAATTTTCATATCGAATCCCACATTGTAATGTTTTGGTTTTTCTGATACCAGTAAAAATGATGCTTTTGTCACAATATCACAAACTTAAGAAATGTAGTCTGTTGCGTAAAATTAGTGTTTTGAATGAGAGTGAGTTCTATATAGGAGAATTACATAAAAACTACAGGACTCTGTAAGAAAGTTCTCAGGAATGTGGAGAGAGTTGCAGGCAAAGGTCACGGCTGGCATATTTGTGCGTAAGCATGTGTGTCTCTGTATGCAAATATGTTGTTTATTTTGGAAATAAAACCCCAAGGCAATGTGGGACCACATAAATTAGGTACAATTATGGTTATAATTAGGTCAGTTAAGCGGCCTTACAGGAACAGACACAGACTTCTGATCAGTGAATATTTCTAACCAAGGAACTGTCTGCTGGAGGAAGTAGTGACTGTCTAAAGCAAACAGAGTTAATTCAGAAAGACGCCTTTTAAGAAGAAAGTAGTAATTATGTATTCTTCATATCACAAATATACTTTTAAACTATGTGAGCTATTTCATGTTCCCCTTATTTGTATTTATTAGGTAAACAAATAAGTCAACTTGTTACTGATTAAACTATAAACTCCAGAATCCTTTGCAATTATTAATTAATTCAGTTTGTCATGCAATCTAGTTTTGGTGCCTAATCACAGGGATAGCAGAAATGCCACAAAATTTGGGAGCTGAACTGAATGTACTAATCTGCAAATTTTTAAGACGGTTTCATGATCTTAAAAATAATATGAGTATTACCCTTTTGAATCTGCGATATCTTACATTTGAATCACCATCGGACATTTTCATGTTATTTAGATCTTAATAATTTTGAAAAGATGAGAGGAAAAACTCCAAAATTATATTCTCTCTCCCATATATGAGAGCTTGACAACATTTCAATACAACTCTTAATATGACTTACAATCTACTGTGTCCTCCACATCCAGTCCTACAGAGCAACCCCTTCTTGGCACATGGTACATGTTCAGCAAATATTGTTGAATGATTGACTAACTGCAAGATATATTGAAAAGAACATAGTGTCAAGCAGAACTGGCCTCACATTTTAGCTCTATGACTTTAGGCAAGTTATTTAACCTCTCTGAGCTTGAAATTCATCCTCTCTTAATAATACTTACCTGACAGAACAGCCGTGAAAATGAAATAAGACAACATAAATAAAACACATAGGATATTGCCCCCAACATAGTAAGAGTTCAATAAATACCAATTTCTTTTATCGGATGTCTTTTCAGTGCTGCCCATATTGGTAAGTGGGCTGCTACATCTCAACCAGATGATGTTGCTGCGATGACTTAATCTAATTTTAAAATTTAAAGGTAAACATGCATGTTATAGAAATTACCACTGTGTAACGTTACAATAAGAATGGTATCTGGTGTGTATGAAGAACATTCAGTGAACCATCACTCATAGGAACTTGCTTGATCCAGAACTGAAGTGAGAAATGAGGAGTGTCTAGACTCGAGTTGTTTTTCGTTTGGGGATAAACATTTGTCCAGCGTGGGGTCACAGGGAACAGCTGGTCAAGAGGAACAGTACGGATTCCAGCTGGCTGAAGCGAGGGATAATTTTAAGACGACAGCATTGTCTCAGGGAACACGGACAGAGATTCAGGTGACCCAGCAGAGGCCTGGCTCTGTTACGAAACGGGCCACTGAGATCCTCCGCCTCCCTGTCTACTCTCAGTCTACAGCCAGCTCACACCTGGCAGCCCATCGTTTCCTCCCCTGACTTACTCATTCCTCAGACACGGCTGCTCCACTGCTGACTTTCTAGGGCTTCTTTTACTCAAGTATCCAATGGTGACTGACTGTAGTGGCTGGGTATCCATTTCAGACTTGAGGGAAAATACTTTGGCTGGCTCAGCACAACCTCTGATGGGCTCTCTCTGACCATCTCATCATCTAGGCCCACACAAGAGTGGCTCTCAGAAGGTGACAGGACTTACGTCAGTGAGGGTGATCATCCCCAGGTCCATCTTTATGGCTGCAAATGGCATTGTTTTATCTTTTAACAGCTGAGTAACATCCCACCGTATATAAGTACCAAGCTTCTTTCTCCATTTATCTGCTGATGAATATTTAGGTGGCTTATCATACCGAGGGAAGTAAGTCATGAATCAAGGCAATTGGAAGGGGTCAGNCATCCCCAGGTCCATCTTTATGGCTGCAAATGGCATTGTTTTATCTTTTAACAGCTGAGTAACATCCCACCGTATATAAGTACCAAGCTTCTTTCTCCATTTATCTGCTGATGAATATTTAGGTGGCTTATCATACCGAGGGAAGTAAGTCATGAATCAAGGCAATTGGAAGGGGTCAGACAGGAGATGGCAAGAGTGAACGTTGACATTTTAGGAATCAGTGAACTAAAATGGACTGGAATGGGTGAATTTAACTCAGATGATCATTGTATCTACTACTGTGGCCAAGAATCCCTTAGAAGAAATGGAGTAGCCCTCATAGTCAACAAAAGAGTCTGAAATGCAGTACTTGGATGCAACCTCAAAAATGACAGAATAATCTCTCCTTGTTTCCAAGGCAAATCATTCAGTATTATGGTAATCCAAGTCTATGCCCCAACCAGTAATGCTGAAGAAGGTGAAGTTTAATGGTTCTATGAAGACTGACAAGACCTTCTACAACCAACATACAAAAAAGATGTCCTTTTGATTATAGGGGACTGGAATGCAAAAGTAGGAAGTCAAGAGATACTTGGAGTAATAGGCAAATTTGGCCTCGGAGTACAGAATGAAGCAGGGCAAAGACTAACAGAGCTTTGCCAAGAAAATGCACAGGTTATAGCAAACACTCTCTTCCAACAACACAAGAAGAGGCTCTACACATGGACGTCACCAGATGGTCAACACTGAAATCAGATTGATTATATTCTTTTCAGCAAATGAGGGAGAAGCTCTATACAGTCAGCAAAAATAAGACCGGGAGCTGACTGTGGCTCAGATCATGACCTCCTTATCGCCAAATTCAGACTTAAATTGAAGAAAGTAGGGAAAAATACTAGACCATTTAGGCATGACCTAAATCAAAACCCTACAATTATACAGTGGAAATGACAAAAAGATTCAAGGGATTAGATCTGATGGAGTGCCTGAAGAACTATGGACGGAAGTTCCTGACATCGTACAGGAGGCAGTGATCAAAACCATTCCCAAGAAAAAGAAATGCAAAAAGACAAAATGGTTGTCTGAGGAGGGCTTACAAATAGCTGAGAAAAGAATAGATGGGAAAGGCAAAGGAGAAAAGGAAAGATATTCCCATCTGAATGCAGAGTTCCAAAGAATAGCAAGGAGAGATAAGAAAGCCCTCCACAGGGATCAGTGCAAAGAAACAGAGAAAAAGAATGGGAAAGACTAGAGATCTCTTCAAGAAAATTAGAGATACCAAGGGAACATTTCATGCAAAGATGGGCTCAATAAAGGACAGAAATGGTATGGACCTAACAGAAGCAGAAGATACTAAGACAAGGTGGCAAAAATACATAGAAGAATTATACAAACAAGATCTTCACGACCCAGATAACCATGATGGTGTGATCACTCACCTAGAGCCAGACATCCCAGACTGCAAAGTCAAGTGGGCCTTAGAAAGCCACTAGTTTTGTTATGAACAAAACTAGTGAAAGTGGTGGAATTCCAGTTAAGCTATTTCAAATCCTAAAAGATGATGCTGTGAAAGTGCTGCACTCAATATGCCAGTAAATTTGGAAAATTCAGCAGTGGCCGCAAGACTGGAAAAGGTCAGTTTTCATTCCAATCTCAAAGAAAGGCAATGCCAAAGAATGCTCAAACTACCACACAATGGCACTCATTTCACATGCTAGTAAAGTAATGCTCAAAATGCTCCAAGCCAGGCTTCAGCAGTACATGAACCATGAACTTCCAGATGTTCAAGCTGGTTTTAGAAAAGGCAGAGGAAACAGAGATCAAACTGCCAACATCTGCTGGATCATCGAAAACACAAGAGAGTTCCAGAGAAACATCTACTTCTGCTTTATTGACTATGCCAAAGTCTATGACTGTGTGGATCACAACAAACTGTGGAAAATTCTGAAAGAGAAGGGAATACCAGACCACCTGACCTGCTTCTTGAGAAATCTGTATGCAGGTTAGAACCAGACATGGAACAACAGACTGGTTCCAAATCGGGAAAGGAGTACATCAAGGCTGCATATTGTCACCCTGCTCATTTAACTTATATACAGAGTACATCATGGGAAATGCTGGGCTGGATGAAGCACAAGCTGGAATCAAGATTGCTGGGAGAAATATCAATAATCTCAGGTACTCAGATGACACCACCCTTATGGCAGAAAGTGAAGGACTAAAGAGCCTCTTGATAAAAGTGAAAGAAGAGGGTGAAAAAGTTGACTTAAAACTCAACATTCAGAAAACTAAGATCATGGCATCTGGTCCCATCACTTCATGGGAAATAGATGGAAAAACACTGAAAACAGTGGCAGACTTTATTTTGGGGGGCTCCAAAATCACTCCAGATGGTGACTGCAGCCATGAAATTAAAAGACACTTACTCCTTGGATGAAAAGCTATGACCAACCTAGAGAGCATATTAAAAAGCCCAGACATTACTTTGCCAACAAAGGTCTGTCTAGTTAAGGCTATCGTTTTTCCAGTAGTCATGTATGGATGTGAAAGTTGGACTATAAAGAAACCTGAGCGCTGAAGAGTTGATGCTTTTGAACTGTGGTGTTAGAGAATTCTCTTGAAAGTCCCTTGGACTGCAAGGAGATCCAACCAGTCCATCCTAAAGGAAATCAGTCTTGAGTGTTCATTGGAAGAACTGATGTTGAAGCTGAAATTCCAATATTTTGGCCACCTGATGAAGAACTGACTCATTTGAAAAGACCCAGATGCTGGGAAAGATTGAAGGTGAGAGGAGAAGGGGATGACAGATGGTGAGATGGTTGGATGGCATCACCGACTCGATGGATATGAATTTGAGTAAGCTCCAAAAGTTGGTAATGGACAGAGAGGCCTTTCGTGCTTCAGTCCATGGGGTCAGAAAGAGTCAGACATGACTGAGCGACTGAACTGAACTGAAGTAAATCAGACAAAGACAAAGATGATGACAGTGAACTTATTTTCAGAACAGAAACAGACTGATGGAGAACAAACTTATGGTTACCAGGGGTGGATGCAGGGTGGGGGAAGGGATCAGTTGGGAGTTTAGGATTGACATGTACACACTGCTATATTTAAAATAAAATGTCTTTCCATGAAAAAGCCAAGGAGCAAAGTTTTACTATGATAGGCAAATGTAATACCCTGAATCAGTCTAAAAAGCATAATATGTCAAAACCACACAGGCTTCATTCTATACACTGTTCTAGAGCTTTGGAAATACTGATCATTTAACCTTCTCAGCAGTATTGCGGGGAACCTTTGTTGGCATCACTGTGGGATGACGAAGTGAAGCATCGGTGTATTAAGCTGTGTTTCCAAGACCCAGAGCTGGGAAGCGGAGAGCTGGGCCTCTGCAGCCACACTTCAGCTGCAGAGTCTGTGTTCTGAGCAGCAATGCTGGTCGACCTTTCCACGAAATTATGTTTACCTGTAAACAAGCTTTATTGCAGAACCCTGGGCACTGTAATAAAAAGCCACACCTCTAGGGTCTCCTGGCTCAGAAGAACTCCAAGGACAGAACGAAGTTTTCCTGAATCCAGTCCCCCTGTGTAGTCACCACCAAGCCAAAGCAACTCGTTGGAATTAAGACAAAAGCACCCGTTTTGCGTGTTCTCCATGAGAGGGAGTTACAGCTCGAGGACGACCATCAGTTAGACACTAAAATGTCGAAGGAAACTCTTTTTGTCACCCATTCATCAACAAAACTATCTCATAGAGAGCCATTTCCTCTGTGAATCATCCATTAGGCAAGACAGCTTTCCTTGCGAAGCTACATTTGTTGTTTAGTTGCTCAGTCGTGTCCAGCTCTCCGCAAACCCAGGGACTGTAGCCCGCCAGGCTCCTCCGTCCATGGAATTTCCCAGGCAAGGATCCTCGAGTGGGTCGCCACTCCCTTCTCCAGCAGATCGCCCCAACCCAGGGTCGAACCCACGTTTCCGGCATCTCCTGCACTGGCAAGTAGATTCTTCGGTGCTGAGCCCCCAGAACCTTCCAATTTCTACTCTATCAAGGTGAGGAGGTAAAAAAGAGTATTACCTTTCAGTTTTATCAAAATCGTCAGTCAATTACCTGAAATGAGCGTAAGAGCACTTGCAGAGGTATCATGCAGACCAGCATCATTCGTCCGGCCAATTCTCACGCACTGATGGAGCTCAGCATCTTCAGGTGAAGCACACAGTTCGATTACCTCCTTTCTTTCAGAATTTATCAAGAATGCTACGCAAGATAGTGCTTCTAAGCAGGAAAATCTCTCCAGGATATAGCAAAACACCAAATCAATTTTATTATACATTTAAAATACAATTCTTAGTGTCTCAGGTAATTAACTTGACAGAATATTATTATAATATGTCCACTGTGTAAAACAAAGAGGGTGTTTTATGCTCACTAATGATTTCTCCATAAGCCATGTGTGACAAAATATTTTTCAAAGACACAGTTAAAAATGAATCTTAGCAATCTTTGAGAGACATATTACAAAACTCCCATCTAACAGATGTGTCTGTGACAGTAAAGAAAAATAAACTTCCAAATATTCATCAACATGTTTGCCCACCTTTCAAAGCCAGTGTGCAAGTGCTGTCTGCTGGAAAATCAAGCACCTGCAAAGTGGAATAATTGATTGACTGTGACTAAGGGCTGTGCCAAAGTTTTTGAAGCCTTCTTGAGGCTCCATAACAAAACACATATAACAATGGTTGGTCACAAAGCTAACACTGACAATTAAGCTTCATGAACTAACTGAGATTTGCAACCTTCTGGTTTCAATTTTACAGTTCAGTTCTGCCAGATGGAGTAGGGAGAAAATAACATACATAATTAAAATCAATGAAGTTATATCAAACCCTAAAAAGAAGAAAAAGAAAAAAAAAAAAAAGCAAACAAGCAAGAAAAAGTAATCCCAGTCATATGTTTTCCCACATCTGTAGCTGAAGTCAAAATTCAGCACGTTAGAACTCGGAAGCTTTAAAGAATAAATCTTACCTGTGATACAGAAAGCTTCAAATATGTCACTTAGATCCAGGTAATATATAGATAGTTAAGCAATGATATCTTAAAGAAAGAGTTACATGTTATCTGAATTTTAAGAAAGGTAAGTAGTCATGTTGCTGCTTAAAACAATAATAAAAGGACCTTACGATGATAAAATGGAAATAGAGAAGCACGATCCCAGGGCAAGAACAGATACAAGATGGTAGAAGTGAGATGGTAGTACAGTGTCTGACACATAGTGGGTTTAGTCAATTAGTGGATTACTGACCACATAAAAAACCCTGCTTTGCATCAGCATTCAATCTCCTGATACAACATCACAAACTAACGTGTAACAGACAATTACAGAGCTATTGGAGAGTAGAGGGAATCAAGTTATGACATTATTTCCTGAAATATATCAGATAACTAAAGTCCAAGATGAGGGGAATAAATTTATATGAATAAATTCATTCTCTAGGTGGACTAGGACTTGTTTTATCATTTTATTTTTTAAGTTAAAAGGGGGAAATGCATCTAACTCAGTTTACTGATTGCATATACAGTCTTTTTATGTTCTTCCCTGAAATTTCATTGAAATTAGAAAATCAACGCTAAAAAGAACTCTAAACAAACAAGCAAGTGTTATTAGAGGTTGATAAAATAGTGAGACATTTATGGGAAATATGTAATTAATGGGAGCAGATGAAGTGTTGACAATTGAGGAAATCAAACTGATATGCAATTGAGTCTGAAAGTAAAGACTCAGGAATAATTCCAAGAAAGGAGAAATATGCTGTATTTACTTATACACAGTAAAGAAGTAACGTAAATAATGAGGAAAGAATGAAACTAAGAAAGAGAAAAAAGATGAGGAAATAGAAATAAGATATTAAATAGATGAAAATACTTCAGTAACTTCAGTGAGAGTCAAGAAACCACACACACGCTCATGTACGTTTTATACATAAACACACATATGCACACACATATACATATATATATAACACACCCATATATATTTATAAAATTAAACTCAGCATTTGGAAAAATTAAAAATATTTAATGAAATAACTTGAAAAATCTCAATTCCTAGTTAGGAAAAACAAAATATCAAAGTTTGATGACACCAAAGATTCTGCCAAGGTATTTTTCTAAAGCATATCTCCCAATAGAGAAATACCACGTAAGACTTTCAGAAGGAAAGAACAGTGAGCCACAGCACATTCAAGGAGATACTATATTCCTGGACTGAAAAAAGCATGTCTTCAGACAAGATAAACAAGATAAATTAAAAAAAAAATAAAATAAGATTCAAACCTAGCCAGACCTAGACCCAAGCATGCCCTCTCCAATATACGCACACACACACAAAATTTCTGAACGAAAAAGGAGAAAAATCTTTAAAACTAAGATGGTGAGAAGAAAAGATGATTTATAAATCAGTAGGAATCAAATTGGCCTGAAACTTCGGTGATGTGAAAGCTAAACGTCAGCAGACATACCAGAAAAAGTAAATCATTTTGACATTAACTATGACAAAAACTAAGGACCTAACAGTTTAATTCTTGCTTACAGGGCATGTCCCAAGCAGGCTGGTGCCGTGGAAAGGGTGTTCTCCCTGCACTGAGCTCAGGGGCTCAGGCTAACAGCCGCTTCACCTCAGTTATGTCTGTCAACGTTCATTGCAGATGGTGGAAGGTGACATGGTGAGTAGTTCCAGGCAAGTAAGCTTTCACCTAAAAGTGATGTGCGTGGCTTTTGCTCACACTTCTCTGCCCAAAGCAAATCACACAACCTTGTCTAAACTTCAAAAGAGGTGGGAGGGTACATTCTTATTTTGTTCTTAGAGGGCAGAAAGCTGAGGATATATGGTTAACAGAATACCTTGTAAACAAATACTTCTATCAGTCTCTCTCCGGCGCCTTCTCTGAGACAACCTAAAAGTCCCATCCAACCAGGCATCAAGCTCAACAGTCTGGCATCTCCAGGTGATGTGTGCCAGATTCTCTGAAGTAGCCAATGCTCAATAATATCAATAGCTAGTGGTATACCTAGAGTATTTGATATTACACTTGATTTTAGCTAAAAGGCTGAGAAGCAGTATCCAGGGTATTTAAAAGAAATCAATTTGTAAACATCTTTCTGTCCTATAGGATAAATTTATTTTTAATAGTCATCAAGAAATAATTGGGAATCATCTTCATTTTTTATTCATTTGCTACTTTTAGTGCAATGAATAATTTAAAAGGATACTTTCTATTTTAAAGACACTATTCAAGCTTCGTAAAGTAGTTCATGGGTCTCTCAGGTGGTACAGTGGCAAAGAATCTACCTGTCAGTGCAGGAGATGAAGGGACACAGTTTCCATCCCTGGGTTGGGAAGATCCCCTGGAGCAGGAAATGGCAGCCCACTCCAGTGTTCTTGCCTGGAGAATCCCAGGGACGGGGGAACCTGGTGGGCTGCCGTCTATGGGGTCACACAGAGTCGGACACGAGAAAACAATCACCAATTAGAGAATATCCAGTTTGTGAGAGGATGTTCTCAAATAGTGTTAAAAAGTTTAAAAATATAAATCAATAAAATTAAGGCTCTTTAGATAAAATAACCAGAGTCTATGTGTAAGTGTACCTGCAGATACTGCAAACAGAAGAGCCACTCCAAGAACCAAAGTCGCATACTGGATGAGAAACTTAAGAACAACATCAGCAAACCTACAGTGACTCCACTAAAAGGCAGTTATGAGCATTCCATATCCTGACCTTTCTTTACTCATGATTATTTAAAATAATAGCAAATAACACTACAGCTTTGTTCATTATTCGATTGTAACAGCATCCACCATTAAGCCCACTATTACCACAGAATATCGGATCCATCAGAGAAAAACTTTGAAGATACTCTAAAATCAAGCAAAAGGCAAACTGACTTGTCATGAAAGCATGAAGAGAGAGAAAGAGTGAGAGCAAGGATGAGCAGGAGAGACTGTAGCTTAAAGTACAAGTGACTTATTCTGCCAGGTTGTGAAAAAGACTGAAAAAGATGAGCTTGATGATGAGCGATCTGTTTTAAAGAGATTAAAAGCAAGTGGATTTTATTTGCTTTGTTTAGTAGAGTCACTCAAGAAACAGAAATTTCTAACAGTCCCCAAATGCTTTCCCAAATCCGGTCTATAAGGTTTATTTCAGGATCCTTATTAGAGGAACATTTCTTTCCCCACCGTGACATAATTCCTACAGATTTACTAGTTATGGACTACTTTACAAATGAAATTTCCAGATAAAACATATTTCAGACCAATTATTTTAAAAGTTTTGTAAGTTTGCCTATACATATTTATAGGTTTCCTGGGTAGTTCAAAGAGTAAAGAATCTGCCTGCAAACCAGGAGACCCAAGTTCGATCCTCAGGTCAGGAAGATCCCCTGGAGAAGGGCGTGGCTACCCACTCCAGTATTCTTGCCTGGAGAATCCCATGGACAGAGGAGCCTGGCGGGCTACAGTCCATGGACTCACAAAGAATCGGACGTGACTGAGCGACTAACACACACGTACATACATATTTATAGAATAACATCTAGAATTCTGAATGCCTGTACTGTTTATACGGAGAAGGCAATGGCACCCCACTCCAGTGTTCTTGCCTGGAAAATCCCATGGATGGAGGAGCCTGGTGGGCTGCCGTCTATGGGGTTGCACAGAGTCGGACACGACTGAACCAACTTAGCAGCAGCAGCAGCAGCAGCAGTACTGTTTATAAATTGAGAACTTTCCAAAGATTTCACTGTGGTCGCAGTATCTCTGCGAGCAGAAGCATCTGTCTGACTGGCAGCTAATGATAATCTTGACATGATGGCTCTAGTGGGTTGAATACTGCCTTCCTCCTCTCCAGGTCACGTGTATCTGAAATTTCAGGATGTGGCCTTATTTGGAAATAGGGTCATTGCAGACGTAATTTTTTTTTTAAAATGAGGTCATACCGGATTAGGGTGAATCCTAAATCCAATGATGGACTCCTTAAAAGAAGGGGGAAGAATGGGCAGACGGGAGGGTGGCGCCATGTCAAGATAGGAAACAGGCGGATGTATCTGCGAAGCAAGGAATGCCAGGGTCTGCCGGCCATCAGCACCA
>SJYA01004074.1:52467-64980 GCA_006410615.1 Neotragus moschatus | reverse complement strand
AATTTACCTTAATAACTTATGTCATTAAAACATTTAAGGAGAAAAATATCGGACTTCCCCGGTGGTTCAGTGATTAAGAATTTGCCTGCCAATGCAAGAAACAGGGGTTCAGCCCTGGGTCCAGGAAGATCCCACACGCTGTGGGGCAACTTAGCCAGTGAGCCACAACTGCTGAAACCTGTACACCTAGGGCCTGTGCTCTGCAGCAAGTAGCTACTACAAGCCTGCGCACAGTCATGGAGAGTGGCCCCTGCTCACCACAGCTAGCGAAAGCCCACACGCGGCCACAAAGACCCAGAGAAAGAAAATAAATAAAGGAGAAAAATCTATCATATCAGAAAATACCGCCCTCCAAAAAAAGCATTTGCTAAACGTCAGCAGCATCTCGTCTTGGTAAATAAAGAAATAATAGAAGAAACCTTCTTAAACATAATAAAAAAAAAGTCATTTTTAGGTTACATCATTAATTCTTACACTGAAACTTGGGGGTAATTCTTGGTCACATCTAATTTTGAGATGCGAAATTGTGTCTATAAAATCTTCACAGTTAAGGGATTTACCCAGAGTTCAGTAATGTGATGCTAAAGGTTTACCACCAGCTTTGTGGAAAACTAAATGAGTACATATATACTGACACATATGTTAATTGTTTGTGTAGATAAATTTATGTTTACACATAGCCTTACTGTAATTTTTACTTATGCAAAAGATGTGTACTCTCCGCTTTTTAAATTTTTCTTAGTGGAAGCAGGGAGCAATGTCACTGGCTAACAACGAAGATAAGGAGATGTTGGTTTGAGGAGATGGGATATGTGAAGTAATCATTTACGGGAGTGGGAGAGCCAAAGAATTCTGCAAGCATATTAGGCTTACTGCTGACACAAGTACGTAGGAGAATAAAAAGTGAGAGCTAGCATCATATAAGGTGAAGGCACTGGCACCCCGCTCCATTACTCTTGCCTGGAAAATCCCAAGGACGGAGGAGCCTGGTAGGCTGCAGTCCATGGGGTCGCTAACAGTCGCACACGACTGAGCAGCTTCACTTTCACTGTTCACTTTCATGCACTAGAGAAAGAAATGGCAACCTACTCCAGTGTTCTTGCCTGGAGAATCCCAGGGATGGGGGAGCCTGGTGGGCTGCAGTCCATGGGGTCGCTCCAGTCGCACACACTTTCACTTTTCACTTTCATGCACTGGAGAAGGAAATGGCAATCCACTCCAGTGTTCTTGCCTGGAGAATCCCAGGGACGGGGGAGCCTGGTGGGCTGCCGTCTANTTCTTGCCTGGAGAATCCCATGGATGGAGGAGCCTGGTGGGCTGCAGTCCATGGGGTCGCTCCAGTCGCACACACTTTCACTTTTCACTTTCATGCACTGGAGAAGGAAATGGCAATCCACTCCAGTGTTCTTGCCTGGAGAATCCCAGGGACGGGGGAGCCTGGTGGGCTGCCGTCTATGGGGTCGCACAGAGTCGGACATGACTGAAGCGACTTAGCAGCAGCATCATATAAAATATCTTCTAAGAGAGTAATTCTGTCTTGTGTCTTGGCCCTTTCCTTTTCTCTTTACAACAACCTATGGTGGTTCTTCCTTCTCTAAATTAATAACTATCGTGTGTCTCATACCCCATATTTCTCACTTTCTTTCACAAATCTTTGCTTTAAGATTGTATCATTCTAGGGCTTCCCAGGTGGTTCAGGGTTAAAGAAGCCACCTGCCAATACAGGAGACATGGGTTCCATCCCTGATCCAGAAAGATCTCACATGCCAGAGAGCGACTGAGTCTGTGCACCACAGCTATTGAGCCTGTATGCTAGAGCCCAGGAGTTGCAGCTCCTGAAGCTCAGGCTTCATTTCCCGAGAGCACTCAGCAACAAGAGAAGCCACAGCAATGACAGGCCCACGTACCACAACTACAGAGTAGTCCTTGCTCTTCACAACTAGAAAAAGCCCACGCTGCAACAAAGACCTGGCAGAATCAAAGCTAAAAAAAAAAGATTTTAAAATTGCATTGGATTTATTTAAAAATGTTTAAAATGAAAAGGCTGTATCATTCTANCGGCCGGGTCGGTGGGAGGACAGGCGGGCAGGCAGCCAGGCGCAATCTTCTGGAGAGAGACGGTGAGCGTAGATGCAGCAGGCATAGTGTGTCACGGCTTCACTGAGGAAGAGCACTAACCAGCTTAGGGGGTCCAAGGAAAGCTTCCACGAGGAAGAAACGTCTGTACTGAGACTTAAAGGGAGACGGAAGGTGGGAGGCTGGGAAAACATATCTCAGACATACGGGCTAGCCAGAGATAAAACAGAGCAAGATGAACCAGGAAAAGCGAAAGAAATTTACACCCAGAGCTTCTGCAGCGGGAGTCGAGAGTGTTGAGAAATTAAGCCAGCGAGGCCCATGGCGGTCAGAACACACACACACACAAAGCTGGTGAGTCTTGGAATGGAGTTTTGGGCTTTACTGAAGTGTTTAAGCAATAATAAGAAAAAAATTAAAGAAATTGACATTTATATAGCATTCACAGAGTATGTTTTTCACGCAGTTAATCTCATAATAACCCCATACGTTTATCCTTATTTCACAAAAAAAAAAAAAAGAAAGAAAGAAAATGGACGTATAGAGAGCTTATGTGACTTTACCAAGGTCATACATGACGCAGCCAGATCAAACCCGGCCATACACTCTGTAGTACCACAGCAGGAGCAGGGAGCGGCGTGTTCCGATTTCCATTGCTAAGTCTTTACCTCCTCTGACTTCCCTGGCTCAGCTGGTAAAGAACCGACCTGCCAATGTCGGAGACACGGGAGACATACGTTCGATCCCTGGGTTGGGAAGATCCCTGGAGGAGGAAATGGTGACCTACTCCAATATTCTTACCTAGAAAATCCTATGGACAGAGGAGCCTGGCGGGGCTACAGTCTATGGGGTCGCAAAGAGTCGGACACGACTGAGAGACAGCACACTCCTATGCCAGTATGCAGTCTGGGTTGAAGGAGCGGACAGCGAAAACCAGGAGCCCCTTCAGAAAACCAGTGGGTTGATCCCTGAAAACAGATGCCAGAGGCTGAACAGCATTAGCAGCAAAAAGGATGGGCGTTTGAGAAATGCATGGACTGTAAAGCCAGCGAGTCCTGGTGACTGGCTGGCTGCGGGAAACAGAGTGAGCAAAGCTGGGCTCTGGCGCCTCGCCGGCCGCCAGATGGCTGGTTCCCTTCCGTGCAAAGGGGAACGCAGAATGTGAACCTGCTCCTTCCCCTCTTCCCTATTTGCTTTTCATCCCTTCTTTATCACACTTGGGCTTCCCTGGTATCTCAGTTGGTAAAGAATCCAGCTGCAATGCGGGAGGCCCCCGGTTCAACTCCTGGTTGGGAAGATCCCCTGGAGAAGGGATAGGCTACCCACTCCAGGATTCTTGGGCTTCCCTTGTGGCTCAGCTGGTAAAGAATCCGCCTGCAATGCAGGAGACCTGGGATAGGCCACCCACAGCAGTTTTCCGGCCTGGAGAATTCCATGGATTGCATAGTCCATAGGGCTGCAGGGAGTCGGACACGACTGAGGGGCTTTCCCTTTCACCTTATCACATTTATGATGTTTATTTTGCAGAGAGGTGACTGAGTTTGGCTTTGGATTCGTTGAAGTCTAAGTGCCAGTGAAAGTCCTAAGTGAAGAACTAGCTGAACTCAAGAATTTGGAGCACAACAAAGACCTACGTGCTGGGAAGTGAGATTCAAAGTCAGGCAACGCAGACAGGATCGTTGGGCCCGTGGCTATGAACGAGACCACCCGCGGAAAGCAAACAGAAACGCAGGGCCAAGACTGGGCTCTTGATGTTCAAGCACTCAGCGTGAAAATCTAGAGCGTGATGCCAAATTCCACTACCAGCAGCTTCTGTCTTACCAGCAGGAGCTTTCAACTCATGGAATGGAAGCTGAGTGGGCGAGCTGGGGAGAGGAGGAACCACGGGAGGGTAAACAGGGCCGACAACTTTGGCTCCTGAGGGTACACGTTATTTTTCACTTCCCTATTTAAGAATAACTTTCTGTGAGGAAGAGTCAAAGGTTAACAGGTTGGGGCTTCCCTGGTGGCTCAGAGGTTAAAGCATCTGCCTGGAATGCAGGAGACCTGGGTTCGATTCCTGGGTCGGGAAGATCCCCTGGAGAAGGAAATGGCAACCCACTCCAGTACTCTTGCCTGGAGAATCCCATGGAGGGAGGAGCCTAAGAATAACTTTCTGTGAGGAAGAATCAAAAGTTAACAGGTTAATATTCAATAATTCGTAAGCTTATGAGAAAAGAGCAAAGAAGTGAGTTTTGAGGAAATCCTTCAAATGACTAAATGTTCATACATAAGAGACGTGGGGTCAAAACTGAATTAAGTTTAAATCCCAATTTCAGGGACTTCCCTGGTGGTGCAGCGGTTAACACTCCATGCTTCCTCTGCAGAGGCCGTGGGTTTGATCCCTGGTTGGGGAGCTGAGATTTCAAACACTCTGAGGCATGGCCAAAAAAAAAAAAAAATCCCCAGTGTACCTCTTAGCATCTGAGTGATTTTGTGCAGATAGTATTACCCTGCCTGCTCAGCCATGTCTGACTCTTCGTGACACCATGGACTGTAGCCCGCCAGGCTCTTCTGCCCATGGTACTTCTCAGGGAAGAATACTGGAGTGGGTTGCCATTTCCTACCCCAGGGATTTTCCCAACCCAGAGACAGAACGTGTGTCCTCTGTCTCCTTCCTTGGGAGGCAGATTCTTTGCCACTGAGCCACCCGGGAAGCCCTGAGTATCACCTCACTGAGCCACAGTTATCTGTGATAACGGCGGTACTTCCACAACCAATGAAAAGATAAGTGAAGTGGTGCGTGTAAAGTGCTCAATAAGTAATAACTGTTGTTTTTCTTTTCTTTTCCCTTTTTCAGTGCTACCAACATTTTATTAATTCTGCCTTTCCTGGTATTCAATAGAGTTTTGCCATCATTTGGGAAAAAGAAAACAGGTTTTGCCCTCTCAGAAATGCCATACAGCTTTACTGAGGGTCATAATTTGAACCTGGAAAATCAGTAACTTGCAACTGTTCGACTTCATAAAGAAAAAGCATCGCTTTTAAGGCTTCATGTGCTGAAGTCTGAGGGAGCAGTGGCTTCGTCCTCTGTGACGGAGGCGGGCCTGGGGAAAGCATCACTCACTGGCTCAGGTTATTCATCCAAACAGTACGCTCTCCAAGGTTGGACTTGGGTACTGACATCTGAACGAGGGAGGGGAACGCACTCAGGGACTTTTACGTAACGTCTCCCAGTGATCTGACTTTGAGTGCTTAAATGTACCAGCCTATTTAGGGTACAAGAGAAGGAAACAAAGGAATCTGGCATTGTGAGAAAGTTTTTTTGCCACAATGGTATGACATTTGTTAACAGTCTCTTATTTAGAGAGTTGAAACACAGGCCCTTCTGAATCAATAAACCTAACTCTCTGCTTTTCAAAGAGTCAAGAACACAACTCTCTTTCCATACCCATGGGCCTTGGCAAACAAAAATCTGTATATATTTGATAATACTCCTAAGTCTGATTGGCTCATTTAGTTCGGAGTTAAGTTACTAACCACTTGACAGGTAGATAAACAGATACTGAGAACCGGCTCAGAGTCATGAATTCAGCCTCTATAAAGCTTGAGGGCTTCTGTTTCCACATTCAAAATGAGACGTGGAGAAGGTAATATTCCAAGTTTACAGGGTTACTGGTCAATGAAACACCAAGGTTATCATATGGCACTTACTGTGACTGGTATAAAGGATTAATAAAAACATTTTGGCACATTTAAGGGTTAACTTGATGTTACCATGAAAATTAATTTAGGTAAAATAACTCGTGGGGTTCTCTGGTGGCTCAGACAGTAACGAATCTGCCTGCCATGCAGGAGACGTGCGTTCAGTCCCTGGGTTGGGAAGATCCCCTGGAGGAGGGCAGGCAACCCACTCCAGCGTTCATGCCTTGAGAATCCCATGGACAGAGGAGCCTGGCAGGGGGGTCACAAAGAGTTGGACACAACAGAGTAACTAACACACACACACACACACACACACACACACACACAAAATAACTCTTTCTTATGTATATCATATATCTGGGTAAATATTTATTTAAAATATTTTGCTAAGATATATCTATCAGTATTTCTGTGAAGTGCGCCATATTAGGAATGTTTTACTTCACTTTTCTTAGAGAATATAGGATAAGCAGAATGAATTTCCCCAGCAGCTTGTTCTATATTTTCATGGTGAAAACAGATGAAAATAATAACTAACCCTGAGTGTAAAGCTGGCCCTTTTAACAGAATATGTGAGCTCTAAAGCCATTTGAAATCTAAGATTGACTATAGAATGTAAATATTACTCTTACCTTCTTTATGGACAACACTACTGAATTTTAGCATGGTCTATAAAAGTGTCTTATTTGGGGTTAAATAATAATGTTTTATGACACTTTTGTATTTATTTTTTAGATGCAAATTTACACAGACTGAAATGCACACTTTAAGTGCATAATTCTAACTAAGGGGTTCAGAAGCCGATTCCAACAGAAGGGTGTGGGGAAGTTTCCTATCTTCAAAACTTCTTTGGCATCAGCTGGGTGTCCTACAATTCAACTCAGTTCTGACACTGTCTAGTAGGAGAGAGCATCATATCCCCCAAGTTAGGAGCCCCGCTCTGAAGGATTGCCCCCTCCAGCCCAACTTCAGGCACCAACAGCAAGTCCAAGCGCTTCTGACTCACCAGCTACAGACAGGAAATTCCAACAACCCCACCATGGGTTTGATTAATTTGCTGGAGAGCCTCCCAGAACTCAGAAAGACATTTTACTTACTAGATCACTGACTTATTATAAAAGGATATAACTCAGGAACAGGCGAATGGAAGAGATAACCAGGGCAAGGTGTGCGGGTATTTCTGAGACATATCCATGTGGTGGTATCTATCACTTTGTTCATTTTATTGCTAAGCAACAAGCCATTGAATGGATATACCAGATAAAAATGTTTTCTTATGAGTAAAGTGGTTATGAACATTCTTGAATACTCACTATGGGAACATTTTACTCTGGGATAAATACCTAAAAGTGGGGTTGTAGGGTCACAGAATTGGTGACTGATCTACTTTATAAGAAAAAGCCGTTTTCAAGCTGCCACATAATCCAACGCTCCCTCCAGTGACAAGAGCATCTCAGTTGCTGTGCACATTTGCAGCTTCTGGTGACGGTCAGACGGGGAAGGCGACGGCGCCCACTCCAGTGCTCCTGCCTGGAAACTCCCAGGGACGGAGGAGCCTGGTGGGCTGCAGTCCATGGCGTCGCCAAGAGTCGGACTCGACTGAGCGACTTCACTTTCACTCTTCGCTTTCGTGCATTGGAGAAAGAAATGGCAACTCCCTCCAGTGTTCTTGCCTGGAGAATCCCAGGGACGGCGGAGCCCAATGGGCTGCCGTCTATGGGGTCGCACAGAGTCGGACACGACTGAAGTGACTTAGCAGCAGCAGCGGCAGCAGTGATGGTCAGATGGCGTGTTTATTTACTTTAGCCACTTAAAAGATCACTGGTGTCTTACTGTGGGTGTTGATTTGCATTTCCCTGGTGGTTAGTAATATCGAGCATTTTTTCATGCACATATTTGCTAAAGTACCTAGCTGCAGTGGTCACTGGTCTGTTTGCTTCTTTATCACTGTTTTAGTGTTTCTTCATTTACTCTGAATATATTCTCCTTATGGCATCCAAGGAAATGCATGTTAATTTTCTTAAAAATGTTTAGTGAGAAGTTGAATTTATCAGGTTTTCACTTGGATAGTGTTTCTGTGTCCTAAGAAATATTTGCCTAATCTAAGGTCTAAAGACCTTATATTCTAACGCATTATTTGTAAAGCTTCTTAGCTTTGGTTCCTATGTTTCAGTCCAGGTTTGTCTTCATTTAAATCTTACATTATGAGTGAGGCAGACATTGAAATCTTTTGTCCCATATGTATATGCAGTTATTCACTTGTTGAACAGACTCTTTTTTCCCCCACTGAAACATTTTAGTATGTTTCTCCCCCAGGAAACAAGAATCAATTGACCATGTACAGGTACGTGTCTATTCTGAACTCTCAGATCCATAGACTCACTTCCCTATGTCTGTGCGAATGCCACGCAGCCTCGATAAATACAGAATAAGGGCAAGTCTCAGAGAGGTGAAAAGATTTGTTATTTAAAATGAATATTGTTTCCAGCGTTTAAAAGTATTGTTTCAAAATAGGTCAGAGCCTAGATCTTCTACATTTCTACATAAATTTTAGACTCTCTTTGCCAAATTAACAAAATCACCCACTGGGATTACAACTAGGTTTGCATTGATTTTATAGATGCATTTAGCAATTAGCAATATGGAGTCTTACCAAAAAAAAAATAGTTATATTTCTTAATTTAGTTCCCCTTAATTTTTTCTCAGCAACATTTTGTAGTTTTTAGTGCAAGGTTCTTGTACATCTTTCATAAAACGTATCCCTAATTCTTTTATGAATGTTGGTGCTCTTGGAATTGGCAATTTAAAATATCTTCCAACTTTGGGGAAGTGTAGAGAAATAACATTTCCTTTCATATATTGACAATTGGATTGGCAATGCTGTTAATTTTTCTTATTAGATTTATCAGTCTTAGAAATAGCTATATAAATAACTATTTCACCTGCAAAAGAAGATAATTTTACTTATTTCTAATTTTATAGCTTTTATTTTTCAATTTTATTTTTTCATTTCTGCAAGTATTTGCAAACTCATTTATTTATTTTGGCCCTATTGCCCTGGCTAGTGCCTCCACGGTAAAGGTGAATAAAGGGTTAAGAACAGGTATTTGCGCACGGCTCTGCTTTCCGAGGACACTGCTCAGCCTCTCACTAGATGCTGTGGTTCTTGCATGTATCACAGATTTCCATCGTGAAATCTCACAGAGTTTCGCAGACTTTTCTCACAGATTTCCATCGTGAAATCTCACGAAGTTTCACAGACTTTTCTCACAGATCTCCACCGTGAAATCTTACAGATTGAGGAAGGCTCTGATCTTGTTAGACGTGTCTCTTCACTGCTGAGATGAGTCTGTGTGCTCCCCTTTTCTGTCGGTGAGCTGAGCTGGATTCACAGGCTCACATGTTTTACTCAGTGTTTTGGTTCTATTCAGTGTGGTGGGGTGCTGGTAAGTCTGACACGTTCCCCTTAATTCTGTAGTGGTAGAATTGGAAATCCCTTTCCTACTCTTTTGTGTGAAATACAATGCTTATGATTGAACCGATGAACATGTAATAATAAAAATAACAACAACAATAGCAGAACCAACAAGTAATATATATGAGATCCTTACTAGGTGCTCATACTCATCTGTAAGGCGATGCTGATAACAGACCCACAAAGTCTTGCACGGTTACGTTTCCGTGGAGACGTAGAATAAGTATCTTGCTAGAGAAAACATCACTTGGAATGGAGTGGTCTGAATCTGAGTTATCTTATCCCCAAAGCACACTTGTTTTAACACGGTATAGCACTACTGTTTATTATCTCCGTCACCAAAGCTCCTTACATCTCTCTGTTGCTGGGGTCTGCGGCCAGGGCCGTTCGGCAAACTTCAACAGCTGCCTACTACGTGTAAGACGCTGCTGAGCTATGGACTTGCTTTCCAAAGATATCTTTGCATCACTGTTGTGTCCCCTTCATCCTGCGAACATTAATTTTGTTCGTCGACAGATTTTGTTTCACAGTGTCTGCCCAGATTCTGAGTTTAACGGCACAACCTTCATTTTTCAATCCGAAGCCTTGGCTTAGATAATATGAAATATGTATGGGTATTTTATGCAACGCAGACATGGTCCTGTATAAGCAGAGGCATTTTACCAAAAATATATTGTCTCAGACAGATACAAAGTCTATACATGACAAGCTATAGCCTCCATTTCACCCTAAGGCTTCTCATCTGTAGAACGTAAAAAAAAAAAAAAAATCATGATTTTTAATTCAAAGGGGCCTTGAAAAGACTGTCATCTAATTGGGAATACATATGAAAGGACATGCTTTCCTAGTGGCTCAGATGGTAAAGAATCCGCCTGCAGTGCAGGAGACTCGGATTCTATCCCTGGGTTGGGAAGATCCCCTGGAGAAGGAAATGGCAACCCACTCCAGTACTCTTGCCTGGAAAACCCCATGGACAGAGGAACCTGGTGGGCTACAGACAGGTGGGTTGCAAAGACTCAGAAATGACTAAAGTGACTAACACTTTCACTTTCTTTCATGAAAGGACATATCACCCATGAGGCACAGATGACTGGAAATCAGCCTGGAAGTGGCTCAGCTAAGCAATTCATCAAATACTCACTGACTACCTGAATTCTTCCTTTTAGTAATGTAACAAATATTTATTGATTCCCTACTACTACTACATACATATATATCTCAGACATGCAGATGACACCACCCTTATGGCAGAAAGTGAAGAGGAACTAAGAAGCCTCGTGATGAAAGTGAAAGTGGAGAGTGAAAAAGTTGGCTTAAATCTCAACATTCAGAAAACGAAGATCATGGCATCCGGTCCCATCACTTCATGGGAAATAGATGGGGAAACAGTGAAAACAATGTCAGACTTTATTTTGGGGGCTCCAAAATCACTGCAGATGGTGACTGCAGCCAGGAAATTAAAAGATGCTTACTCCTTGGGAGGAAAGTTATGACCAACCTAGATAGCATATTCAAAAGCAGAGACATTACTTTGCCGACTAAGGTCCATCTAGTCAAGGCTATGGTTTTTCCAGTAGTCATGTATGGATGTGAGAGTTGGACTGTGAAGAAGGCTGAGCAGTGAAGAATCAATGCTTTTGAACTGTGGTGCTGGAAAAGACTCTTGAGAGTTCCTTGGACTGCAAGGAGATCCAACCAGTCCATTCTGAAGAAGATCGGCCCTGGGATTTCTTTGGAAGGAATGATGCTAAAGATGAAACTCCAGTACTTGGGCCACCTCATGCGAAGAGTTGACTCATTGGCAAAGACTGTGATGCTGGGAGGGACTGGGGGCAGGAGGAGAAGGGGACGACTGAGGATGATGGCTGGATGGCATCACTGACTCGATGGGCGTGAGTCTGAGTGAACTCTGGGAGTTGGTGATGGACAGGGAGGCCTGGCGTGCTGCAATTCATGGGGTCGCAAAGAGTCAGACACGACTGAGCGACTGAACTGAACTGAACTACCTGCATTGAGAAAAGTAATCATGAAAAGTTAAATGCAGTCCCTGCTTCCCCCTGGATAACTCAGATCTTGCAAGTGCCACGTGCAAGGCTGCCAAGACGCCGCCTGCCAGCGCTGACGGCGGAGGCACAGCTGCCGCAAAACCACCAGCATTTCAGGCGCTTATTGGGCTCCAGGCTTTGAGATGATGGCTTCTCTCAGCAAAGCCTCACTTTAACGAATCGATTTAGAACAATACTCTTTTTAAGCGGTTTTGGGATACCTAGGTAACTTTGTGATCAGGAAAAGGGAGGCAAGACAATGGTTCATATTGATGCATAAACTCAGACCCTCAAATGGTGTGCATAAGTAGTGACTCTGTCATTTAAAAATTAGCAGAAAACCGCGCAGTTCTTTGGAAGAATGATTATAATACATCTCTCAGATTTGGCACCACAGAAGAATATATGAAATGATAACTAGGTCAAATAAAATATTTAAATTTTTATATAATAAAAGATTCAAGCTTAGAAGGTAATCAGTATGAATGTCAAATAAGTGTTATAAATATCTTAAGTTAAAAATAGAAAAACTTCAAAAATCCAAAAGATGAAAGATGGAAACAGCTAAGTCACCCAAAAGAAACTGAAAAGTATAAAACAGTACCCACTGATCTTTAAGGAAATAAGATGCTAACAACTACAGTAACAATAGTAAATACTTCCTGTGTCAGGCACTGGGCAAAACACTTCACTGATGTTAAATTATTTAATGCTAACAATACACATAACATATACATTCTCCTTCCCATTTTACTGATAACAAAACTGAGGAGTAAAGTCTCATTTTAGAGACTGGAAAATTGAAGCTTAAACACAAGCGGCTTGCCCGAGGCCCCCTCTCTTAGCGGACAGAGCTGCAGCTAACGCCTGGCTGGGGGTGGGGGGGGGCGGGACGCGGTCTTGGACTCTGAGCTTTGCCGTCTTCATAAAGGCCCGTTAGAGCCATGCAGGAGACAGGACTGTTTGAAAATGGTTAGTTTATGAGCGTGAACCCACTTGGAGAGGAGCCCTCTCTCCGGAATCTGGATTTGCTTTCCTCCCCGCAGGCTCTCTCCTTTCTCTTTCCCGTCGCCTGAAAACTGCTCGAATGCCTTTCATCACCTTCAAATCCAGCCTGCGGCCACTGACCCCCCCCCCCCCCCCCCCCCCCCCCCCCCCCCCCCCCCCCCCCCCCCCCCCCCCCCCCCCCCCCCCCCCCCCTCCCGCGGGCGGCGCCCCCCGCCCCCCCCCCCC
>SJYA01004074.1:0-40485 GCA_006410615.1 Neotragus moschatus | reverse complement strand
AAAAAAAAAAAAAAAAAAAAAAGCACACACTTGTCCTCCAAAATATTCTTGAATATTTAAATATGATTTGCTGTTTGTTATTTTGGGGTATGATCCTGGCAAGTTGTCTATATTCTCTAAGAAGACTCGTTTTTCTCAAGTATGCAAGAAAATAGGAAAGAGAATAACAATTATGAAGTTTACTGTACGTTTATATAAACTGGGGAAAAGAAAACGGCTTAGCATAGTGCCTGGTATATTGAGACGAACCATAGAGATATTGATGATTCTTTAAGTTATAGGTTATATGAATTAAAGCTACATGAAAAAAAGTGAAAGTGTTAGTCACTCAGTCATGTCCAACTCTTTGCAATCCCATGAGTTGTAGCCCACTGGGCTCCTCTGTTCATGAAACTGTCCAGGCAAGAATACTGGAGTGGGTTGCTATTTCCTTCTCCAGCGGATCTTCTTGACCCAGGGATAGTACCCGGGTCTCCCACATTGCAGGCAGATTCTTTACCAGCTGAGCCATCAGGGGAGCCCTTAAAACTACATAAGTTAACATTAATAAACCTTGGAATCCTGTGTTGAGTCATAAGTAGGGAAAGAGCAGGAAAAAGTTATGACTGGAGAGGACTACCCAGGATTATTGATTTACATGAGTGATTAAGTGGGGTAGTAGGACCCATAAGTGCTTGTTCTTTGTAACTTGTTGCATGTCCTTATTAAAAATAAAATTGAACATAAAACAGTCCATCCCATATTTACTGATCATCATCAGAAATCACGGCTCACACTGGCCGCTTCTGATGGTTTTGTTTCTACACTGCACAGCATTTATGATGTTACCCATACTGCAGCAAGCAAAGCTTTAGCTCAGTAGAACAGTGGACGAAGCTTGAAATATTCTCAATGTATTGGGTTGGCCAAAAAGTTCATTTGGGTTTTCCCACAGCATCTTATGGAAAATTGGGATGAATTTTTTGGCCAACCCAATATTATTCCGTACGTATTTACGCATTTATTTTTATACCCAACAAGATGGTTTTCTTGCCATGGTAAGGTATTCTGCCCTCACTAATGTCTGTAGCCAGGTGCTTATCTGTTCACCTTTTATACTTCTTCACCATAGTTCATGTCAAACATGGGAAATAGGGTGCATTTTCAATACAGCTGGAGAGAGTATAGCAATGAGATCTGCTGTCTGTTCAGAGCAACTGACGCGATGCTTCTGCCATCCCACGCCTGCGCTGGGGTTTAGTCCCTGAGTCGCGTTTGACTCTGGGGGCCCCATGGACTGTAGCTCGGCAGGTTCTTCTATCCATGGGATTTCCCAGGTAGGAACACTGGAGCGGGTTGCCATCTCCTTCTCTAGAGGGTCTCTAGGGGATGCTCCTGACCCAGGGATCGAGCCAGCGTCTTCTACATGGGCAGGCAGATTCTTTATCACTGAGCCACCCCGGAAGCCCTCCAAGTCTGTGCTGCTGCTGCTGCTGCCAAGTCGCTTCAGTCGTGTCCGACTCTGTGCGACCCCAGAGACGGCAGCCCACCAGGCTCCCCCGTCCCTGGGATTCTCCAGGCAAGAACACTGGAGCGGGTTGCCATTTCCTTCTCCAATGCATGAAAGTGAAAAGTGAAAGTGAAGTCGCTCAGTCATGTCCGACTCTTAGCGACCCCAAGGACTGCAGTCTACCAGGCTCCTCCGTCCATAGAATTTTCCAGGCAAGAGGACTGGAGTGGGGTGCCATCACCTTCTCCGCCAAGTCTATGAGTTACCTGTAATCCAAATATGCTTGGCATCTTTTAATATACCTTGTTCATGAGTTTCAGAAAGGTCTGTTTTAGGTTTGCCACTGGTTTAAAAAGCAAGATTTATGTATAGTCTAAGTAAAATGCTCACAATATAAGAAACACTTGACTTTAAGTTAGTGTATTTAATCTCTATTTTTTCCTACCCAGATCCTCAAATAGATATTTGACTGATTGACAGAGAGTAGGTGTCACCTTCTAATTTGAAAATGAGTTTTAACTTTCACATTGTTGAAAAAAAGTATTGCCTTTCACTCAATAATTAGACTTAATTGATGTGAGAATTTAAATGCTACCTTGACACCATGTGTTTCAAACTGTGTATATTTCACAACTTTAAATGAACTCCTGAGACCATAACTACAAGATATATTTTATCAGCTTGTGGTATACTCCTGTAGCAAGCAAATTTAAAAGCCCAATTGCAGATATTCAAAAATAAAATTAGAAACCCAAGGCAAAATACTATATTTTCTATTCTGATTTCTAGACGACACATGATATGTATTTTTTTCATGTCAGGCATTGACTGTTTATGTTGCTTTATTGTCTGTATTTTAATCAGCATCGTCATTAAATAGTTCGCAATCAACGCAACACCGAAAGCTCAGGCAGCGAAGGCAGTACTGGACGAGCGGGGCCACACGCACGGGAAAGCTTCCGCGCAGCAGGGAGAGCGACCGGCAGGGCAAGAGAGCAACGCGCGGGCTGAGAGGGACTGCTTGCAAAGCACAGATCTGGTAAAGGATTCGTAGCCGAGCCACGTAAGGGATTCCAACAGCTCAAGAGCGAAGTTCAAGTAGTCATTAAACGCGGACAAAGGACCTGTGCACACACCTTCCCCCAGAGAAGAGATGCGAACGGCTAAGAGGTATGAGATGCGCCACTCAGACTCGCCAATCATCAGAGAGATACAAGTCAAGACCGCACTAGATACCACTTCACGCCTATCAGAATGTCTGTTTTTAAAGCAAAATAGAACAAAGCAATGGCACCCCACTCCAGTCTTCTTGCCTGGAGAACCCCAGGGACGGAGGAGGCTGGTGGGCTACAGTCCACGGGGTCGTGAAGAGTCGGACACGACTGAGCGACTTCCCTTTCACTTTTCACTTTCATGCACTGGAGAAGGAAATGGCAACCCACTCCAGTGTTCTTGCCTGGAGAATCCCAGGGACGGGGGAGCCGGGTGGGCTGCCGTCTATGGGGTTGCACAGAGTCAGACACGACTGGAGCGACTCAGCAGCAGCAGCAGCGCAAAACACATGCTGGTGAGGATGTGGAGAGCCTGGGACTCATACCCGTGGCAGGTGTGTAAGATGGTGCAGTTTCCTTGAAAAACAGTATGGAGATTCCTCAGAAAATTAAAAAGAGAATGACCAGATAATTCAGCAGTTATGCTTCTGGCTATATAACCAAAAGAACTGATATAAGGTTCTATAAGAAATATACACACGCCCCTCTTCATTGAAGCATTATTCACAAGCTATTCACAATAGCCAAGATACAGAAACAACCTAAACGTTCACTGATGATGAATGGACGAAGGAAAGCTGATATACATACATGTACATATATACACACACAGACTATATACACGTACACAAACCATACACACACAGACTATACACACACACACAGACTATATACACACAGACTATACACACACACTGGCATAGATACACACACACAGACTATATACACACAGACTATACACACACACAGAGACTATATACACACAGACTACACACACACACACAGACTATACACACACAGAGACATAGATACACACACACAGAGACTATATACACACACACAGAGAGACATAAACACACACACAGACATAGATACACACACACAGAGACATAAACACATTGACATAAATATACACACAGACATAAGCATACAGACACAGACATACACACACAGACATAAACACACACAGACATGAGCACACACAGACATAAATGCACACACACACAGAGATACATCACTCAACCTCAGAAAAAGGGAAATTTTGCCATATCTGACAACATGGATGAGCCCAGAAGACATTGTGCAAAGTGAAGTTGGCTGGACACGGAGGGACAAATATTGCAAGATTTTGCTCCTATGAAATCTCCAAATAGCCCACCCGATAGAAGCAGAGAGTGGGACGGCGGCTCCCAGGGCTTAAGGGACGGGAGTGAAGGCGCTGCTTCCTGAGGGCGGCAGCCTGCGGCCACAGGCGTCAGAGGCAGCCGGACGGCGCCGTGTCCGCCGCAGACAGCGCTGCGCGGGGCGCTTGAGGACGGGCTCGGGGGGCTGAGCTCAAGTGAAGTGCTCTCGCCACAATAAAACATGCAAATAATCTACAAATCACACCCACCATTTGTTAGAAATCTCGTATTTCAAACATTCTGTCAGACCCGGTACATGCATCAAAAATGCCTCACAATGATGCTTTATGAAATAAATTATCATTTCTACTTTAAAAGAAGAATGTGAATTCCAAGAGAGCATGATAAACGCTGCTCTGTCTGACTGATGTGGTTTCGCCCATCCCACCCCCAGGCCTCATGCCATCTGCCCAAAGATGGAGAGGTTCCTCCCTGTGTTGGAATCATGGAAACATCTAGAGGGAGGGATTTTGTAGTAAACACATGCTCAAACTTGGGCCAATTCAATAAACTCTTGTGTATTTTTTTGATTGAAACTAGTGAAGAAGACTTCCATTAGGTGATAGAACTAAATATAAGTGAATCTCATATGCACAGCAGTTATATTTGCATTTCTGACAAAGATAAACTCAATATTCCTTCCTGGTGATGGTAAGGGATGTTGTCCTGCGCTGACCTCTATCTGGCCCTGGATGCCAGTAGCACCCACTTTCTTGCAGTTGCGACAACAAAAATATCTTCAGACATTGTCAAATATCTCCTGGGGCTGGTGATTAAGAGGGACAAATCACCATCTATTGAGAATCGCTAAATTCTAATCAAGACGGTCATTTGCTATTGTATTTGCCAATTATTCAAGCTACGAAAACGAATCTGAATTTGGTTTTTGTAAATTATATCCAAAGGAAATCTTGAGATAGGTAAGTGTCAGAGCACTGTGCTAAGGGTGACGGGTGTATGCCACAAGGAAAACGGGATTTTACATCAGCGTATGTACAGTCAGTCAGTTAGTGTTAGACACTCAGCAGTGTCTGACTCTGTAACTCCATGGACTGTACCCAGCAGGCTCCTCTGGCCGTGGAATTTTCCAGGCAAGAATATTGGAGTGGGTGGCTAATTCCATGCTCCAGAGGATCTTCTCAACTCAGGAAGTGAATCCTGGTCTCCTGCACTGCAGGCAGAGTCTTTACCACCCGAGCCACCAGGGGACCCCAGCATACGGATGCTGCTGCTGAGTCGCTTCGGTCGTGTCCGACTCTGTACGACCCTGTGGACTGCAGCCCACCAGGCTCCTGCACTGGTCCGTGGGATCAGTGTATGTATGGGGAAGGGCAGAAGAGAGACAGGACGCAGTGAGTCTCAAGAGTGACTTTTCTTCCAGACTGTTGACCGACGAAACAGATTCACCCAGGTGTGTATCCAAAATATATGTTCTGAGTTCAGCTACGATTGGGAAATGTTTGGTCAAATAAGCAAAGCTGTTTGATTTTTTATTTTTTAGAATAAGATGTTTAGAGAATTTAGGAAGATAGTGTGATTTAATAATCACAATTTTCTCAAAATTTTGGACCAAATATTATAGAAGCTTCAGTTAACGTCTTTCATGATGTAACATTCTACAGAATTCAAAGTGATGAATGCAATGGTCTGCCAACACAGAAGGCAGGCCAGGCAGGGCAGAGAGAACAAGGTGAAGGATAAAGAGCGGAGAGTCCTCTGCGTGTGGAGATGCAGACAAAAGCCTGATCACACGGACACTGAGAGCCCCCTCTGTTTACCTGCATTTACAGAGAACTGGAGAGAGATGATGTACCCTTTGTTACAGAGATTTTCAACATTTTCCCCCACAGGCAACCAAAGAGAGTTGATAAAAAGAATAACCTGATCCTGGATGACTTTGGGAAATCTTTCTGCCCCATGGAAAGTGAAGAAGAGCAGGGTGAGACTGTAGGCAAGGTAACCCCCTAGGGTCACAGCAGAAGCTGTAGGGTTTTGAATAATGAGTAGCATTAACAACAGATGAGATAGAGTGATTTGAGAAACGCTGATGCAGAAGACTGTGCGTTGGTAATCTGCCTTTTTCTGTCGCCATTTTAAACCATTTGGAAGGTCATTTTAATTTCAAAGACTACATAGATTTTTCATACTAGTGAGTCAAATTCTATGGGAAGGTAACAAACAGTGTTCATTCAAAAAACTAAGATCAGGGCATCCAGTCCCATCCTTTCATGGTAAATAGATGGGGAAACAATGGAAACTGTGACAGACCTTATTTTCTTGGCTCCAAAGTCACCAAGATGGTGACTGCAGCCATGAAATGAAAAGACGTTTGCTCCGTGGAACAAAAGTTATGACCAACCTAGAGAGCATATTAAAAACTTTGCTGATAAAGGTCTGTCTAGTCAAGGCTAAGGTTTTTCCAGTAGTCAGATAGGGATGTGAGGCTTGGACTATAAAGAAAGCTGAGTGCCAAAGAATTGATGCTTTTGAACTATGGTGTTTTAGAAGACTCTTGAGAGTCCTTCTGACAGCCAGGAGATCCAACCAGTCCATCCTAAAGGAAATCAGTCCTTATTATTCATTGGAAGGACTCAGGCTGAAGCTGAAACTCCAATACTTTGGCCACCCGATGTGAAGAACTGACTCACTGGAAAAGACGCTGATGCTGGGAAAGACTGAAGGCAGGAGGAGAAGGGGACGACAGAGGATGAGATTGTTGGATGGTATCACCAACTCAATGGCCATGAATTTGAGCAAGGTTCAGGAGCTGGTGATGGACAGGGAAGCCTGGAGTGCAACAGTCCATGGGGTCACAAAGAGTTGGATATGACTGAGCAACTGAACTGAACTGAACAATGTAGGTGGCTTAGACTCTGGGATCATGAGAAGAAGTATCTTTAAGAAATGTTTCTGTGTTGTCACAGAGCAGAAGCTTTGGGTTCCCTGCATCATACAGTTAATTCCCATGGGTTATCTATTTTATGTATGGCAATGTATATGCTTTTTACATATGGTAATGTATATGCCCCACCCATCAACAGAAAATTGGATTTAAAATCTACTGAGATGATATGGGAAGGGAGGTGGGAGGGGGGTTCAGGATTGGGAACTCATGTACACCCATGGTGGATTCATGTCAATGTATGGCAAAACCAATACAGTATTATAAAATAAAATAAAGTAAAAAAAAAAAAAAAATCTACTGAGCACAGCCCCTCCCTCCCATCAGAACAAGAAACAGTTTCCCCCACAGCCAGCCACTCCCATCAGGAAGCCTCTTAACCTTCTCCATCAGAGGGCAGACAGACTGAAAACCACAATCACAGAAAACTAACTAATCTGATCACATGGACCACAGCCTTGTCTAACTCAATGTAACTATGAGCCATGCCGTGTGGGGCCATCCAAGATGCGCAGGTCATGGTGGAGAGTTCTGACAAAACGTGGCCCACTGGAGAAGGGAATGGCAAACCACTCCAGTATTCTTGCCTTGAGAACCCCATGAACAGAATGAAAAGGCAAGAAGATAGGACACTGAAAGATGAACTCCCCAGGTCAGTAGGTGCCCAGGATGCTACTGGAGGTCAGTGGAGAAATAACTCCAGAAAGAAGGAAGAGACGGGGCCAAAGCAGAAACAACACCCACTTGTGGATGTGACTGGTGATGGAACTACAGTCCAACGCTGTGAAGAGCAATACTGCACAGGAACCTGGGATGTGAGGCCCACGAATCAAGGCAAATTGGAAGTGGTCAAACAGGAGATGGCAAGAGTGAACGTCAACATTTTAGGAGTCAGTGAACTAAAATGGACTGGGATGGGCGTTCAATTCAGATGACCCTTACATCTACTACTGCGGGCAGGAATCCCTTAGAAGAAATGGAGTAGCCATCATGGTCAACAAAAGAGTCCGAAATGCAGTACCTGGATGCACTCTCAAGAACAACAGAATGATCTCTGTTCGTTTCCAAGGCAAGCCATTCAATATCATGGTAATCCAAGTCTATGTCCCACTGAAGAAGCTGAGGTGGAGTGCCTTTATGAAGATCTATGAGATCTTCTAGAACTAAAGCCAAAAAGCTGTCCTTCTCATCACAGGGGATTGGAATGCAAAGCTAGGAAGTCAAGAAACACCTGGAGTGACAGGCAAGTTTGGCCTTGGAGTATAGAATGAAGCAGGGCAAAGGCTAACAGAGTTTTGCCAAGAGAATGCACTGGTCATAGCAAACACCCTCTTCCAACAACACAAGAGATGACCCTATCTGAGGACATCACCAGATGGTCAATTCCAAAATCAGATTGATGATATCCTTTGGGGCCAAAAATGGAGAATCTGTATACAGTCAGCAAAAACAAGACCGGGAGCTGACTGTGGGCTCAGATCATGAACTCCTTATTGTAAAATTCAGACTTAAATTGAAGAAAGTAGGGAAAACCACTAGGCCATTGAACTCTGACCTAAATCAAGTCCCTTATGATTATACAGTGGAAGTGACAAATAGATTCAAGGGATTAGATCTGATAGATAGAGTGCCTGATGAACTGTGAACAGAGGTTCATGACACTGTACAGGAGGCAGTGACCAAGAACATCCCCAAGAAAAATAAATGCAAAAAGGCAAACTGGGTTTCTGAGAAGGCCTTACAAATAGCTGTGGAAAGAAGAGAAGTGAAAGGCAAAGGAGAAAAGGAAAGATAAAAGCATCTGAAAGCAGAGTTGCAAAGAGCAGCAAGGAGAGATGAGAAAGCCTTCCTCAGCGATCAATGCAAAGAAATAGAGGAAAATAACAGAATGGCAAAGACTAGAGATCTCTTCAAGAAAATTAGAGAGGCTAAGGGAACATTTCATGCAAAGATGGGCACAATAAAGGACAGAAATGGCATGGTTCTAACAGAAGAAGATATTAAGAGGTGGCAAGAATACACAGAACTGTACAAAAGAGATCTTCATGACCAAGATAATCACGATGGAGTGATCACTCACCTAGAGCCAGACATCCTGGAATACTAAGTCAAGTGGGCCTTAGGAAGCATCAGGATGAACAAAGCTAGTGGAGGTGATGGGATTCCAGCTGAGCTGTTTCAAATCCTAAAATATGATGCTGTGAAAGTGCTGCAAACAAAATGCCAGCGAATTTGGAAAGCTCACCAGTGGCCGCAAGACTGGAAAAGGTCAGCTTTCATTCCAGTTCCTAAGAAAGGCAATGCCAAGTAAGGAATGTTCAAACTTTCAATAATTGCACTCATCTCACACGCCAGCGAAGTAATGCTCAATCTCCAAGCTAGGCTTCAACAGTACATGAACAGAGAACTTCCAGATGCTCAAGCTGCATTTAGAAAAGGCAGAGGAACCAGAGATCAAATTGTCAACATCCACTGGATATTAGAAAAAGGAAGAGAATTTCAGAAAAACATCTACTTCTGCTTTATTGACTATGCCAAAGCCTTTGTATGGATCACAACAAACTTGTGGAAAATTCTGAAAGAGATGGAAATAAAAGACCACTTTATCAGCCTCCTGAGAAACCTGTATGCAGGTCAAGAAGCAACAATGAACAACTGGACCTGGAGCAACAGACTGGTTCCAAATTGGGGAAGGAGTACATCAAGGCTGTGTATTGTCACCCTGCTTACTTTTATATGCAGAGTTCATCATGAGAAACGCTGGGCTGGGTGAAGCACAAGCTGGAATCAAGATTGCAGGGAGAAATATCAATAACCTCAGATACACAGATGACACCTTCCTTATGGCAGAAAGTGAAGAGGGACCAAAGAGCATCTTGATGAAATTGGAAGAGGAGAGTGAAAAAGCTGGCTTAAAATTCAGCATTTAAGAAATGAAGACCATGGGATCCAGTGACATCACTTCATGGCAAATAGACTGGGAAACAATGGAAACAGTGACAGACTTTATTTCCTGGGGCTAAAACTCACTGCAGATGGTTGACAGTGCAGCCATGAAATTAAAAGACGCTTGCTCTTTGGAAGAAAAGCTATGACCAACCTGGACAGCACATCAAAAAGCAGAGACATCACTTTGTCAAGAAAAGTCCGTCTAGTCAAGGCTATGGTTTTTCCAGTGGTCATGTATGGATGCGAGAGTTGGACTATAAAGAAAGCTGAGCGCTGAAGAATTGATGCTTTTGAACTGTGGTGTTGGAGAAGACTTGTGAGTCCCGTGGACTGCAAGGAGATCCAACCAGTCCATCCTAAAGGAAATCAGTCCTGAAGATTCATTGCAAGGACTGATGCTGAAGCTGAAGCTACAATTCTTGGCCACCTGATGTGAAGAACTAACCCTGACGGTGGGAAAGATTAAAGGCGGGAGGAGAAGGGGATGGCAGAGGATGAGATGGTTGGATGGCATCACCGACTTGATGAACCTGAGTTTAGGTGGACTCCAGGAGCTGGTGATGGGCAGGGAGGCCTGGCATGCTGCAGGCCGTGGGGTCGCAGAGCCAGCCACGCCTGAGCAGCTGAACTGAGCTGACCTGAATGTGTGTGTTTCAGCACTACTGTCTCAAGCCATCCTACTCCCCTCTTCCCTCACTGTGACTGAAAGTTTGTTCTCTAATTCCGCATCTCTTTTGCTGCCCTGCAGGTATGATTATCAATCCCATCTTTCTAGACTCCACGTACATGGGTTAATACGACCTAGAGGGTTGGGATGGGGAGGGAAGGTTAAGAGGGATGGGGCATGTGTATGACTGTGGCTGATTCATATTGATGTAAAGTAACTGTCCTCCAATTAAAAACAATATGATTAGAAAATATGTAGAAAAAAAAAAAAAAAACAGAAAAGTTCTAACAGAAAGTGGGGTCTGGTTGCTCACTTCTCAAAAGCCATTAAAGAGGCAAGGTTGATGGGGAGAAAGAAAGAAATGCTTCCAGAAGCCAATTCCACTAGCTCCATGATATAGTCCATTTTATCAATAAGACACAAATGCTAACATATCCCACCCCGAGACTCTGAGACAGAGGCTGTGTCTCGCTGAGCACCGTGCGCAGGTTTTAGTGGACTTGTAAGCGGAGCGCCTCCGCTCTCTCGCCCCCTCTGGGTGTGAGCCGTCGGGGGTGTGACGGGCGCCCCTGGACCTGGACCTGGGCTTGCTGCCTGCAGGCTGAGAGATAAGGACCTGGCCAAGCAGACAGGGCCTCCCTCGCTCCTGGCAGCATCTGAGCCCTCGATGTCGTTATCATCAATCGGCAGGCAGCTGTTTCGGGGACTCCCAGTCAGCAAGGCAAACACTGCAGCTGTGACTGCCCGCCCAAGCGTGCTGGACCCAGGGCCCATCAGACAAGAGAACTGCACACACAGCCTCTGCCTGCTGCTCTGGACCACTCAAACAGCTGCTCCAAGGCTGGCGTTGGGCTGGTCACCTGGCAGCCCTGCTGGAGTGCAGAGGAAGACATGCAGATCAGAGTCTGTTTGTTCGACACAAAGGGCTTTCTGCGAAAGGACCACAGGGAGGCTGGGGCGGGGGAAGCAAAGGTGGGGATGAACCCCACAAAACATCTCTTCGTGAAACAGGCCAGAGGATGTAGACACAGGAGTGTACAGGATGAGCCTAAAGCAAAATGCAAAGGAAAAAGAAGAAAGAAAGAAAAGAAAACAGACAGATAGGAAACATCTGGACCCTGATGGAAGGACCATGAGGTCGACCAGCTGTGTTCAAGGAATGAGAGCAAAGGACACTGACTCTATAAGCAATGAGTAGAAGCTTATTAAGGACATGCCATGTGCCCAGGCATTTGAAGAGGAGAAGCGAGGACTCAACAGTCTGGGGAATTTGCAATCTTCTTAGGCAGATGAGACAAATCCATGGGAGCAAGGTAGGCATAAACAGAGCTTTCCGTCAAAAACTGCAGTTCACTGCGTGGAACTCACAGGAAGGGTGGGAATCAGATTATCCTAAGCAGGCGACTTTCCTCTAAGCCTCTCTGCAGATGCAGGTGGTTCAACACCCCTAGTTCAAAAGCCCGGAGTCAGTGCATCCAGATACACCAGAATGCTCCAGGATTTAGAGCGTGAGCACCCCCCAGAAACTGGGGAAACTCCCAGGAGCTTTTAAAGTTTTCACTGGGCAGAACCAGACAACTGTGGTGGTCAAAATGCAGAGTCCTGAGCACCATACTAGAGACTTGTTTAAATAGATCTGGGATGGGGCTTAGGGAATCTGCATTTTAAGCAAACATTCCAGGTGTTTCTAAGGCAGCTGTCTCAAGCCTTTACTTGAGAAACACTGCTTTAAAGGTGAAAGTGAACTAAGGGAATTTAGAGTGACATTTTCTGATATTATTAACCTGTACCTGTTATGGGGCCTTCTGTGATCCCCCTGGAATTACAGTTTTTAAAAGCTATAAGTCTATGGGCATTATTTTCTGAGTATTTTCTGAGTGAGAAAGGTAACACTTCATCATATTCTTCAAAGGTACTGCCCACAACTTTACCGCCAGAAGCAATAATCTCTGAAGACGTTTGCTTTCTGGTATTTATTTATTTAGAAAATCACTTATTCAATTCCTCCATCCCCGGAAATCTCGTCCTACTTAACTTCTGTGATGTTGTCAAGTCCTCTCCAAGAGCGAGCACCACAAGCCACTCCAGCGTCGGAGCTCCCCAGAACTTGGTGTTTACCTGCACCACAGGGCTCGCCACATTCCATCAGGAGCACCTGTCTAAGCATCCGCTCTCTCTCTCCAGGGGCATACAAGGCGGCTGACGGCAGGGACCGTGCTACTGAATCGCTCCAGACACTTTGCATAACCACCACCTAACACGTGCCAGAAAGAACTCAATCCAAAATCTCTAATAACCGACTGAATGGACATGAGTGTCTCTGCTGACTGTTGAGGAGCTGTGAGTACAGGCAATGTGCTCCTGTTTCTTCTTCCTGCGTGAAGCTGTAGTTGAAGAACCGTTCGGTGTTGAAGACAATTCAAGACAAAGAGATTTCAGCAACACAGCTAAGGCCCTTACGGTTTCGAATTTTCTACCAGAATCCTGGCGCCTCCAGATCCAGGGAAGTGTGGTCCAGTCAAAGTGTCAGGTGAGGCAGACCCTTCACGCCAAATGCGCTATGGCCACAGTTAGCAGCTGCGACCAACCTAGAGAGGCGTTTTTCCGCAAGGGCAAACTAACCCCACCCCATGCTGGGAGAAGCAGGTAAGTGTTAGTGCTCCCAGCCTCAGTTGCTGTCAGACTTAGAGCTCTCTGGTTTAAGGAATGACTCCTCGTCGTCACTCCTCACGCCTTCCTCGGGCCCTCAAGCCATGTTCCCTGCCACACATCCTGCTTAGATTTCCCCCAAAACACATTAATTTTCAGCTCTGGAAGAAATTTACTTTCCTTCACACAGAGAGCTGTTTGTGGGCAGAGGCTTTTAGCCGATGAGCAAGAACTCCGAACAACTCTTCATCCCCCTCTGCCTGGAATCCGGAATTTTCAATCACTCGACCCCGACACCTGAAGACTTCAGCTTGGCAGGAGCAGCAGCTTCAAACCATGTTTGCAGTTAGCTAATAATGAGGCTGTTTGTGAGGCTGACAAGAATAGACTTTGCTGGCACTGCTTCTATTGTGTGCCTTAGATTGAATTCACGTTGCTGGAAAGGAAAAAAAAAAAGATGCCACCTTGGAAGTTGGGGGCCCCTTGTGAGAAGACAGCTGTTCTTCTCCCTGTTGGGAGGAAAATGGCTGTAACACCTACAGAAAGTCTGTGGGGGTAGAACTGTGGAGAAAGCATTACTCTGGGTGGAACAAACTGGGCTTCTCAGGTGGTGCTAGTTGTGAAGAGCCCGCCTGCCAATGCAGGAGGCAGGAGAGATGAGCGTTCCGTCCCTGGGTCTGGAAAATCCCTGCAGGAGGGCATGGCAACTCACTGCAGTGTTCTTGCAGGGAACTGGACACAGGAGCCCAACAGGCTGTGGTCCATAGGGTTGCACAGAGGTAGACGGGCCTGAAGCGACTTAGCACACGCAGAAGAAACCCGGGAGAAGCCAGTGGCGGCTGAGAGAGCTGGAGACGGCCCTCAGTCCGGGCAAGGCTTGAGTCTTCAATAGGAAGAGTGAACAGCAACACATTGCTGCTAAGTCGCTTCAGTCGTGTCTGACTCTGTGCGACCCCATAGACTGCAGCCCGCGAGGCTCCCCCATCCCTGGGATTCTCCAGGCAAGAACACTGGAGTGGGTTGCCATTTCCTTCTCCAATGCATGAAAGTGAAAAGTGAAAGTGAAGTCGCTCAGTCGCATCTGACTCTTTGAGACTCCATGGACTGCAGCCCACCAGGCTTCTCCGTCCCTGGGATTTTCCAGGCAAGAGTACTGGAGTGGGTGGCCATTGCCTTCTCCAAGCAATACACTAAATAAACGTCATGCACTCCTAAAGCAGGGGTTTTTGACTTTTCTGTGTGGGCTTGGGACCTGTTTGGGTAGTCAGCCAAAATGCTGCGTCTGGTTTTACTGTTTGTTCTTGTTTCTTTAGCAAACAACTGGCGGGGGAGAAACTTCCTCAGGGTTAGGGCTCTGGCCATGCCCATCGATCCCAAGTTATTGTTCCTTAATTAAGTACTTACTTCACTTACAAAGCCCTCCACATGTTTACTGAGCACCTGCTCTGTTGCAGGCCTTCTAGACCCTGAGGACCATAGCTAGGAAGGAGGTGAGCATGACCTCACCTCCAAGGAGAGCACACTGCAGCCAGCAAGGGCAGAGAGAAGCGTGCGGACGACCCCTGTGCTTCCCAGGAAGAAAGCCGGTCAGGGTGGGCGGCAATGGCCAGCGCAGGGAGGGGATTTCAGGTGGCGCAGCCAGTGACGGTTTCTCTCGGCAAAGCTGGGATCTAAAGGGTAAAAAGGCAGCCATGTAGTGGCCTAAGGGGTAATATTTACAATCTGAGAAAATCACAGCAAATTCAAAGTTTATAAGATCGTCACGAGCTTGAAAACTCTGAGAAGAGCAAGGCTCCCAGTATGGTCAGAGCAGAACGAGCTGGAGAGGAAGTGGTCTGGGCAAGGCTGAGTGTGGGGAGGGAGCTGGGTCGCACGGGCGTTACAGGTCATGACGAGGGGCCTGGGGTGTGCGGCGCGAGAGACCACAGCAGGGTTTCAGGAGGGAAAGCTGCATGATCAAATCCGGGCCTTCCTTGTGCTCACGCGTGACTTCTTTCTGTGCGGTCGGTAAGCCTCTTGCGGCCCCTCTCCCCCTGGAAGCACACGCACTTAGGGGATTGCCACAGCGCGGCTCCTCTGGGAGCCGTGAGACTTTGCAGAGGGCCCCCAAGGCACCGATCATTCACACTGTCATCTCAGGTGACTGGACGCCTGGGCCTGATCATAGACCCGCACTACGTGCGAACCCTTAGGCCCTCTCGCCATTCTTTCCTTAAGTATCCTCTTTTATATTCTCTATGCTGGACCCCGTGCGGGAAGTCACGACCCCTGAGATGAATATACCCCCTGCTTTCAATGAGCGCCCAGTCTAAGGAGCAGAAAGAAACACAGGGACAGGCGTCTGTAGTGGCCGATCAAGTAGTTATTGGAAGGAAATCAGACTTTCACCAGACCTGGCGACGTCATTTTTCAGGGTCTGGGTCTCAGCTCTGGCTAGCTCATGACACAAACAGACCTGAGGAGCCTCCAAGGAGACAGCACTAGCCAGGCATCTTTGCGCCGTTTTCCACTTTATTAAGAAAACAAAACCGTGCTCAGAAAAGCCTCTTAGTTCCTCTTGCTTTTCCCCCCTTGGCAGGAAGCAAGTCTCACCACAGAATTCTTCAAGCTCGTGAATTCGCTGGCTACCTTCAGACGAGCGTCTTCACCAGCCCCTCCCGCTGCTGGCTCTGAGCCGCCGGGGGTCTCCAGGAGTGCCCGCTGCTCCCTGCCTGGCCACTTGCTGCTGGACAATTGCCCTACAGCGCACACTGAATCCTCTCTGGAACGGCACACTGCTCCTCCTCTGACTAGGCAGGAAACCTGCCGCCGTCTTGCTTCTGTCCTGCAAGCTGCCAGCAGACGGGTGGCGCAGGTGAGTCCCAGGTGCGTCCCAGTAGCAGAGCAGCAGAGTCCAGTCCTGACGGCTGTGTCCACGCGGTGCTGAGACTCTTACAGGTACTGGGCATCTGGGCGCCTCCTGCTACTTTGTAGCCGTCACCTGGTGATTCTCTGTTATCTAAAGACGCAAGAAGTGAATTTCAGCCGCTGGGAAAACCTGTCCCCTCCCGGCCTCTGCCCCATCCCCCGCCGGGCCGCAGGCAGCGTGGCCAGCAGGCTCCTTCTTTCCCCCTCCTCCTCAAAGAGGAGGTGCGGACTCCCAGCCATGCAGCTCTTTGTCATTAGCATTGCGACCATTTGTAATGAGAGGCCGGCACTGCAGAGTGCCCTTCTTAACAGCCTGAATCATTTCCCTTTGATAGTAACTCGGTTACTCTCCCAAGTTATCTTTTTATTGAAAAAAAAAAAAATCCAAGTAGTGGGTGGGTAGTGGAGGTGATGGAAGACGCATAAATAGGTTCCTTAAAATTTTGAAATTACATTATTTACAGTAAAATCCATTCTTCCTTCTTCATTGCCACTCCAAGCCGATTTTATATTTTAATCAGATTCTATTCATCTCTTTATGTATCACATTTTAAGAACTGTTAATGTAAAATGTAAGTGTGAAAATAAATATCCCCAACTCGGGCCAGTTGTACGTATTTTCTTACCGCTTCCATGTAAGTGGGGATTATCTTCTTTTTACTTAATAGTCTCAGTTTCAGAAGTGATCTTTTGTGATGATGCTTTCTCTGGGTTTCCAGTACGTCTCTAATGACTCTTTTCTCTCAGGCTTTTAGCCTTCGGGGATCCAGCAGAGACTTCGCTGGGAACATTGTAACCTTCACTCTGATCTTCACTATTAATGTTTCCCGTTGTTTTCTTAAGATTCATAGTCGAAGTGACTCTATCCTTCTATAAGTTGACCTTTTTCTATCTTGATCTTACTTTTTGCATCTCGTCAACATTCTTTTCTAGTCAAATGGGACTATACACCTATTCCCAGTATGCTTCTGCCCTCTGGTTTCTGTACAGTTTATTATCATTTCCCCTCACTAAGATATTCTCTGTCCCCCCCATACCTAATTTGTGTATTCATCGAATACACCCTTTTTGCTTAGCTCTGTGTGGTATCCACAGTCATGAAAAATGTCCTTCCACGAACTTCCACATCCCTTATCTAGCGTGCTCACATCTTTTACCCATTATGGCATCCGCGTATCTTTCCATCTGGACATAACTGTATCGGAAGAAATGCCCCTCAAAGGAGGGAAGACAGTACTGGTCACTGTTGTACGTGAAGCACAAGGCTGATCAATGGTGCTAGTCCGGTGTATTAGTATGTAGCGCACGGGACTAGCTCAGCAAGTGCTTGCTGAATTTGAGATGGGTTGAACGAATGCTTTAATAAAGAAAGGTTTCAAAGTTAAATGTCGCTCAGAAGTGTGTTAGTTGACAAGAAAAAGAGTATGGCACTGTGGAGGGGGCAGCTGAGCCTCACTGCCCTCCGCCCTGTATCTGAAGTTCCATCGTCTGCTTGTGGACATAGTGCCCCACGATGGTCTTGGTGAAGCTATTCTAGCCCAAGGTGAACATCATAAGTAACCCTTAGGTTCAGGACCAGGCTAAGTCATACCATCAGATCTTTATAATGGCTTCCATTAGGATGAAAAAATAGACAATTTTTTTTTTTTAATTCTAAGACTATGTTTGTAGACAAGTTTTAAACTCACAGGACAAGGCAGAGACAGGTAGAGTCTCCAAATGCTATCAGTGTCATCAGGCAGTTCTGAACAGCTGAGAACTGCCTATAAAGATGGAGATACAGAGACCCAAGGACTAGAGACGAACTGAAATGCGTGAGTGGGAAGCCGAAAGCGCCCAGAAGCGAGGGCAGTGTCTGGGCGCAGGCGTGGCGAGCCACCCAGCCGCGACAGGCACCAGAGGCCCACCGCGGCATCTGAGCGCCTAGGGCTCCTCTGGAAGAAGGGCTTTGGTGTCATCAGGATGAAGGCGGTGTCTTCATCCCATTTTCGTTTCCAGAGCCTTTGTTGTGCTCCTATTTCTAGAATACGGTTGCTCCTGAAATTGCTCCTTCAATGCAAAGGCTATCGCGGTTGTTGAAGGGTTCACTTCTGAATAAACAAAGAATCCCCCCTTCCGCACGTGTTTGTATCTCTAGGTAAGCAGGTATCTTCCGTGGAAAGTTCATCCAAAAGGTTATTTGGCTCTTACGGTTTCCAAATTTTACTTATTGGAAACAAACCTCAAAGCTTCCTAAATTAACAAATTCTCTCCATTTTAAAGGGAAGTTCCTAGCATTCTCTCATCAGTCTTGAGGGTGTTCGAAAGTGAGAGTAGATATTTATGTAGAAGCTCCAAAACTAATAAGAGGAAGTTAAATTATTCAGTTTATGAAATGAATAAACATTGTCAAGCTGGTCCTCAATCCATCCACAGGAAATAAGATGAGTCTCGGTATCTGCGTTTTTAAGCCATAAAAACTGTTGCAGCCGACATATCTTTAGAAGCGGAAGCAGACATCGCCTGAGCCCCCTCTGCCCGCCGCTGGGACGCGCAAGAGACGGACACGCCGAGCTGCGCCGCGCTCCGCGAGGCCTGCTCACACGCGCCTCCTCCTGCTCACGCCACGCTCCTGTCCCGCCCACTCTCCACCCGCACCAGCAGTTCCGCCAGCTCGCAGTGATGTTCCGTACCTGTGACTCCAGAAATGTTCTGAGGGATATGTGAGTCACAGCCCTCACCTTAAGGTTCGAAAGAAGGATTCCAGTGCGAATGACACGTACATCAAGGAGGGAAATGAGAATCCCCGCAACGGCCAATTTGCAAACGCTTGTCTCAGGGGCGAGCACGGGGAGGCAGGGGGACCGCGGCAGGCTCTAAACTCAGCTCCACGTTCGTGTCGGCGAGCTCGCAGCGAAGCTGGTCCTGCTCAGTTGCTAGAGAAGTAAGGGTGGGAAGAATAGGGCTTCTTTCGAACAGGAAACAGCAGCGTCTCCCAGCACTGGCTGGTCACATACAGAGCACCCTAACGCTACTTGGCAAAGATTAACTGGAAAATCCTTTCGGGAGAGCCAGATTGCACATGCATCATTCATCTTAAAATACGTGTGCCTATTAAGTCAATAAATATTCTCCCACCAAGGTGTACCGAGGAAATAAACAGCATAAATATATGCATATTTTATTTACACAATTACTCATAACAAATGTGAAAAATTAGAGGATAGCATATACGTTGTTGTTTAGTTGCTAAGATGAATCCGACTGTTTTGCAAGTCCGTGGACTGTAAGCTGCCACGCTCTTCTGCCCATGGGATTTCCCAGGCAAGAACACTGCAGTGAGTTGCCATTTCCTTCTCTAAGGGATCTTTCTGACCCAGGGGTGGAAACTGCATCTCCTGCGTTGGCAGGCAGATTCTTTACCACTGAGCCACCAGGGATGTTGTTATTTTAAACGGTAGACTATTCACAGCATAATATGTTACAGAAATATTAACGGATATTGCCTACCCATTAACCTCATATATAACAGAAAGAATTTTTAATGACTTAGGAGATGCTTATATATACTCTTCAGTTTAATTAAAAAAATAATATATTATGATCCAAACTTGAAAATTAAAACCATATCTCTGGGTGCAGAGAATTCTACGATATAAACCATGCTGAACAGTTAGAGGTCATATATTTTTTATTATCTTAATTATTCCTTCCCTCAGTCATACATTTAATTATTCAACAAATGTCCATCGAGCTGCAGCTCTGTCCCACAGAGAGCACTAGAGACGGGCAATCGTCACTCACGAGCAGGGAACGCACACTTGAGACTCGCACAGAGCGCAACATGGTAGAGCAACCTCAGCCCATATTTATTCTCTCAGATGCTCCGCTAAGATTTCCTTGGGGCACGTCCCAGGCTGTAGAGAACTTCTGAGAAGTGATACGGACCGGAATTCGTGGACGTTTTTGTGTCGGTGATTCACCATCACTTTCACATCAACTGAAAACTAACTCAAACATCTGAAAAGGTTTTAAATTTATTTATCCATTCCTTCTGCACATCTATAGTGCCTAGTACATATTAGACTCTATTCTGGGTCAGTGGAAGATGCACAATCCTATATACTTGGTGGGCCTTGCATTTAGAACTGTAGATTCTAAACACTCGTCCTTATCTGCAAATATTTCATCTGCGAAATGGGAAATGTAAGAACAAATTCCTATATTTTCAAAGGGCCGCATAGATGTTTGACACTTAGTGCTGAAAGACTTTGGCTTCCATTTGCAATCACCCTCCGAAGCATCAGGTATTAGATATAAATCCAACATGCACAGGGGCTGTAAGCTGGAAACTACAAAATGCTAATGGAAGAGAGCCATGGAGACTGAAGTGGACGGAGACCGTCTGTGCTCACAGAGCGGAAGAGCCGGCACAGTAAAGATGTCAGCTCTCCACATACTGATCTACAGCTTCAGCGCAATTACGGTCAAGAATCCCAGGAGCATTCCTTGCAGATATAGTAATAGATAAATCGATCCTAAAATTTATATAGAAAGGCAAAGGAATTAGAATATCAAGATTCATATTGCAAAGGAAGAATAAAGTTGGAGGGCTCACACTAAGTTATTTTTAAGACTTGCTGTATAGCTATGCAATCAAGACTACATGGTGTTTGTGAAGGAACAGATGCATGGATCAATGAAACAGAATCGAGAATTTGGAAGTAGCCCCACGTAAAGTATGATTCTTGGCCCAGGTGCAAAAGTGACTCAACACAAGAAGCACAGTCTCTTTGTACTGGCCTAGTAGAGTTTTAGATAAAAGATTTAAATGATATAAAGATAATTCTGACATTTTTAAAGAAAGTATCTCAGTTGAGAGAAATTTTTTTTTCTCACTTTCATTTTTTTAAACTTTCTCCTTAATTGTTCTTTTTAAAAATGCTAGTTCTACAATTACCATTACAAGGAGGACATGTTTCTAAAATCTAATCAGAAATGCTCACATCTTCTCTTACCCCCATAGTGATTACAAAGTGCTTTAACCTGCAACATTCCCCTAATCACGCACAGAGTGTAATTAGCTGATTGAGACCATTAGGAACATTGTGAAGTAACTGAAGTTGCAGATACTCTGTTGTCACTGCACCACGTTCCTAATATATTTTCATGGGGAATGATATTAATATAAAAGAGCCAATTACCCACAGACAGAGCTAGAGGGGGAGTCATGCTGCCTTTCTGATTAGGAATCAACTTGGAATGACTAGGCTGTAGGAAAAATAGAGCCAACACATTTCAAAGAGACGCAAGAAGCAGATGGAAAAACTACCAAAAGGAGAGATGGGCCTTCACTTCCAGGCCGGGCTTCTAAGCGTGCAGGACGGATGGGAAGGCTGCCTGACGCTGAGGGTGGCCGGCCAGGAGGCGGCCCTCGTCCTTCTGACTCTCTCCCACCAACCGGACATCCCTGCACGTGTGTGTGCTAAGTCGCTTCAGTCGTGTCTGACTCTGCGGCCCTGTGGACAGACCATAGCCCACCAGGCTCCTCTGTCCACAGGATTCTCCAGGCAACAACACTGGGGTGGGTCACCGTGCCCTCCTCCAGGGGATCTTCCCAACACAGGGAATGAACCCGCATCCCTCCCGTCTAGTCATAGCCATGGTTTTCCAGTGGTCATGTGCGGATGTGAGAACTAGACCATAAAGAAAGCTGAGCGCTGAAGATGAGATGCTTTTGAACTGTGGTGTTGGAGAAGACTCTTCAGAGTCCCTTGGACTGCAAGGAGATCCAACCAGCCCATCTGAAAGGAAACCAGTCCCAAATATTCACTGGAAGGACTGAGGCTAAAGCTGAAGCTCCAGTCCTTTGGCACCTGATGCAGAGAGCTGACATTAGAAGAGACCCTGATGCTGGGAAGATTGAGGGCAGGAGGAGAAGGGGACGACAGAGGATGAGATGGCTGGATGGCATCACCGACTTGATGGCCATGAGTCTGAGCAGCTCTGGGAATTGGCGATGGACAAGGAAGCCTGGCGTGCTGCAGTCTATGTGGTCACAGAGAGTCGGACACGACTGAGTGAATGAACTGTACATGTTCAAACACCTCATCTTCAAACAACCAGCAAATACAAACACAGGCACCTACTATTGTTTGCGGATCTAATCATCATCAGGGGAATATGGAGGACTCGCGTTTACCTTCTCTATCATTCATCCTCTAGGTTTCAGCTCTCACGCAGTCGTGGTGTTAAATATCATTATTAAATAACAGCTCAACATATACATGTACCTCAAACGTTTCCCTTTGAACATTGGGCTCCTTCATCCAGCTTGCCTACTCAAATTTCCACTTGGGCACCTAAGAGATATTTAAATTTTTAACAGATCTCAAACTGAATTTATGATTTTCTCCTCCAAACTCCTCTTTCTATGGTCTTCCTCATCTCATAAATGGTTGAGTCTATTCATCTCAGACTTTAGGTCACAATCTTAGAGTCGTTGCTGACTCGTGTTTTTCACTCAGCCCATCAGAACAGGGAGAAGGCAATGGCACCCCACTCCACTATTCTTGCCTGGAAAATCCCACGGGCAGGGGAGCCTGGTAGGCTTCAGTCCTTGGGGTCGCGAAGAGTCAGACACGACTGAGCGACTTCACTTTCATCTTTCACTTTCATGCACTGGAGAAGGAAATGGCAGCCCACTCCAGCTAGCAGCATCGGCACAGTAAGCGAACACTCTCGATTCTGGCTGGTGTCCCTGTGTTTCTCTTGGCAACACACCCTTCTACTGGAAAGTGTTCCTGGTTTGGGCCCCCAGCCCAGTGTCAAGCAGAGAGGGCCACCAGAGCCTGGCCGCATCCTGTGTCTCCACCTCCACCACTGTGGCTCAGGGCACCGTGGCTTTCATAGCCCTCTGCTTCCACATCCGTCCCCTACAGTCTCCTGTAACATGGGCTGCCACAACAATTGCCACAAACTAGGTGGCTTAAACGGAGAAGGCGATGGCACCCACGCCAGGGCTCTTGTCTGGAAAATCATATGGACGGAGGAGCCTGGTGGGCTGCAGTCCATGGGGTCACAAAGAGTCGGACACGACTGAGCGACTTCACTTTCACTTTCCACTTTCATGCATTGGAGAAGGAAATGGCAACCCACTCCAGTGTTCTTGCCTGGAGAATCCCAGGGACGGGAGAGCCTGGTGGGCTGCCGTCTATGCAGTCGCACAGAGTCGGACATGACTGAAGTGACTTAGCATAGTATAAGGCCTACTTTAATCTCGAATGACCTTATCTTGGTTGCATCTGCAAAGGCCTTATTTCCAGACACTGGGGGTTTGGTCTTGAATGTATCTTATTGGGTGACCCAGTTCAGCACACAGCTGTGACTGATTTAAAACAGGAAAAGAAACACATCGCTTTTGTGGCTCAAATCTCATAGCGTCTTTCATCTCCGAAAGAATAAATCTCCAACTCTGATGCTGACCTACACGACCTGGCCCCTGACCTCCTCTTTGATCACATCCTTCTCACTCTTGGCTCACTTTTTCTACCCCAGCCATACTGACTTCCTTATTCTTCCTCAAGGATGTCAAGAATATGGCGTCAGATCCTCTGATCTTTTTGTTTCTCCTGCCTGGAACTCTCTTCTCCCACATGCCTACCGGACCCACAAATCCACTTTGTTGATGAATGTTCTCTTTCCATTTCAGCAAAAACTGAGCTTCTTCATGGCTACATCCCCAGAATATAGAGAGGCCCCAGCAAATGCCATTCATTTAAAAAACAAGAAACAAACAGCAACAAAAACTGAAGGGATCAAGAGGAAAAAGAATCCACATTTATTAGCCACTCACTGCATTATAGATGATTACATAGTACCCGAGAAAAATGCATCGTCTCATTTAATCCCAAAGCAACGCTGAAAGTTGAGTAATATTATCTCTTTTTATGGAGAGTAAGTTGAGATTCAGAAATTTTATAAAACTTTACAAAGAATACATAGCTCACAAGGGATAGTCCAGTTCCGTCTCAGGTTTAATGGACCCTCCAAAGCTGTTCCAAATATACAACACTATGCAGCGAAGCAGTGGAGCCGGCGACCAAGAGTTTGTATGAAAAGTAAGTGGGAGAAACGCCACACAGAGAAATGTAAAACCTGGGTTCTGATCCAATATCAGTGCTGCTGCTGCTAAGTCACTTCAGTCGTGTCCGACTCTGTGTGACCCCACAGACGGCAGCCCACCAGGCTCCCCCGTCCCTGGGATCCTCCAGGCAAGAACCCTGGAGTGGGTTGCCATTGTTTTCTCCAATGTGTGAAAGTGAAGTCCCTCGGTCGTGTCTGACTCTTAGCGACCCCATGGACTGCAGCCTACCAGGCTCCCCCATCCCTGGGATTCTCCAGGCAGGAGCACTGGAGTGGGTTGCCACTGCCTTCTCCAATGCATGAAAGTGAAAAGTGAATGTGAAGTCGCTCAGTTGTGTCCGACCCTCAGCGACCCCACGGACTGCAGCCCACCAGGCTCCTCCGTCCATGGATTCTCCAGGCAGGAGCACTGGAGTGGGCGCCATCGCCAGCTCCAAGTATCTAGCGCAGGTGAAGGCAATCCTTTCAACTCACTGGCTTCCATTCATTCACGTGTCAAATGGACCAAGAATACGTGTGCTTATTTGACACAATTTATTGGGAGGAGTAAGGGCTTCCCAGATGGTAAAGAATCTGCCTGCCAGTTTCAGGAGACCTAAGAGACATGGGTTCAGTCCCTGGGTTGGGCAGATCCCCAGGAAGGAGGCAGGGCAACCCACTCCAGTGTTCTTGCCTGGACAATCCCTGGACCGAGGCGCCTGGTGGGCTGCAGCCCATGGGGTCACAAAAGAGCCAGACGCGACCAAGGTGACTCACACGCACGCAAGCGCACACAGGGAGGCGCACAAGAGGGTGCAGGTGTTAGAAGCAGGACACACACACAGTCTCAAAAAGCCTCTCCCGAATGATTCAGCCGCAAACAGAAGGGAACACTACCCTCACAATGGAGAAGTCTGATGGACACCGTCTTAACACTGACACTGTGCAAACCAATATCAAAGCAGGGATCAATACTGCCGTCAACCAGGCACACTACCACGGCATCTGGACACGCTGCAGTAACAGTGCAGAACCAGATGCACAAAAAGGGATATGACCTGAATCTGGTCATGTAAAAAATCAGGAAAAAACCCAATTTAGGGACATCTACAAAAAACTAGTTTTATACCTTTCAAAAGTGTCCGGGTCAGGGCTTTCCTGGTGCCTCCGTGGTCCAGAACTCACTGTCAAGGCAGGGGTTCCGTCCCTGGTCCGGGAAGATCCCTCGTGTCTTGGAACAATGAGTCCCGTGTGCCCCCACTGAGCCTGTGTTCTGGAGCCCGGGAGCCACTGCTACTGAGCCCGCGACTGCTGAAGCCCCCACTCTGCAGAGCGCATGCTCCACAGCCGGAGAAGCCATCGCCAAGTGAAGCCTGCACGTGGCTAGGGAGGCGCCCCATCGCACCGCAGCTGGAGGAAGCCCAGGCGCAGCCGTCAAGGCTCAGCACAGCCAAGGGTAAACGAAAACACAAAAGTCCTTTAAAAATACCCGCATCAGAAACAACAGAGAAAGGCAATGCAACTGTTCAGTGATAAAGAATTCCAAAAGGAAGAGAAAACTAAAGCCAGTACGTAATAATAGTGAATGTAACCTGAACCAGCGAGAAAGCAATTTTTTAAAACTGACATCACCGGAGTAATTTCAAAAAAATTAAGCAAGCTGTTGATTACATAATAGCATTGTTCCAATGCTAAATTTTCTAATTTGATCATCATACTATAGCTATGTAAAAAAATCCTTGCTTTTAGGACATGCACTCCATAGAATCCAGGGAAAAGGACAGGAGGGTTTCAACTTGCCCCATAAAGAGAGACGGACAGAGCCAGTGGGGCAAGACATGCGGAACTGGGTCGATGTAGGAAAGAGACAGAGGGAAGCTGCTGGTCCTACTCTTGAGGTCTGATGCGAGTGTGAAATGATTTCAAAGTAAGGGCCATGCTTTACATGCTTAATTTGAACTTGATTCAATATAAAAAGAAAATATTCTCCAGTGACAAACTTCACCAATGTGGTTTGCACAATTCCAGGAAGAAAGGCAAGACTCTGATAATATAAAAATCCAGGAAGTATCTTCTCACTGTATTGATTTTAAAGAGCTTAACCCATTAGGATGCTTGGTAATTTCACAGAGAGCTCTCAGAAGAGACGATTTGAACACTTGTGATTGACACATAAGCTGAGATTTCTGACACTTTGCCTAATTAGATGAAGACACAGTAATTATTAATGGACTGCTAGCCAATCAAGATGCAAATGAAGACAGTTTAGTTCAATAAGGTGTCAGTGAAAGGGAATGGCCCCTGGGAAAATACAGTGGTAGGAATTAGGCATCAGAAGGGCAAAAGTTAACGAAAGGCACTCAGAACTTGCTGGGGGTGTGAAGATGAGTGTGAAGATGAGCTGTTTGAATGACAGTCTCCTAAGCAGGTGAGTCATGACGCCAAGATGCGTTTATTGAGCAGTAACAGTTATTCGTCACACCAGGTGCTGATGTAACGAATGCCCTGAGTCTGATTTCATCAACTAATCCCCTACTGGCTTTAGTTTACTTTCTCATGTGTGCAAGGCGCTGTTCAGTGTAGCTCAAATCTGCTGGTCCAGTAAGAAGTTATATTCTTTATGGACAATGAGCAAGCCAGAGTTCTAGTCTATGCCTCAGTCTCTATGAGGTGGGTTAGCACAAGTCATTATCCCAGAGACCAAGAGTGACCTACGGCAATAACAAATGAGGTTTTTAGACCTGCAAATCTAATGAGCAGACTCTGGGCTACGGCCACTTGTTCTTTCTTTTTTTAAAGGGCAAAACCACCACGAGGACCTACTAAGACAGCAAGGCGCTCCTCCTCTTTGCATCACATGGTGGGAAATGGGGCAGGCGGGTAGTCCGGTTCTGTTTTCTTGTAACAACAGTCAGTTGTTTCTTTCGGGAACCTACTCACTTCCCATCTTTATTTTGCGGCTTAGATGGGGATGATGCAACAGCTGACTTCAAACCCAGCCAGTTCTGTTATCTGCCTCTTCTATTATCAGTCAGGTGAGTGGACAGCTACCCCAGTGCCGTCCAGGGAGCATCCTCTCTCCAGCCTTTGCTGTAATCACCAAGCTAAACACATTCTCTCTTCCTGGGGCTACCTAGAGCTCCTGGTAGGTATTTTGCCACAACTTAAGAGCAGCCTGTTTGAGAATGAATCATGCAAATTCATAACAATATCATTTAGGCACCTGGATATAGCTATGCCAAGATCTTTCAACTACGTGAGCCAATGAAATCCTTTTGTTGGCTCATGACTATTCAAATTAGATTTCCCTCATTTTTGATCCAGAAATTCCTCTCTTGTGCATACCTTCAAACTCCAACTCTGAAACCGGGATATGCTTGGAAATAAAGTCACTTTATGAAAATCACATTATTACCAGATTCTTCCTTTAAACATTATATTCTAATTACATTCCAGTTAGCAACTGGTGTTCATTAAAACTATTTGGAGTATGAGTACACTCGAGATCTTGTAGGACATTATGAGAGAAGAGGGAAAGAGATGCCTCGTGGCTGCTGTGATGCCATGTGCTTACCACGTTCTACTTCCGTCATCTTCTAAGAGCACGTTTTTGTCCCCATGTGGCAGGGTAGCAAGTGAGCACCCTGGTCTTTTCTCCTCCCTGGGCATATGAAGACTTCCTTCCAGGCCCCTGTGCAAGGTAAGGTCATGTGACTATTTCTAGGCCAAAAAAATGTGGGCAGAGGAAGACGTCTCACTTCTCAGGTTGAAGCATTTAAACCCAATGTATCAGTTCAGTTCAGTTCAGTCACTCAGTCAAGTCTGACTCTGCAACCCCATGAATCACAGCACGCCAGGCCTCCCTGTCCATCACCATCTCCTGGAGTTCACTCACACTCACGCCCATCGAGTCAGTGATGCCATCCAGCCATCTCATCCTCAGTCATCCCCTTCTTCTTCTGCCCTCAATCCCTCCCAGCATCAAAGTCTTTTCCAATGAGTCAACTCTTTGCATGAGGTGGCCAAAGTACCGGAGTTTCAGCTTTAGCATCATTCCTTCCAAAGAAATCCCAGGGTTGATCTCCTTCAGAATGGACTGGTTGGATCTCCTTGCAGCCCAAGGGACTCTCAAGAGTCTTCTCCAACACCACAGTTCAAACGCATCGATTCTTTGGCGCTCAGCCTTCCTTCTTCACAGTCCAACTCACATCCATACATGACCACTGGAAAAATCATAGCCTTGACTAGATGGACCTTAGTCAGCAAAGTAATGTCTCTGCTTTTGAATATGCTATCTAGGTTGGTCATAACCTTCCTTCCAAGGAGTAAGCGTCTTTTGATTTCATGGCTGCAGTCACCATCTGCAGTGATTTTGGAGCCCCCCAAAATAAAGTCTGACACTGTTTCCACTGTTTCCCCGTCTATTTCCCATGAAGTGATGGGACCGGGTGCCATGATGTCGTTTTCTGAATGTTGAGCTTTAGGCCGACTTTTCCGCTCTCCCCTTTCACTGTTACCTCTGCAGTTTCCCTTTCCCTCTGGGAGTAACCATGGAGCCCATGAAGCAGACCCATGGGAGAAAAGCGTCCTGAATCCGGAGACAAAATGTCCTAGAGTATTGCTCAAACTGTTTATAGGCTGTTCCCATTGCATTAGAATTTCTGCAAAAGTGAAATAAGCTCTCTTACCTTAAAAAAAAAAATCTGTGACTTTCTTTGTCATCAAACACAGCCTATCTAGCTCAGTCAGCTATTAGGCAGGACTTCATACCGTCCCTTGCAGCTAAGTGAGTGGAATGCGGCAGAAGTCATGCTTGCCGACTCCCAGGGCCTCAGGCTTTAAGAGCAGGGTGTATGCCTCTCCCCTGGTGGCGCAGATGGGAAAGAACCTGCCCGCTGTACAGGAGACGAGGGTTCTGTCCCTGGGTTGGGAAGATCCCCTGGAGGAGGAAATCACTACCCACTCCAGTATTCTTGCCAGGAGAATCCCATGGACAGAGGAGCCTGCTGGCCTGGAGTTCATGGGGATGCAAAGAGCTGGACATGTCTGAGTGACTAACACACACACGATCCCCACATTCTCTTCTCACTGGCTCAGTGGAGTGGATCTGGTAGATGACCCCAAGCCCCTGGAAGATAACAGTACTCTAGGGGAAAGGTCTTGGGTCTCTGAATGAGTTTAAGAAATAGAGACCCTCCCCTCCAACACATCCCAGCAATCTATATTAAGCTGAATGCGGAACAGTAATTAGACGAATTTGGTGTCATCTTCTGGGCTAGCTGAGGCACAGTCAGTGATAAAGGCTGGAGACTGAGTGGGGGTATAAGACGAGAGTTTGAAAGGACTTGAAGCTGTGGCAGTTGCGGCTATGATGAAATGTAGAGATTAGATTTCTCCTAAAATGAAGTCAGAGCTCAGTACTGATGACAGCGGTGCCTCCTGGGATCCAGACGAATGAAGCCTGAACGACCTCATGCAGCTGCATCCGTGGGCACTGTGAATGGTCAGTTATGGATGAGGCTCGATGGTCCCATCGAAATAAAAGAAGACTTGTGAATTCCAAGCAAGGATATCACATAGATTTCATCTCCTGGGTGAGCTCAGTTCAGTTCAGTCACTCAGTCGAGTCTGACTTTTTGCAACCCCATGGACTGTAGCACTCCAGGGTTCCCTGTCCATCAGGAGCTCCCAAAGCAGGCTCAGATTCACATCTACCAAGTCAGTGATGCCATCCAACCACCTCATCCTCTGTCCTCCCCTTCTCCTCCCGCCTTCAGTCTTTCCCAGCGTCAGGCTCTTTTCTAATGAGTCGTTCTTCACGTCAGGCGGCCAAAGTACTGGAGCTTCAGCTTCACATCAGTCCTTCCGATGAATATTCAGGCCTGATTTCCTTTAGGATTGACTAGTTTGAGCTCCTTGCAGTCCAAGGGATTCTCAAGAGTCTTCTCCAACACCACAGTTGAAAGAAATCAGTGTTTCGGAGCTCAGCGTTCTTTAAGATCCACCAGACATATCCATGGGTGGACCTTTGTCAGTAATGTCTCTGCTTTTAATATGCTGTCTAGGTTTGTCATAGCTCCTTACTTCAGTGAGCAAGTGTCTTTCCATTTCATGGCTGCAGTCACCATCTGCAGTGATTTGGGAGCCCAAGAAAATGAAATCTGTCACTGTTGCCACTGTTTCTTTATCTATTTGCCATGAAGTGATGGGACCGGATGCCGTGATCTTCATTTTCTGAATGTTGATTTTTAAGCCAACTCTTTACTCTCCTTTTCTCTTTCATCAAGAGGCTCTTCAGTTCTTCTTTGTTTTTCTGCCATAAGGGTGGTGTCATCCACATATCTGAGATTATTGATATTTCTCCTGGCAATCTTGATTCCAGCTTGTGCTTCATCCAGTCCAGCGTTTCTCATAATGTACTCTGCATAGAAGTTAAATAAGCAGGGTGACAATATACAGCCTTGATGTACTCCTTTCCCAATTTGGAACCAGTCTGTTGTTCCATGTTCAGTTCTAACTGTCGCTTCTTAACCTGCATACAGATTTCTCAGGAGGCAAGTAAGTTGGTCTGGTATTCCCATCTCTTAAAGAATTTTCCACAATTTGTTGTGATCCACACAGTCAAAGGCTTTAACATAGTCAGTGAAGCAGAAGTAGATTTTTTTTTCTGGAATTCTCTTGCTTTTTGGATGACCCAACAGATGTTGGCAATTTTATTTCTGGTTCCTTTGCCATTTCAAAATCTAGTTTCAACATCTAGAGGCTCTCAGTTCACATAGTATTGAAGTCTAGTTTGGAGAATTTAAGCATTACTTTCCTAGCGTGTGAGATGAGTGCAATTGTGTGGTAGTTTGAGCATTTTGGCATTGCCTTTCTTTGGGATCAGAATGAAAGTTGACCATTTCCACTGCTGTGGCCACTGTGAGTTTTCCGAATTTGCTGGCATACTGAGTGCAGCACTTTCATAGCATCATCTTTCAGGACTTGGAATAGCTCAGCTGGAATTCCATCATCTCCACTAGCTTTGCTCGTAGTGATGCTTTCTAAGGCCCACTTGACTTCACACTGCAGGATGTCTGGCTCCAGGTGAGTGATCACACCATCGTGATTATCCAGGTCGTGAAGATCTTTTTTGTACAGTTCTTCTGTGTATTCTTGCCACCTCTTCTTAATATCTTCTGCTGCTGTCAGGTCCATGCTGTTTCTGTCATTTATTGAGCCCATCTTTGCATGAAATGTTCCCTTGGTATCTCTAATATTCTTGAAGAGATCTCTAGTCTTTCCCATCCAGTTGTTTTCCTCTATTTCTTTGCATTGATCTCTGAAGAAGGCTTTCTTATGTCTCCCTGCTAGTCTTTGGGACTCTGATTCAGATGGATATATCTTTCCTTTTCTGCTTCGTCTTTCATTTCTCTTCTTTCCTCAGCTATTTGTGAGGCCTCCTCAGACAGCCATTTTGCCTCATTGCATTTCTTCTTCTGGGGAATGGTTTTGGTCACTGCCTCCTGTCATGAATGTCACAATGTCATGAACCTCCGTCCATAGTTCTTCAGGCACTTGGTCTGTCAGATTTAATCCCCTGAATCAATTTGTCACTTCCAGTGTATAATCAAGGGGCTTCCCTAGGAATTCAGCTGGTAAAGAATTCGCCTGCCATGCAGGAGACCCCAGTTTGATTTCTACGTTGGGAAGATGTCCTGGAGAAGGGATAGGCTACCCACTCCAATATTCTTCAGATTTCCTGGTGGCTCAGTTGGCAAAGAATCCACCTGCAATGTGGGAGACCTGGGTTCAATCCCTGGGTTGGGAAGATCCCCTAGAGAAGGGAACAGCTACCCACACCAGTATTCTGGCCTAGAGAAGTCCATGGACTGTATGGGACCCCAAAGAGTCAGGCACGACTGAGCAACTTTCACCCTTCAATGTATAATCGTAAGGAATTTGATTTAGGTCATACCTGAATGGTCTAGTGGTTTTCCCTACTTTCTTCAGTTTAAGTCTGAATTTGGCAATAAGGAGTTCATGATCAGAGCCACAGTCAGCTCCTGGCCTTGTTTTTGGTGGCTGTATAGAGCTTCTCCATTGCTGGTCGCAAAGAATGTAATCAGTCTGATTTCAGTGTTGACCACCTGGTGATGTCCCCGTGCACAGCCCATCTCTTATGTTGCCAGAAGAGGGTGTTTGCTGTGACCGGTGCATTCTCTTGGCAAAACTGTTAGCCTTTGCCCTGCTTCATTCCGTACTCCAAGGCAAAGCTTGCCTGTTACTCCAAGTACGTCTTTACTTCTGCTTCTGCATTGCAGTCCCCTGTGATGAAACGGGAGTCTTTTTTGGCTTTAGTTCTAGAAGGTCTCATGGTCTTCATAGGGGCATTCAACTTCAGCTTCTTTGGCATTAGGGGTTGGGACATAGACTTAGATTACTGTGGTACTGAATGGTTTGCCTTGGAAACGAACAGACTTCATTCTGTCATTTTTGAGATTGTACTCACATCCTGCATTTCATACTCCTTTGTTGACTATGAGGGCTATTCCATTTCTTCCAAGGGATTCTTGCCCACAAGAATAGATATTATATCTACAGTAGTAGCTATAATGGTCATTTGAGTTAAATTCACCCATTTCAGTCCATCTTAGTTTACTGATTCCTAAAAAGTCGATGTTCACTCTTGCCGTCTCCTGTTTGACCACTTCCAGTTTGCCTTGATTCATGGACCTGGCATTCCCGGTTCCTATGCAGTGTTGCTCTTTACAGCATCGGACTGCACTTCCATCACCAGGCACATCCACAACTGGGCACTGTTTTCGCTTTGGCTCCGTCTCTTCATTCTTTGTGGAGTGATTTCTCCATTGATCTCCAGTTGCATATTTGGCACCTAGCAACCTGGGGAGCTCATCTTTCAGTGACCTATCTTTTTTCCTTTTCGTACTGTTCATGGGGTTCTCAAGGCAAGAATACTGAACTGGTTTGCCATTCCCTTCTCCAGTGGACCACGTTTTGTCAGAACTCTCCTCCGTGACCCATCCATCTTGGGTGGCCCTACACGGCACGGCTCATGTTTTCACTGAGTGAGACCAGGCTGTGGTCCACGTGATCGGTTTGGTTTGTTTCCGTGATTATGGCTTTTATTCTGTCGGCCCCTGAGGAATAAGGATAAGGGGCTGTCCCGGGTCAGTATTGACTGGTTCATTTGGTTGCCAGGAGCAGTAGCATATTAAAAAAAGGCCAACTGCTATTTAGTCACTAAGTTGTGTCTGACTCTTTTGTGACCCCTTGGACTGCAGCCTGCCGGGCTCCTCTGTCCATGTGATTCTCCAGGCAAGAATACTGGAGTGGGTTGCCATGCCCTCCTTCAGGAGATCTTCCCAACCCAGGGATTAAACTCAAGTCTCCCACATTGCAGGTAGATTCTTTACCAGCTGAGCCACCAGGGAAGCCCAAGAATACTGGAGTGGGTAGCCTATGCCTTCTCCAGGGGAACTTTCTACCCAGGAATCAAGCTGGGGTCTGCTGCATCACAAATGGATTTTTTTACTAGCTGAGCTACCCTGGAAGCCCGGAGCCTCCAGGAATATATCAACAGGCCAAAGGCAGGGCTACATGTCAGTGAGGAAGTGTGAGCTAAACTCTTACCAGTGTCTGCCACGGAGAGTGGAGGGGATGATGGAGACGCCCTTGATTTAGAGCAGACCCCCAGAGCCTCGCAAGCACTTCTGCACTTCAGGGTCCCCAGAGTTCCTATGTATCAGAGAAAGGGTTGAAAACACCTTTAAAAATGTGCACAAAGGCCTGAATGAGCCCACGGGTTCATTTGAGAGAGAAGATATAAGCTGCGCCTCAGCTGGAATTGCTCAGATGAAAGCAGTGGTGAAGCCTGCCCCCCGACAGCGGAGGGAGGCGTGTGTGAGTCCCCGTGGGGTGCGTGTATTGGAGCGCCAGTACCCTGGGAGGGCGTTCTGCCTGCTTCATCTTCACACCTTCTGCATCTACACATCTCCATCAGTAAATGTAGGAAAACTGGCTCTTGATGAATATTCCTCGAATAAATGAATGACCAAATCAAGAACAATAGCCATACTACTGGTGACAGGGAGTAGTATAAATTTAAATCTACCTTCACAGATCATACTGGAGAACAATAAAAGATAGATGGCGGGGTGCCTAACTGAAGAACTGGATGGAAAGCGGTAACGCCTCTTCTGGGATGCTGGGTGGGTATGGCTCGCCCAGGTCAGGCAGGGAGGATCGGGGCTGCCAGCGAGGCGCCGGGAGCAGCCCGAGAAGCAGAACGCCACCTGTTCTCCTTGCCCAAGGCGCTGCAGACTGCAGCTCCAGGGCATTTAGCGCGGATAAAGGCTGTTTTCTGAGCTCCTGGACCCCACCTGAGGGGCCTCCCTATTCATTCTTGATCAAAAAAATGTGGCTGTAACTGGAGTTTCTGGATCAGATGGCATTTTCTCATCTCTGTCTTCTGACGGGGCTGAGAGAGCTGTTGCCTCTGACGCTGAAGCCCAACAATCAGAAAGGCTTCTGCCGCGCTGCCCTCTGATGTGGCAGCAGAATAGAGGGTGCCTGTGCGCTTGCTGTTGCTTTGGTCATTTACCTGCTTGGCCTGGCTTCGTAACTGTGGTTTATCAGACTTGAGCAGCAGTAACCGACTTGGAAATTCAGACAGACAAACCTACTTTTGCTTTACTTTAATACAGAATCTTTAGCATCAAAAGGTAGATATTATAAAAGAAAGAGCATTTGTGGCTACCATTCGCAAACCCCAGGAATACCCTGCAGGAGCCACAAGGATCCTGTGTGAATGTAGCTGCTTGGGCGTGTGAAGAGCGTGACCCAGCTTCACAGCTGCGCAGACAGATGCATCTCAAGGCACGCCAGATGCAGTGTTTTTAAGCTGCACGTTTAGAAAATGCAGTCATTCAGTGGCTGATGTGTTCCTTGGCCTCCTTGAAATGAGATGTTAGGCTGTACTTCTAAAGAGTATTCCCAGAGGAAAGATTCAGAACAAATAAACTATTTATTGGGCTGTTTACACAAACCGGAGCCCATCTGAATAAGACATTGGCAGTGACTGGAAGTCACAAAGGACGCTGTTTCCATGAGCAAGTTTCCGACACTCTGGGGTCATGGCAGGTGCGGTGAGAACTATTGGAAATGGACAGCTGTCAACTATCAAAGGGCACCCTCAAGGACGGTTCTATAGCACTTTTTCTGAAAGCACGTTCTCAAGCCTACTGTCTCCTTCATAACCCCAGAACACTGGAAATCAGTGGGGCAAATGTTATCCCCAGTAACTAGAAAATAAACTCAAGAAGTGAATTTGACTCAAGGACATATTTGAGTACCACAGCGTCTATACTTGAATATATCTATCTTGACTTGATACAGTGGTCTGCTCTCGCCAAAAGACATCACACAATATCGTAAGTAAGTGCGAACTTAAGAAGAGTCAGCTACACATACCAACAGAACAACAAGGGAAGACTCAGCAAAACACAACAATCTACTTTTCTTTAGCTTAAGCTTCTTTCACACATGATGTTATTATTAATTTATAAGTCTCATAGACGACTTTGAGGAAGGCATGGCGATCTACTCCAGTCTTCTTGCCTGGAGAGTCCCATGGACAGAGGAGCCTGGTAGACTAAAGCCCACGGGGCTGCAAATAGTCAGATATGACTGCAGCAGCTTAACACGCACACATGCATGAAAGACTTCAGGTGTTATATTGCAAGGAGCCTCCTCCTTGCAGGGCTGACCTTCCCTCAGTACTGACTGACAAGTCAGCTGTTTCAAGGTAGATTTACTGGAGCAAGTACAGTCGCAAAATAGCATTATCGCGTAGAGTGGAAGCTGTTTAGAGTTGTAGAAGGTAGTTTTGCTCCAGCAGCAGCCGATCAGGTCGCCAGTAAGTTTAACATGAGAAGAGACTGTTCAGGAAAGTGGTGATAATGTTCTTTGCTTTGTAAATATGCACCTGATACTTAAATACATTAGTTTACAAATCACAGGCTTCCCTTGTGGCTCAGCTGGTAAAGAATTCCCTGCAATGCGGTAGATCTGGGTTCCATCCCCGGGTTGGGAAGGTTTCCTGAGAAGGTTCCATTCCAGCATTCTGGCCTAGAGAACTCCATGGCCTGTATAGTCCCTGGGGTGGCAACGAGTCGACCCGCCTGAGTGACTATTTTGTCATCTGGAAAGGCTTGTGGGTAAACGGTTGCTGACCAAAGTTTGAGTTGAATGCCTTCTTTTGTTTTTCATTCCTTTGAATTATGTAAACATTATCTTGTGAGGTTAAAAGTATACTTATGCAAATAAAAATCTCCGATGGCCACTAACTATCCAGATTCAGAGACTAGATGTCTTTGTTCCATACGGATGAACAAACTGCACCTTGGTTTCTTCCTACGAGAATGGGTATTTTATGCACAACCTCAGCTTCCTCACAGAGGGCGACGACTTAATCACCTAACAGGCTGGATTTCTTGACTTTTAGTCTCTTTTCCAAAATCACTGCAGATGGTGACTGCAGCCATGAAATTAAAAGACGCTTACTCCTTGGAAGAAAAGTTATGACCAACCTGGATAGCATATTCAAAAGCAGAGACATTACTTTGCCGACTAAGGTCCATCTAGTCAAGGCTATGGTTTTCCCTGTGGTCATGTATGGATGTGAGAGTTGGACTGTGAAGAAGGCTGAGCACCGAAGAATTGATGCTTTGGAACTGTGGTGTTGGAGAAGGCTCTTGAGAGTCCCTTGGACTGCAAGGAGGTCTAACCAGTCCATTCTGAAGGAGATCGGCCCTGGGATTTCTTTGGAAGGAATGATGCTGAAGCTGAAACTCCAGTACTTTGGCCACCTCATGTGAAGAGTTGACTCATTGGAAAAGACTGTGATGCTGGGAGGGATTGGGGGCAGGGGGAGAAGGGGATGACCGAGGATGAGATGGCTGGATGGCATCACTGACTCGATGGGTGTGAGTCTGAGTGAACTCCAGGAGATGGTGATGGACAGGGAGGCCTGGTGTGCTGCGATTCGTGGGGTCGCAAAGAGTCGGACACTGAGCGACTGAACTGAACTGAACTGAGTGTCTTTTCTGTATAATGAAAAGTGTAATGTACCCATTCAGGAACATACCTAGCTGTGTGTTTATAATGAATTGGTTTTCACATGAAATAAGCAAAGCATGTCAGCCTTAAGGTATTTTATCAGAACAATGTAGTTCAATTATTTTTTTACATAACTGAAAAGTAGCAGAAAATTTACCTAAGATAAGTGTCTTAGGGTTTCTATTTTTTATAATTAAAATTAATAAATTATATGTATTGACTAATATCAATATTATTCTCCAGAAGTATAGTGCATTAATTAACTTTCAATGGAAACTAGCTTAATTTACTTAGTCAATACAGAAGAAAGTATTTGTGATATCCTATAATTATTTTTAAACATATATCTAGATACCTTCCTTCTTGACTACTGAGTATTACATAAACAAACTTCCCCCAATATTGACTGAGAGTAACTCTTCTAAGGCAAATTTATTATAGCGATTCAGCTTTTAAAGAGTTGCTGAAGAGATTTCTGTGGGTAAATTCTTGAATAGTCACTTCATAAAAAAAGATATATAAATGGCCAATAAATAGTGAAAAAGTACTCAGTATCAACAGTTATTGAAGAAATGCAAATAAAAACCACAAAGAAATACCTTTACACCCCCCATTAGAATGGCCAACACTGATGGGGCTGACAGCATGAAGTAGTGGTAAGGATATGGAGCGGTCAGAACGTTCCCACGTTTTATGCAATGCAAATGCGTACTTAAAATAATACCGTCACTTTGGAAAAAATTCTGGCAGTTCCTATTTAATGGACCAATTCAGCTGGGTATTTTCCCAAGAGAAATGAAAATATATGCTCACAAAGGGGTGCGTACAGAAAGAAGTTGTAGCTTATTTACACATTGAAACACTGTCTGGCAATACCAAGTAATACGCTACTGACACACTTAATGAATCTTAAAACCTCACCCGTGAATCTTAAAACATGCTGAGTGAAAGACACCTTCCACAAAAGAGTATACACTATAGGATGCGATTCACGTGAAATTCAATTTACACAAAATTATAGGACAGGTGAGCCAGAGACAGAGGAGCCTGGGGGGTCACAGGCCATGGGGTCGAAAGTCAGACGTGACTGAGTGTCCCTCCTCACACACAGAGAACAGCCAAGAAAGACGTGACTGAGTGCCCCTCCACACACACAGAGAGAACAGCTAAGACTAACCTAAGGTCAGGAAAGACAAAAGGACCTAGTTCCAGAGGTGGGTTTTGACAGACACATACATCTGGTCTTCTCTGATGACTCAGGCAGAGTCACGGGCAGTGCTGGGGACGGAGGAGATACAGGTTCGATCCCTGGGTTAGGAAGATCCGCTGGAGGAGGAAATGCAACCTACTCCAGAATTCTTGCCTGAAAAATCCCGTAAACAGAGGAGGCTGGTGGGCTACGGTCCATGAGGTCGCAAAGAGTCAGACATGACTGAGTGACTCCGCAGGCAGGATACACACACTTGGTCACACAAATCCCTATTAAGGCACAGATACAGAATGTTCCCATCACCCCAGAAATAAATGGGTACCATCGCATGGAACTAATGCTCGACAGAATAACGGTCTTGAAATAATGTACTAAATAGCATTTATCGTGTGTGTGTGTGTGTGTGTGTGTCAGTCATGTCCAACTCCTTGCGCCCCCGGGTACTGTGGCCCGCCAGGCTCCTCTGTCCATGGAATGCTCCAGGCAAGAATACTGGAGTGGGGAGCCATTTCCTTCTCCAGGGGATTTTCCTGACCCAGGGATTGAACCCAGGCCTTCAGCATCGCAGGCAAATTTTTTACCATCTGAGCCACCAGGGAAGCCCTATTTTATACGTATATAATATCAAATTTAAAAAGTGTACTTATGACATTATGGACAATTTACAGAACAGATTTGAGAGCAAAAACGCCTGCACCTGTAATTCTAAGGTGGGGATGGGTGCTCCCGAGTGTGCTAGATTACCGAACTCAGTTCACTAATCCAGCACTTACTATGTTCTGAATGTTTTACAAAGGACATTACAAGAATCAATTAATCAGTTAATCCTGGTTAAGTAGTAAGAATGGTAAGAGTGGATTTAATGCTTTTCTGAGCTTGCTTTATTTTCTTGGCCCTGGGAGAATGTTAGCAAACAAATTTTCCTTTATTCCAGAATACCATAACCCTTCATGATACACACTTTACTAATGCAAGTATAATTGAAACAACGTCTTTTAAACTAAAATCTCTGAAGCCCGTTATTGATTTCGGTAATGATGCAGTCGAGGGTTTTCCCCCAGGACGAGTCTCTGGAGTGGTGTGCAAGTGTGTGGAGCTGCACTTGCTGTTGCAGTGATTAGCAGGTGACCTGGTGTCTAGTAATCTAGACCCAGGGATGCTAAACATCCTACAACCCTCCCACTTGTCTTGAATGGCAAAGTAGTATTCAACCCCAAATGCCAGTAACACCTTTATGTCATCTAACTTATCTTTAAATTTTGTTTTTTAGCCTCAAGCCTTGCTCTTATATCCCTTTTCTTCTCCATTGATTCCCAAATTTCATATTTCCAGTCTTGAAATCTTCCTTTAAACCTGACTCTCGGTGATTCAACTGCCTGATTTGACATTGCTCCTTGGGTGTGTCTCAGAAGCATTCCAGATGTAATCCATCTGAAACCAATCCCAAAGCCCTGAGCACACCTGCTACCTTCAGTGAGTCCACCACCCTAACACGTATCTCCATTGATCAAGCTCTCATACCAAGCATTTACAGTCACTTTGGAATCTTGCCTTTCTCTCATAACCCACAACCAGTTGATCAGCAAGTTCTACTGACGCTTGGCCTTTAAAAACGTGTCCTGAACGCAACCACCTCTCACCTCCACTGTCCCTATCCACTAGGCACAAGCCGCCACTGGCACACATTTGGGTAACTGTGTAGCTGTGTACTCGGCATCCCTAATTTCTACAGCCAGAGTGAGACTTTAAAATAAAACCTGCTCAGGTCACTTTCCTGTCCTAAATGCACAGTGGCGTCCCATCATCCACAGAGTGAAATCCAACCTTGTATTTAGTCTGCGGGGATCCTGGATGCGTGCTGTGTGGGTGCTGCTCAGACTCACGTTCCACACTCCTCTTCCGTGTTCACCGCCTCCCCAGCCACACCGACCTTCCTGCTCCTTCGTGAATCTTCCGAAATCCATTCCTGCTTCAGGGTGCGGGGCCTCCGGGATCGCTGCTTCAGGGTGCGGGGCCTCCGGGATCGCTGCTTCAG
>SJYA01004073.1:0-69814 GCA_006410615.1 Neotragus moschatus | reverse complement strand
TTTCTGCCATACTGGTGGTGTCATCTGCATATCTGAGGTTACTGATATTTCTCCAGGCAATCTTGATTCCAGCTTGTGCTTCTTCTAGCCCAGTATTTCTCATGACGTACTGTGCATGTAAGTTAAGTAAGCAGGGTGACAATATACAGCCTTGATGTACTCCTTTTCCTATTTGGAACCAGTCTGTTGTTCCATGTCCAGTTTTAACTGTTGCTTCCTGATCTGCATATCGGTTTCTTAAGAGGCAGGTCAGGTGGTCTGGTATTCCCATCTCTTTCAGAATTTTCCACAGTTTATTGTGATCCACACAGTCAAAGGTTTGGGCATAGTCAATAAAGCAGAAACAGATGTTTTTCTGGAACTGTCTTGCTTTTTTGATGATCTAGTGGATGTTACTCAGCCATAAAAAGGAACACATTTGGGTCAGTTCTAATAAGTTGAGTGAACCTAGAATCTATTATACAGAGTGAAGTAAGTCAGAAAGAGAAAGATTAATATTGTATTCTAACGCATATGTAAGGACTCTAGGAAAATGGTACTGAAGAATTTATTTACAGGACAGCAATGGAGAATCAGACATAGAGAACAGACATAGACATGGGGAGAGGGGAGGAGAGGGTCAATGTATAGAAAGAATAACATGGAAACCTACATTACTGTATATAAAATAGATTGCCAACGGGAATTTGCTATATGGCTCAGGAAACTGAAACAGGGGCTCTGTATCAACCTAGAGGGGTGGGGTGGGGAGGGAGATAGGAGGGAGTTTCAAAAGGTAGGGGATATATATATATATACCCATGGCTGATTTATGTTGAGGTTTGACAGAAAAGAACAAAATTCTGTAAAGCAATTATCCTTCAAAAAAAAAAAAAAAAGAGAGAGACAAGACTAAAATGCTAAGCAACTCAGTGTTAGTCCTGAACAAAACTGAATTTGGGAAAATCCACTTTTGGCCTCTATTCAAATCCCACTTCCTGCTTGTTCTTTGTTTTCTACAGAAAGGTTATTGTTCTCTGTTATGGTCAAAATTTTTAAAAATAAGAAGTCCTCCCAGGAACACTGTATTTGAGTAGAGTCTAGAAAGTGAAAAAGCCATCCTGCTCCAAAGATGGAATCTGAGGGAGGAAAGTACATTGAACAGAGTCTGGTTTACTAACAACTCCCATACTCTATTTTCATATTTCCATTTTTCTTCATGAATAAAATTTAAAGACAGTGATCAGTGACAGTGTTAGACACTCAGTGGTGTCCAACTCTTTGCAACCCCATGCACTGTAGCCCACCAGGCTTCTCTGTCCATGGGATTCTCCAGACAAGAATACTGGAGTAGGTTGCCATTTCCCCCTCTAGGGGATCTTCCTGATGCAGGGATTGCACTGTGGTTTTTTGCATTGTAGGCAGATCCTTTACAGTCTGAGCCACCAGGGAAGACCCCAAAATAGTGATTGGAAATGTACAAAATGTGAAACTCTTTCCTTCCCTCCTTTTGAAAACCTCCCAGTTGCCAACTCCCTTTTTCATGGAAACCATCATGATAAAGAGTGAGTCTCATCTCCAGGCCTTTCCAGCTCCTCCTAGGCTTTCATGCCTCATCCCTCCTCACAAAGTCTTCTGATTCTCTTTAACTTCTCCAAGAAGAAGCTCTTCAGTGGTAACTTAAGATATATCTGACCAGTATAAATGTTATTAACTTCATTAATCGACTTCTAACTGCCTTTTCTTTTTATGAAGGAAGGATCAAAGCTCTGAGAAACAAACTACAAATAGCCCCACAATAGTAGCAGGATGATATTTCAAAAGGAGGCATGAAAGGAAGCTCACCAACAGTGATACTTTTTCCTAATGGTTCTAAGAGGATAATTAAGTTGTTTATCACCTTTGATGCTTATAACCCTAACACAGGTGTTCCCTGGAAACCAATTAAAAATACTTACAGCTGATAAAGAGTGTCTCTCAGCTCAACAGATTTACTAATAATTTCAATCCCATTTGGAAAAAAATCTTGTCAGGTCTTTGGACACCGAAAGGCAACATTCACACTCATTTACACTTCAATGCCTGTGGTGATAAGCACACACAGGATATTTACTCAGCCTCTCTTGATCTTAATAGCAGTGTCCTCCAGAAAGCTTCCCTTGGCCATTGAACGTTAAGTTTAATTTCTGACTATGAATTGTGCTCAGTAGTTTGGGATTTCCTTTGAAAGGCAATGGACCAGGATCTTTCTGATGTTAGCTTTACCTAATTGTCAGGGAGCAGTGGTGCCTTGAATCTGGGGCCCTAGCTTTGTAACTTTCAGTGGACATCAAGTTGAAAATGTTTTATTTCTTCAGGGACTCACAGAAGCCAGAAGGATTCTTTATGAGAATCTCAGGTGGTAACAGTTGGCTTGGGCTTCCCCAGTGGCTCAGACGGTAAAGAATCCACCTGCAGTTCAGGAGACTCAGGTTCGATCCCTGGGTTGGGAAGATCCCCTGGAGGAGGGCATGGCGATCCACTCCAGTGTTCTTGCTTGGAGAATCCCCATGGACAGACGAGCCTGGTGGGCTACAGTCCTTGGAGTCACAAAGAGTCAGACACGAGTGAGCAACTTACCCACGTACAACAGTTGGCTTATATGGCTGACTCAATAGAAGGTGGACTCCCACTTGGTAAGTTTGATCAGGACCCACTTGTTTCCTTACATTCTGAGCAGTTGGTTCACCACCTCCACTCAGGTCCAATTCACGTGCACTGACTATTTTTTCAGAAGTCATTTCAATCTAGTTGAAAAGCTCCTTGACAAAGTTCCTGCTTCTAGTGTCTGAAGGCTCACTAGTTCTTTTGTGGGAACGTTTGCTGGTTGATTGGTGGGTTGGTTCAACTCCTTTCATCTGCCTCAGCCTCATTCTGATCCCTCCTCCATGTCTTTAGAGCTATGTTAATTCTCAAGTCACTCTGTGTCTCATTAGTTATTCACTCTTCAGTTGGGTCAAGAGATGACTTTAGATTTAGGCATTTATCTTCTAGCCCTGCTGTTAAAGAGCTGTGTGGCTCTAGTCATTCCATGCTCCTCTCTGGAACTTTATTTCCTGTCCTTATTTGGAAGGAAAGGATTAGACCAAATGTGTGAAGGACCTTTCAGCCCTAAATTTAATGCCAGCTGGGAAGCCCTAGGTAAGTAGAAGATACATTAAATTAGTCTTAAATAATTGAGCCTGAGCTAACTTTGAGACATTCAGTGGACATACCAAATAGGCATATAGGTCTGGACCTGAGAGGGCAGTTTCAGGCTGGATGTACAGATTTTAATCAGATCCGACTCTTTGCGACCCCATGGACTATACAGTCCATGAAATTCTCCTGGCCAGGATACAGGAGTGAGTAGTCTTTTCCTTCTCTAGGGGATCTTCCCAACACAGGGATCAAACCCAGGTCTGCCGCATTGCAGGCAGATTCTTCACCAGCTGAGCCACAAGGGAAGGCCAAGAATACTGAAGGGGGTAGCCTATCCCTTCTCCAGGGGATCATCCCAACTCAGGAATCAAACCTGGGTCTCCTGCATTGCAGGGGGTTCTTTACCAGCTAAGCTATCAGGGAAGCCCAGCTTTGGGAGTCATCAGCAAATAAATGGTGGTTGAAGACACAGAGAGTTTACCTGGAGGAGAGAACGTGAACTGGAAAGAGAAGAGGGCTTAGGACTAAAGTCAAACTTTAATAGCCAGGTTGAGAAGGGAAAACTGGCAATGGAAGTGATTATGGAGGTAGAAGGAAAGCCCAGAGGATGCAGTGCCAGGGAAATAAGGGGCTTATTTCATGAAGCAGGGAGTGATCAACAGCATCAACTTTTGCAGAGAGATTAGCTGGGGGTAAAAAAATAGCCATGTGACTTAAGAACGTGAAATTAACCCATGACCTTCGAGCTGCTTTGATGGAATAGTAAGAGTGGAGCCAGGCTGGAGTGGGAAGAAGCGGAACTAGGATGAACTCACAGGGACAATGCGTGTTGTCTGTTACAAAATCGGTTTCTGAAGTGGATGGGGGAGACGGAGGAGTAGATCTCGGAGGACTATGGGGTTGTGTGACATGGTTTTAAAAAGAGAAAGACTCAAGCATATATTTGTTCAACACATATCTATCAGACAATTACCTTGTACTCAGCTGATTTAGGCAACGTAGCAAAGACTTAAGAAACCTTGTTCCGGGGGAATTCACTTTCTAGTGAGAAGGGACAGAGATAATCACTAAATGCATAACACACCCATTGATGATAGTGTATGAAGACAAAAAAAGTGAAGACAGGTGATAGAAACTATCCATAGGGGAAATATTATTTTATATAATGAATGGTCAAGAAAGACCTCTCTGGTGTATGGCTGCTAGATATCACACATACACACACACACACACACACACACACAGAAGATGAAGGATGCCCAGTCAAATTTGAACTGCAGATAAGCAACAAATGCCTTCCAGTACAAGTATATCCAGTGCAATACTGGGGACATACTTATACTAAAAGATTATTTGTTGTTCATGCTAAGTTGCTTCAGTTGTGTCTGACTCTTAGTGACACCATGGACTGTAGCCCGATAGGCTCCTCTGTCCATGGGATTCTCCAGGCAAGAATACCAGGGTGGGTTGCCATTTCCTCCTCCAAGGGATCTTCCCGACCCAGGGACTGAACCCACGTCTCTTATGTCTTCTGCATTGGCAGGCAGGTTCTTCACCACTAGCAGCACCTGGGAGGCCCATTAGTTCCCTCTGTATTTAGCCCAGCAAGCCCACTCTGGTCAGATGACATTTTCAGTGTTTAATGTCAGTGGAAACTCTCCAGTTAGAAGAGGCCAGTTGAATATAAAGGAGAGAAGGGAAGTTGTACTGGAGAGTGGTCTGAAGCCCCTGAGGATCATGAAGGGATGGGATCCAAAGGCCAGGTATAGGGGTAGACCCCAGACAGTGGAAGGAAGAGAGAATGTGTGTGGATGGGCAGTAGTATGTAAGCACGGAGGGAGGAGAGGACGGCTTCCTGGGTGATTCCTTTGATGTTTCTCTGGGAGTGGGATGGAAAGACAGGGGCCGAGATGGGGAGTGTGTGGCAGGGAGCCAGGTTGGAGATTGAATAGAATGGAGGTATGAGAAGAGGAAGATCTTGAGTTGACCTGCCAGGCTGAGAGCTCTTTAGGACTGAGGGTGATTATTCATGGTCTCCATTATGCTTCCAGAGCACCCTGAAGGTGGGAGCAGACATGCTCAGTCTACTCGCTGACCCCCTGCTCTTCCCGACCCCAGGTTCCTGTAGGGACTGCTGCTGCTGCTGCTAAGTCACTTCAGTCGTGTCTGACTCTATGTGACCCCATAGACAGCAGCCCATCAGGCTCCCTGTCCCTGGGATTCTCCAGGCAAGAATACTGGAGTGGGTTGCCATTTCCTTCTCCAATGCATGAAAGTGAAAAGTGAAAGGTAAGTCGCTCAGTTGTGTCCGACTCTTAGCGACCCATGGACCGCAGCCTACCAGGCTCCTCCATCCATGGGGATTCTCCAGGCAAGAGTACTGGAGTGGGCTACCATTGCCTGTAGGGACTACTTGCTAAATACACCCAGCATCCTCACCCTGGAGCTTCTCCAGAGAATTGGACCCATTAAGCATTTAAGCTATTTTCCTTTAGTTGGAAAGATTGCTGTCCCTGTAGAAGCTACTTTAATAGCCCTACTTAGGAAAGGAGATGAAGTTGAAGATACTATCAAAAGAGCCATTTATGGAGCATCTAATTTTGACACACAAACTCCATCTTCACAGCCTGAAGTAAACTGGAGATCTGGCAATTAACCTGCTAATTTGAACAGCATTGACAGTCAGTCAGCATAGATAACACAGTAAACTTGACTTTTGGGGCTTTTGGCTTTTGTCTCAATCATGTTTCGCTCTCTGACTCTTACATGCTCCTTCAATGTGGCATCTTCCCGTGTTTTAGTTGCACACAGCACATTTAAGAAAGAGGCAAGTCATTTTTAACAAGTCGAAACATATTTTATTCACTATTAGCACTTTTCATGTCATAATCATATTGTTGCCTTTTAAACAAGCATAATAATTGCTTTGCATTATTTCACTTATATGCAGAACATTTTTACAGCATGTACTTTCATGTTTCAAAAACGCAGGCTGAATAGAGAGCACCTTCCGGAATGAGAGTAACTAAGGTGAAGGTAACTTCCTCTGTTTTCTCTGCTGTGGAGATTAGCTCAGCAGGCCATCGCGTGGGGCTCCTATCCGAACAAATCAAGAGCTCAGGGGGCAACAGCATTTAGTGACATGTCCCTTCTGCCTATGAACACTTGAGTCCACGTGGAATCAGCATCCAGCAGGAGACATGGAAATGTTCACCAATCCTGAAAAGACAGATTTGAGGTTGGGTGCGGGAGCCTGGGGCTTCCCTTGTGGCCCAGTAGTCAAGAATCTGTTTGCAGTGCAGGAGACCCGGGCTTGATCCCTGGGTCAGAAAGATCCCCTGAAGGAGGGCACTGCAACCCACTTCCAGTACTCTTGCCTGGAGAATCCATGGACAGAGGAACCTGGTAGGCTACAGTCCATGGGGTCACAAAGAGTCAGACACAACTGAAGTGACTGAGCATGCATGCCCACAGGCAAGGGGGGAGTTCTGTGCAAAGAGGCCCCTCTTCCCTTCCCCCAAGGTGAGAGCAGGCTGAGAACCCTCAAAGACACACTTCGGAAGCACTATTTTTTTTTTAACGTGTGTGTGTGTGTGTGTGTGTGTGTATATAAACTTTTTATTTTGTATTGGGGCAAAAGAAAGTGAGGTGTTAGTCACTTCGGTCGTGTTCAACTCCTTGCGACCCCATGGACTGTAGCCCATGAGGCTGCTCTGTCCATGGAATTTTCCAAGCAATAATCCTGGAGTGGGTTGTCATTTTCTCCAGGGGATCTTCCTAACCCAGGAATTGAACCTGTGTCTTTTGTATTGGAGGCAGATTCTTCACTATGTGAGCCACCAGGAAGGCCCCTGGATTAGAGTATAGCAGATACATAAACCATGTGTTGATAGTTTCACAGTGAAGCAGAAGGGCCAGGCATACATGTACATCATATACATGTACCCATTCTTCCCCCAACCCCCTCCCATCCAGGCTGCCACATAACATTGAGCAGAGTTCCATGTGCCATACCACCTTCTCTGGATGAACTTAAATAGAAGAGGCAATCTGTAAACAAGCTTTAATCAGTGACTTAGAACTAAAAAAAAAAAAAAAAGAGAGATGGGATGGGGGGAGATATCGGGAGATATCAGATATTTAAGTAACATTTGATAGTTAAATGTGTGCTATTTGGTCTTGTTGGCTTCCTTGGGTCTCATGCTCTGTGGACCTTTCCGCAGATGCATTTTTACATGATGTGGAACTGCATTTCCACCAGTCATCTGTAACTGCCTCATTCACATTCAGCTTGAGGCAGAAGTCTTTCAGCATTTGTGAAGTAGGTGAAGGAGCAGAAGAGAATTCTCTCCAGGCCACATGTTAGGAAATGTTATCTCTTACACATGAGAAAGATTGGTCCCCTGCCAGCTTTCTGGGTGTTTCTGTACAAAATCACTTTGGCCGATCAAAAGCCCGTGAGGAATCGCTGCCCAGTTGTGACTGGGATCTTTGTTTCTTTCACAGAGTCAGAGAGTTCAGACGTGAAAGAGACCAGTGTACGCTGACCTTGTCCAATGGTCCCAAGATGTCCCACTGGCCTACACTGGTGGGTTACAATCACTTATGAACAAAGTGTCAGAGTTTTGCATCAGAAGGATTAAGGATTATTTCCAGGTTAATGTCACGTTCCCTCAATTGCATTTTGATGTGCTTTCTTGCTTGGGTGACAGAGCAAAGGTGCCATTTCCCATAGTCTATGTGTCTCTGTGACCATGAGCTGTGCTTGTGAACAGTATCTCCCATGAAGACACGGAAGAATAAAGGTTGAGAAGTTAGTCACCCTGAGCTGATGGCTGTCTCACATCCACTGGCCTGCTGGTCAGGGTCAAGGCTCAGCTGCAGTGTTAGCAACACCCCTTCCAAGTACTTGGTGTGGCCTCAGAGATTTAAGGGGCAGCCTGTGGTTTTGAACTTTCACCGGAGTGGCAAGTAGCAAAGGCTATTTGCCCTTGAACCTCTGTCTTTAAGCCCCTGGACAAGAAAAATGATTGCATTGGTTTTGAGGGGGATTACAAACCATATATCCCAACTCTGTCTTTTGGAGAAGGTCCCATTAAATGTCACTGCTTACCCTCAGACATGAGAGTGTGTTAGGCTACCAGTCATGTCCAATTCTTTGCAATCCCATGGACTGTAGCCCACCACGCTCCTCTCTCCATGGGGATTCTCCAGCCAAGAATTCTGGAGTGGGATGCCACTCCCTTCTCCAGGGGATCCTCTTGACCCAGGGATCAAACCCGGGTCTCCCACATTGCAGGCAGGTTTCTTTACCATCTGAGCCACCAGGGGAGTGCCTAAGACATGAAAGTAAGGCAGATTCTGTTTTGTACCATCTCTTGTGTTGAACAGACAAAATGAAGTGGAGAATGGTCAAGTTAATCAACATTAATTAACACATATAAAGAACTTGGAAAATTAAAGCCAAGACTCACATGTTCCTCCTAAAAGCAGGCTTGCTTTTAAGAATATTATTGCTCCATTTTATTTTCAATTTGTGGAGAGCATATCAGAGATAGAACATTCAGCTTCTGCTGTCTTAGTAAAAATTCCAATTCTGTCCTTTGACAAAAAAGACCTGCTATTACTCCACTGCTAGTTCAGGGGCAATTTAAGACAAATGTAACAGACACATATGCAAAACAAAGAAACAAAAGCTCATCTTTATTCTGTGTATCAGAGCACATCAATACACCTTTATTTCACACACTTGACTTTATAGTTTTTAACCTTCAATGCTGATTTACTTATAAGAATAAGGTATAGGATTTAAATAATCTACTTTAGAATATAAATTATCAGCTGAATAAGCAGAGGTTACTCATTGGATAAAAACGAATTTTCCCCTTTGAGAGAACCCATTATATGTTGCTTTGTACATTCAGCTATCAACAGTTTCTTCTAAATCCATGCCATAAATCAGTTTTCAAATGATGATGGTGACTGCCTTACAAGAGGCATAATACTTCTTTCTCTGTATATCTACTGAGTGTTAAATACATTGAGAGCTTAGAAATTAAAACCAATATAGTTAGGTCGTTTATATTTGGTCAATAATGAAAAGAATCCACTATATTTAAAACAAGCCTTACAAAGCACTTCTCATGTATTATTTCCCTTGGATTTGACAAAAGACTACAGAAAAAGGAATCACTAAACAAATTATGTAACATCCAGGCAATGGAGCATTTTGCAACCATTAAAGCAGGATCAGTATGACGTGGGATGATGCCACACTATAGAGTAAAGGAATAAATTACAGGACAACGTGTACTGCATGATTCCACTTTCAGTAAAAATTGTAGTGTGTGACTTTTACATACATTTAAGTAAATACATATTATGTCCTGGCATGGGCCTCGAGCTCTGGGGTGACACTGAAGGGGAGGAGAGGGAAACACTGCCCGTCCCTCTTCAGAAAGCACAGGGCTTCCTTCATGGCTCAGGTAGGAAGTAATCCACTTACCAGTGTAGGAGACTGGGTTCGATCCTTGGGTCAGGAAGACCCCCCCTGGACAAGGGCATGGCAACCCACTCCAGGAGTCTAGAGAATCCGTGGACAGAGGGACCTGGCAGGCTACAGTCCACGGGGTCCCAAAGAGTCGGATACGACTGAGCAACTAACATTCTCACTTTCAGAAAGCACAAAGTATGGGTGATTTAACCATTTTCTGTCTTTCTGCATTTTCACATGCAAAATTTTCCAAAAAACACTGTCTTCATTTTGCGGATGAAAAAAGCCAGGCTCGGATTTTAAATGATTCTTGCAAAGTTGGGCCACACGCTCTTCGAACCCAGGCTTCCCGATCTGATTCTGCAGCAGTGGCTCTGGCTACCATATGCCCAGGACAGAGCGTCTGAACCATTGACTAGGGTGGAGAAGACCTACCATCCAGTGTTCCTTCGCAAGACTTCTTGGTCTCCAGCAACCAAGGGTTAGCCTAGTTAGCATATAAAAATATAAAATATAAGCTGCTAACTGCCTGTATTTTCTTTCTGGGAAGAAGGCAGCCTACTTGACTGTGTCCGGATGGAAACCCGGAAATTTGTGTTCCTACCCGAGTCGTACGTGTGGGGTGAACCCCTGAACACTGTATCTCAGTTTCCTCACCTGTGAAAATATTGTGCTGACCTACTTTCCCGGGATCACTGGGTGGGCCACTTCATGATTTAAAATTGCTTTGAAAATACAAAGCTCCATTGAAATTGTTTCTCAAGGGTTCCTCCTGGCTTCACCTTCCTTCCTTCTCATGCCCTTCTCTGGCGTATAAGCCCTCCAGACTTGTGTTTTTCTAATCAAAAAGCATACAAAATTAAGCAGTAATTTTCAGATCAGAAATATGTCCTCCAATATTTGGTTCAACTGAGAATGGAACCATTCTTTCTCTTAAACCTGAATAAAAAGTGTGTGTGTGTGTGTGTGTGTGTGTGTGTATGTGTGTGTGTGTGTGTGTGTGTGCATGTTTAACACAATCAAGCAGAAGCTCACTGGATCTGAAGGCAGCCTGCAGTGCTCACATCATGAGGGCACATCTCTGGCTTCATGTGGTGTTATGAGGCTTAACATCACCTGGACAGTAGGATTTAGTGGCACAGACTGAAGAGGGGAGGCAGAAACTGTTTCCACTTCTTCTCTCTCCCCTCACTCACTTTTTAAAAATTTTATTTATTTTTAACTTGAGGATAATTGCTTTACAGTATTGTGTCGGCTTCCACCATACATCAACATGAATCAGCCATCGGTATACAACTGTCCCCTCCCTCTTGAACCTCCCACCCATCTCCTATCCCACCCCACCCCTCCAGGTTGTCACAGAGCACCAGGTTTGAGCTCCCTACATCATACAGCAAATTCCCACTGGCTATTTTACACATGGTAGTTTATTTGTTCCCATGCCACTTCCTTAATTCCTCCCACCCTCTCCTTCCCCACTGTGTCTGCAAGTCTATTCCCTAGGTCTGTGTCTCCACTGAGAGATGAACGGATAAAGAAGTCGTGGTACATATATGCAATGAAATAGTACGTATTCACTTTTGCTGCCTGTCCCATGACTGCCCTCACCCCATTCTATGGGGAAGTGCTGACAAAGGATCAATAAAGCACCATGGAAATAAAAAGAGGAAAAAGAGAGCAGGGAAGGGAAACCAAGAGTTTACAGGAGCTGCTTTCAACAACTCAAATGTTGGTGAGTGAAAGTGAAAGTCTCCACCAAGAACAGAGCGCCTCCTCCTTCCACCCCCCCCCCCTCCCAAGACGTGGGTGGTCACAGTGCAGGTCTGCCCCGTGGAGCACTTTCAGCTGGGTGCAACACACACCTGGGGAATGCCAACCCTCTAAGTTACAGCTGGAATCCCTTCAATCACTCTCTCTTCTTTTATTTTTGAACATTTCTGACATTTTCTGTGTTAATCCTGAGTTTGGGGTTGGTAAAAATGCCTTTCTCCAAATACATCATTCTTTCCTTGGGCCATAAACATCCTGTCACTGTCCCAAGACCTACACCTGTGTACAGCGGGGAACTCAGAAGGGTGAATGAACACAGCTCTCCACGCTGTCCAGCGTGTCAGCTGTTCTGTGATTCTGGGATTCTGTCTCCAGACTCCTGCCAGCTGACTCTGGCGATGGGCATGCTTTTGGTTTGGAGGGGTTTCTTGGGTTCATGATCATCCCTAATACATTCATGAAGACCTCACAAAACCCATTTTAAGAAAAAGAGAACGGATTCGTTTTCCTCTCCGACATGCTCTCAGACTCAGGTTGTGTTTTCTTAGATTCTTGAGGGAGAAAGGAATCTCTGTGCATTTCTTGCCCACGGGTTTCCAAAATGCCTCCCGAACTTCTCCACGAGGTGGGGTCCCAGTCTCCGGTTGAAGCTCTTTCCTTCTCGGAACAGCTCTGATGGAAAGGCCTCTGCCACGCGGAGTGGAGGCCATGGTGGCTTGGGCACATGTCCACCCTGGAGTTCTGCTCCTGGGACCATGGAGAATAAACCTAGTCTCTCTTGAAGATGACTCTCACACACCTCCTCCATCTCATAAGTTGTCCTCAAGTCTTTTGTCCTCCTGACTGAACAGTCTTGCTCCCTTCCTTCTGCTAAACAGCTACCTGGCTGCTGCAGGTGTCATGGTCTGTGGGACAGAGATGAAGCCCTCTGAGTCCTAGAACCCCGTCAGGCCTGTGGATGGAAATGTGAGCATCCATACCTTCTCTCCTTTGCACCCGAGAGCCCACACCCAGTACTTCTGCTGAGGGCAGGCACTCAGGGCATGTGCCCACCTTCCTTCCCTCCATCCGAATATGCCCTGAGGGGCAGGGTGCCCACTGCACACCTGCTCCGTCTCTGAGGCCTGAGCAAGGGTGAAGCTGGGCATCAGAACTGACGGACACAGTCCCTTCACGTTGTCATCCTTAGAAGGAATCACCTCAATCTTCAGGTCACCCCACTCAGGTTTAAAATTCCAGGGAGGCAAAATTTGATTGTTCAGCAGTAGGCAGGTCACCTTGGTTGACACAAAGACTCTACTGGACTTGGACATCATGCTGGTTTTCCTAGAGCAGGGAGAGTGAATTCCCAGTGGACCTAACAGCTATTAGTACAGGCGACATCATTCCTGTTTTATTTTTTCCAGCTTCAAGTGCACTTTATTTCACATCGAATAAAGTGCAAAATAATGTACCTCAAGCAATCATTTTGCTGCTAAATAGTCAACTTACACAATTAAATGGACTGAAGTTATGACTAATTATGAGCATAATGATGAGAACACAGATTCAGGAAGCCCAGGCTCATGTGACATAATCTTTGTTTTACAGATTAGGAAACTGCAACTCAGAGAAGCTGTGCAGATCTCCCCAGGTTACACAGGAAATAAGTGGCAGGGCCAGGCTTTCAANGCAATCATTTTGCTGCTAAATAGTCAACTTACACAATTAAATGGACTGAAGTTATGACTAATTATGAGCATAATGATGAGAACACAGATTCAGGAAGCCCAGGCTCATGTGACATAATCTTTGTTTTACAGATTAGGAAACTGCAACTCAGAGAAGCTGTGCAGATCTCCCCAGGTTACACAGGAAATAAGTGGCAGGGCCAGGCTTTCAACCTAGACCCTTCGGACTCTATAAAGTCCAGGTGCCTCCCGTTCCTCCTTGCTGCCTGTTTGCCTGACCTTCGTATGGATATTGATATTTGGAGTCAAGCTATGCCTGGTAGGGGAAGAAGAGGTTGACAGAGGATGAGATGGTTGGATGGCATCACCGATTCAATGGACATGAGTTGGAGCAAACTCCGGGAGAGAGTGGAGGACAGAGAGCCTGACGTGCTACAGTCCATGGGGTTGCAAAGAGTCAGACATGACTTAGCAACTGAACAACAGATGCCTGCTAGGCAGAAACTCTGCTGTGAGTCCTATATCTGGGTTATCCTCCTTAGTTTCCATCCCAGTTCTTCATGGACAGCTCCAGAAACATCTTTCTGTCCCTTAGCAGGAGCCTATTTTGCTGAGAGGAGGTAGCCATGTTCTGCTTGCCCCAATAGGAGATAGGAGAACAGTCAACCACAGCCCTTCCCTCCAGTTTCTCCCATGTTTTGCCCTTAGGACCAACACACAATGCTCCTTTCTCTACATGCTGACCTTCTAAATATTTGAAAAGAGCTATCTGTCCCACCCAGATCTTCTTTCCACAAAGCTAAATATTCCCACTCCTTTAATGACTCCTCATACTGCCATCCCCTATGACCACATGGGGATCCTTTCCATATGTCTGCTAATTCTCCAGAACTTACATCAGATGAGAATCTGGCTCTGTATGAAAAGAAACTATTTCCTCTTGCTTTCTCTTTCTGATTCATTAGATTTCACATAAACCTTTCTGATGACTACCTGCTGTTTTCCAATTCAGCTGCAACCCAGTATGACTCACTAGGCAAAATTCTTATTCTTCAGTCTTCGTTTACCATTTCCCACCAACCCAGAGCCTGGAAAATCTCCCTCCAGAAGCGCTAGCCCATGGGCAATGCATGTCCACTAAAAGTGCCGGGTTTGATTCGGTGCCATGTTTCACTTTATACATAGTCCTATGACTTTTTAAAATCAAGGTTTTTGTTCAGTGTAAATAATTTTAAGTTTGAACAGCTGTAATCACATCCTCCAAAGAAAATACCCTGGAAATTGGCTGAGGGTGTTGCATGCCAGAGTCTCCCCCTCAAATCTCTTTAATTGTTCTTTCCATTTTTCAAAAAAGAAACTAGAGATTTGAAAATTGTTTGAGGTTTTGAGCATTTACAGGGCATTTCCTCACAAAGACATTAGTCTCTGAAACAGTGTCTGATTATATAAATAGTCATGGGACCTCCAAGTTTGAGCTGGCAGAAAGGGAAAAGAAGGAGACTTGCAAACAGAGGGAAAGCAGCTTAGGATTTTTCTGGTCTGAATCTTATAGCTAGGCAGCTTGGAAGTCTGGTGCTGGCATGTTGTGGAATTAAATAAATACATGAAGAGTTGGACTGAATGACTCCATATACTAGGCTCAGCCTGTGATCAGCCCAATCAAATATTCCCATCCTCTTACTCTTCAAACCATGATTCAAAATTCACCATTTCCGATCTGCATGTCATAGAAAATGAGCTGAAACAGCAGCACTTATTGTCAGTTCTGCAAGCAATGAACTATGTATCTTTAAAAAAAAATCTTTAAAAAATTATTTAGTTATTTGGCTGTGTGAGGTCTTAGTTGCAACATACAAGATCTTCTTCATGCAAACTTAGTTGTGGCATGTGGGATCTAGTTCCCTGAGCAGGGATTGAACCAGAGCACAGAGTCTTAGCCACTGGACCACCAGGGAGGTCCCTGAATTATGTATCTTTGAACAACTTACTGCATAACTTTGAAGACCTTTTCCATAGAACCACTGGTCAGTAACCATCTCTCTAGAGAGATGATATTTAAAGATGAGTCTGTGATAAGTGGAAGGAGCCGTTTCTATTGCTATACGGTTTTATTTCACCTGGAACAAAGAGAGAGCGAGTTTCTATGCTTCATCGGCCTCAGCATATGCGGGCTGCAGAATGAATTGCTAAACCAAGCTGGTAGCTTCTGTGGTCACTGGTCATAGGTTTATGGAATGCAGAACCCTAGAACTATAAGACTCATCAGGAGTCAGCTAGTGCAAACCTTTTCCTGCTGCAAAAATTGCCTCCACAACAGCTCTGAGCAGTGGCATTTAAGGTGGTGGATACTTCAGCACGTAAGAGTAGGGTGCCTGCCGGCTTCCAATGCAGATCGTTCCATCCTGAGATGATTCTAAACATTATACCCTTTCTGTATTGAACTGAAACCCACCACTTCTTGGTGAGGCTTATGCCCTCTACAGCCACAGAGAATGATACCTGCACTGTCCCTGAACATTCCAATTTCTTTCAACCATTCTTTATATTACTTAATTCTCAGACCCCTGACTTCCTCAGTCACCTTTTCAGCGTGCATAATTTGAATCTGGTCCTCCTGCTATGTAAGCATCCCAGACATGTGGAATTCTAGAGTAGAAGCTCTTTGAGGGCCAAGGCTGTGTGTGTTTGTTTCTCTAGCAACTAGTAATGCCTGAAATGTTGTTGATACTCAAAGAATATTTTCTGAATGAATGACTCCGACCATTTCTTCAGTTGCCTTGTAACTCCAAAGACTGTTGCAAGTCCGCTCCCCTCCTAAGAGGATGGGAAAGTATACCCTTTGTGTTTAATTTGAATAAAGACACCATTTCTTTCTTACAGGCAGAACCAGGTTAGACTTGCTGAAAGGCTGATAATATAAGCTTTAAAATGTTAAACGATGTAGAAACATTACTAGAAAATAAGTTAGATGTTGGCAACTTTGGCTCAACATGTGTTGTACTGATGTTTTTCAATACCTTTGTGATTCATACAGTTTTCTAGGCTCTTTTGATTAACAAGAGAAAAACTTATAAATCAGCAAGAAGAGGAACTGTGGAGTTTTGCCTTACTCAGAATAAGTAGCCGCCTGAACTCTGCAGAAGGTCACCCCTGGCACTTGGCTACACAGCAGAACAGATAGTTCACTACTTACTCTGTTGTGCACCTCTTGAACTGATTTCAGGGATGAGTGGGTGTTTGAGGGACTCAAGGGGAGTAAAACACAGCTGTCGAATTCATTAATGTTCACTTGAAAAGCAAAGAACACAAAAGTCCTGTGATTTCCTCTCAACATTCCCAGGCCCCATGGACAGACTCTGGCTCGTCCTCGACCAACAGAAGACCCAAGTCTTCTCTCCACCGTGGCTGAAGGCAGTCTGTGGCTTCCCTCTCTGGGAAGGGCTGAGATCAACAGGCATCTCCATTTGAGGAAGAGGAAACAGTCTACTAATGGGACTTCTTATCCTTCCATAAAACCACTTCCAGTTTTAGCAAAACTGAGTTCATGTGAACATATTTTTCTATGGTACTGTCTTTCAGTGAGCTTTCTGTGAGTGTGTGTGTGTGTGCATGTGTGTGTGTGTATGTACGTGTGTGTGTGTATGTGTGTGTGTGTGTGTGTGTCTGTATAGACATGTGTACTTTGTTTCATTTTAATACTCTCACAAACAGCCAGGAGACTGCAGAGGGCATGGCCAATCAGTCCTCTAGTTCCTGGCAAGGAATCACAAACTGCTGGAAATCAGCTTTAAAAGCTTTTTTGGCCCCTCACATCATGGTTAAGCTAAACCTAACAAGGATTTCAGTGGGGGAAGGAGGCAGTATGCTTTTCAAGGAAACTCGCCTGAAACTATATACAGAGACATGGTATCTACAAATTCTGGAAAAAGAAAGAAAAAGAGAGTTTTCAATATCTTCTTCTCTTCCTAAAGTTTGAAATAACCCTCAAAGCCAATATAATTACAGCATTTATTTCTAAGCAACATCTGTTTTGTCAGCCTTCTTCCACCTCGACCTCATATAACCTCTGCCACTGAAAACCCCTTTGTTTAAACTAAACAAATAAAAGGTGTTCCCACAGTGGTTCATCAGTAAAGAATCTGCCTGCTAATGCGGGGACACAGGTTCGATCCCTGGTTTGGGAAGATTCCACATACCATGGAGAGACTAAGGCTGTGTGCAAAAAAAAAAGAAAAGACTCATGATCACATATGTTTCTAGTTTTTCAGCAAAGACCTACAGTTTATTATAGAAAAAAATAAACGACTAACAACAAAATCGGTTCTTTACTTGGTAATCCTGGACTGATTATCCATCCAGTCAGATGACTTCGGTTTGTTTTCAGTGGGAAGCAATACCTATTGAGGAAAAGGATTCTGTGTGAAAAGAGATGATAACGAGTCACAGAAAAGATTAAATGTCCACCAACAGGTTTTCATTTTTCCCAAACTTCCTCGACCAAAACCTCTCTAGACCTGTCTGTTACTCCAGCAGAAAGACGTCACTAAGGGCTCTCCGTGGCTGTCTTCCTTCGAGTTCCTGCTTTTCCTAAGGCTCTTGGTTGGAATTGTCCCCGGCTAAGTTCCAGCAGTCTGACTCACCCTAGGGACTGGAATGGAAGGGCCTTCCACACTGTGAAGTTCAAGGCTTCTATAAAAGAAGGTCAGACAGCGTAACCGCAACTGGGCTTAAATAAAGGCCCAGGGGAAAAGGCAAAATAATTCTGGGGCCAGCTCCCAGGTTTTACTGAGGACTTGTTGATTTTAGTTTTCTTGTCTGCTTTTGTTCAGATAAAAGGTTCAGTGTAAGGTGTTTATATGTGACTTCTTGACCTCCCAAGTGATTGCTCAAAAGTATGCAGTGGGAAGACTTTAATCCGAAGCTCTCTCTCTAGCATCATATCTTACAGTTTTTGGTGCTGAGAGCTGAAGACGCCATTGTAATGTTATTTACTTGTTTATGGTTCTGTCTCTCCTGCTCAGCTGGAAACGTTATCAAAGGCAAGAACTCTGTCCTTTGTGTCTTTTTTTTTTTTTGCCCCCCAAAGCTTTGTTTAATGCCTGGTACATAGCCAATAAGTATTTGCTGAATTAATCTATGAAGGTAAGTTGAAAGGATGCCATCGACTTTAATTGTTATTACTGGCGAGACCTTCTGTGGGCAAATAAATGCCCCCACTACGGCTCTGGTAACCACTGTGTCTTTTGAGGCCCAATGTTAAGCCCTTTTTTCATTTTTCCTCCCAAACGTGGAGCCTGAGAAGGCTCAGCTTGATTTCCAGGGTTGGATCATGCTGAGTGCAGACCCCGGTTCCGTAATCCATTTCTTTCTGAGGCAGTTGGCATCTTTAGAGTCAGGAAGTAACATCTGCTTCAGTGAGCTGATTACCAATGAGGAAAAAAAAGAGGTAAAGGCCAGCATTAGGTGGGGTCTGGCTTTGCTTCAAAGCCAGCATATGGCTTGTATCTTAATGAGAGAGTTTACATATTCAGGAAAGATACATCTGAAGGGCAAATTAACTGGTTCAAGACCAATGCAGTGTTGTTGACTAGCTTGCTCTGAGTCAATGGCACACTGTCTGGTAAAAGCTGCCCGCTCAGTTCTCATTGATTCACTGTAGCTGGGGCCCTGTTTGCCTCAAGCCAGGATAACGACAGTGATTCCTCCTGTGATCCACCCTCCTGGGGGTCTCCGCACCAAATCCTCTTCCATACACTCGAATGTTAATATCCCTGAAACACTATCTTCATTTGCTTAAAAACTTGTTTTCTGGCATTCAAGTATATCCATGAAGCTCTGGTCTTAATCCATATTTTCATTCTACCTCCCGACAGACTTCCCAACCAATGCTCCATCCCACCAGCCTGGTCCACTCACTCACGCATGGTCTCCTGACTCGTTCCTGCCCTGCTTGTTGCTCCTGTTAGTCTGCAAGTCTTGTTTCCACTGCTTCCTGTCTCCAAGCCCTGCCCACCTGTCCAGGTTCACTTTAAGCTTCATCGATTCCACAAAGCCTTCTGTCATCATTCAAGTCCTCACAACATGTCCTCTGAACGCTTATGGAACTACTGGATACTGGGAAGGGACTAATGTGTACTGTAGTTTTTAAAATTATGTATTTAGTTTTGGTTTCCCGGGGTCTTTGAAGCTCCATGAGGGCTTTCTCTAGCTGTGGCAAGTGGTGGCTTTGTTGCAGTGCCTGGGCTTCTCAGTGTAGTGGCCTCTCTTGTTGCAGAGTGTGGGCTCTAAGGTGCACGAGCTCAGGACTTGTGGTGTGTGGCTCTAGGGTACGTGGGCTTCAGGAGTCGCAGCACACAGGCTCAGTAGATGCAGCTTGTGGGCCCTAGAGTGTGTGGGCTTCAGTAGTTATTGCAAATAGGCTTAGTTGCTTCATGGTATGTGGAATCTTCCCAGATCAGGGATTGAACCCACGTCCCCTGCATTGGCAGGTGGATCCTTATCCACTGTGCCACCAGGGAAGTTCTAATGTGTACTATATTTTAAGTATCCTTGGATTCAAATGTATTCAATGGGATAGAGCATAGTTTCTTTGAAATCTCAGTGTTGGCTCAGTCCCATGTGGAGAACTCCTGTGGTACAGAAACCAGAGACTCAATCTAATGAGATAAAACCAGTATTTCAGGATGAGATGCTCTATCCACTTCATCCCCTTCGTCCCTTCCAATCATTGTCACGTTTAATCTCAGAGTTATGTCTTGAGGATGAATAGTATCAGTCAGAGAAAGGTTTTAGTCTTAGGAGGTCTCCACTCTGAAGAATTGGAAGATCTGCTGTTTGAGTGGTGATAGCTTGCAGTGGGATGAGCTCGAGTGGTAGCTTGAGTGGTTTGGATGTGGGGAATGGTGGCAGAATGAAGCCGAGGTCCCCAAGGAGAAATGGGTAGAAATGGATGAAGGAGAGGATCCCAAGGGAAAGGGTGTGTCCAGGCATCCATGCCACACAGCACAGCGGAAGGTGGCTTGATGAGAACAGCAACTCTGGCAGCAAGAGCCCATCCTATCCTTTGGACTCTATGGATTTCTGGCAACCATGAGTAAGACTGGAGTATTTCTGGTGGTGAACTGATCATGACCCATTTTCAGGAGATGTAGAAGATAAGGGCTGGGATACTTCAGCTTGTAAGGGACTAGATCTGAGGGCTCTACCTCAGAGATTCTCCTATGGAAAACAAGGGGAAGAGGCGGTGGTGATGGTGGTGGTGGGATGAATGTAACACTGAGAGAAAATTAGCTGGTTGGTTCATGGTGCCATAGCAGGAGAGAAAGCCATTTATCTAACGGCAGTTACATACAGTTTGGTGGAAATGCCTAGAAGAAAATAACTTCTAAAGTGCTAAACTTAGCGTCTAAGCCTTGCCACTTATTCCACAAGTGCTCTTGGTGCTCATAAGGTAAGATCCTGTTTTTAGAAGACACGTTTTTCAAACTTTTTTGATGGCTTCCTGTACTAAAAAATATCCTACACAGGCTCATGTTTCTTGGAGGGGGAACCAAATGTTACTAAGAAAAAAGACAATGCATTTTGGTATTTTCTAATCTGGTAAAGTCTTTGGACTGTGAAGAGACCTGAGCGCTGAAGAATTGATGCTTTTGAACTGTGGTGTTGGAGAAGACTCTTGAGAGTCCCTTGGACTGCAAGGAGGTCCATTCGAAAGATGATCAGTCCTGGGTGTTCACTGGAAAGACTGATGCTAAAGCTGAAACGCCAATATTTTGGCCACCTCATGCAAAGAGTTGACTCATTGGAAAAGACCCTGATGCTGGGAGAGATTGAGGGCAGGAGGAGAAGGGGACAACAGAGGATGAGATGGCTGGATGGCATCACCGACTTGATGGACATGAGTTTGAGTGAACTCCGGGAGTTGGTGATGGACAGGGAGGCCTGGCGTGCTGCGATTCATGGGGTTGCAAAGAGTCAGACACAACTGAGCGACTGAACTGAACTGAACTGAATACCCCTTAAAATACATCCTCTGTTGTTTAACCCTTTAGGTACAGGCAAAACTCCTTAAGAAACCCCACAAGTTTGGAAGGAGTGCTTAGATACATGGAGGATAACCTTGAATCTGAGAGTCTACACCTTATTCCACAGTGGTTCTTGTAGGGAGAAAAGATGTCCATAGCAAACCAAATCTGACTCTCTGAAGGCAGGACTGCATCCTCTATTCCTTTCTGTACCCAGGATGGGGCTTTTCATGAGAAAAGTACACAATAAGACACTGGCTCACATGTTTTGAGACTAATCGATTCTAAAACAGTGACTCTCAACTTTTGAAGTGTATTCTTCCTTTTAATAAACACTCTCAAATCTCTGATTGTATACCCCAGCCTCTGATCCTAGACTTTCTCTTACTTACTGCTCCACTGTTGCTTACTTAAAGATTAATAGAAGACGAAAGGAGCATTTGTGAAAAACCATTAAGCTCTAAGCACATAGTATAATTTGACCCTGTGGACTGCAGTCCACCAGGCTCCTCTGTCCGTAGGATTCTCCAGGCAAGAATACTGGAGTGGGTTGCCGTTTCCTTCTCCAGACGATATTCCTGACCCAGGAATCAAACCCAGGTCTCCCTCATTGTAGGCAGATGCAGGCAGACGCTTTAACCTCTGAGCCACCAGGAAGCCCCATAGTATAATTAATGCCATTTAACTTGTGTAGGAATTTTATGAGATAGATACTGTTTCCTCCATTTTGGATGAAGAAACTGGAACCCCACGGGATTTGAAGATTTGATCAAGGACTCAGAACTAGGGTGTTCCAGGGCCAGGATTTGAACTCATGCCTAGATGATTCTGAAGCCTACTTTCTTCTCATGCCTTCAGAATAGATCAGACATGGAAGTCAGGCCTTTGGGGCCTTGGTGGAATGAACAGTGATCTGGGTACAAGTGTCAGCTCTCCTAAAACTCTCCTTGTAGCCTGGGCTTATTGGTCAACCATTCTGAGTCTCAGCTTTTCCATTTATAAAATTGAGGATCATGCCCGCCTCACAATAGCAACACTGTGAAGAGTAAATGAGATGATTTATATGAACTGTAAACTGGTTGATTTTATAAATATGAGATGTGACTTGGTGCCTTGGTTTCCTCTAAGGGATGATGGTAAATGTGACAACTTTTATAAATAACCTGGCATCCTGCCTGAAAAAAATGATGAATTTCGATACACTTTTCACTCCTTTTCTTCTTCCTTAAGGTGTGTATGACAAATCTACTCTGAAGTAGCCCAAGAAAAGTATACAAATAAATACTAGGCTGACAAGATCGAAGACAAACTTGCCAACAGTCCTAGCAAGAAGGCAGGGACCAGAGCTTGAGAGCCCAAACTTGCAAGATACATGCTTGCTGACAGCTTCTTGGAGTCCTGTCTACAGATGACATGAGTGGCATCCAATTGGTGAAGGATTTAAATCCAGGTTGCCAAGCAGCAGTTTCAGAAAAATAAAAAATTGCTTTTGAAAAATAAGTAGAAAACTGGCTCAAGCAGCATGTCTGTCTCTGTTGGATAACTCCCATGGTGCATGTTAGCTTAGATGGGAAAGATCAAGGGAAGAGGAGATAGTTTTGTTTTTATTCAGTTCAGAGTCATTAATGACATTTAACTGCTTTCCAGTACCAACAGGTGTGACCCAATGGTCTCCCAGTTCTCTGCTTGTCTCAACTCTCCCCTCTACACTACAGTGTATTGCAGATTCCACAACTAGACTCTCCAGGTTTCCTGAAGTTCAGAGGACCAAGGAATAAAGACCTGCTCTTCCAAAATCCTTTCTTCTCCTGCATTGCTGCCATAGCTGCTGGATTTCGAAGCTTCCTTTTTCCTATCTCTTCCTCTCAAGTTCATTTTATAGACGTCTTCCTCTATTTTGTCCCCTAGTTCAGAAGGAAACTCTGCTTGAGTTTCTGAAGAGAATTCCTAGCCCTATCTCACAGAAAACAGAAGAGAAGGAATTTTGCTCAAGTCACTGCCAAGGGCCAATTTCAAGATGAAGTACAGAGAACATTTTTCTGGTGTCAAAGGACTCAGACTCTCTGAGATCACGGACAAGGCTAAGAAGACCTTAGTGTATCTCTCAGGGCTGTGAGAATCAAGTGAAGTAAGCATGCTACTAGCAGGAGACATCAAGCTACTAGAATTAAATGTGCCTTGTCGTATATAAAACATTTTACAAATGCAAGAGTGTTTTTGTGTCAGAGGCTAGAGAGTCCAAGACTCACCCCTCCCCTTTTCTATGTTCAGACTGACAGGGAATACGTGTAATGATAACAAACCAAAGAGAATAGTACAGACCGAGAATAGACTTTGCAACTGACAGAGAAAACACCCACCGTTCCTCACAATGCAGGCGCTGAGAACACAGAGATCAGAGAACACAGTGTGACCTTGAGGCCAGCGTGGAGTCATTCTCACACTCGCCTGAATCCAGATCATAGGATTTACTTGACTGGTTGACTCCTTCTGTGGAGTGGCCTCCAAGTCTCCTTACCCCCTCAGCTGGGGACCTGGGAGCAGAAAGGGGCTGTGAGCTACAGTGTTGAGAGATTCTGTCCATTCTATGACATCAGTTCTGACCAAGTCAGCTCACTCTTCCTCTTATGGGGTGAGGGAAGGTCCCCAACAATCCCCAAGGGAAGAGAGAGGGCAGAATACCAGTGGAAATATAGGAAGTGAGGTGGGGAATTTAAAAAAAAAAGTTAGTTGCTCAGTCCTGTCTGACTCTTTGCAACCCCATGGACTGCAGCCTGCCAGGCTCATCTGTCCATGGAATTCTCCAGGCAAGAATACTGGAACGGGTCACCATTCCCTTCTACAGGGGCTCTTCTGATCCAGAGTTGAACCCAGTTCTCCCGAATTGCAAGCAGATTCTTTACCGTCTGAGCCACCAAGGAAGTCAAAGTTCCCCCTTTTTCAACATATCCTACAGGGTGCAATGAGATCATAATTTTTCATACAAAGCGAAAAATTAAAAAATTAGTTAATTCAGCCAACTGATTTCCCTGTTGCATTCACTGGAGAGCAGAGTCCAAAATCCCTTAGTTGGCATGAAAAGTTCTCTCTGTGACTTCTACTGAGCTTCTGTTTCTCGTGTGACCCTGGTGAGCCCCACAGTCTGGTCAACAGGAACTACTTTGTCTCTCTGCTCTCGTCTTTCAATTACCCTCCCTAGATTTCCTTCACTGTGATTAGTTGGAAAGTGTTTTGTAAGCAAAAGCACAAGTTCAGGATCAAGAGAGATAAAGGACAAGAGACTCCTAGTGGCCAGATTAAAGGGCAGTGAAGAAGCATTTAGGTTGTTTTAATGAGTTATGTTTACCCAATATATTGTATCTACTTGCAGTAGTGAAATACACTTAGAGATATTAAAAAGTTTTATTACTGAAATTCACATACAAAAAACAATTTTTTGTGACCTTAAATTTATTTGTCAACAAAGGTCCATCTAGTCAAGGCTATGGTTTTTCCAGTGGTCATGTATGGATGTGAGAGTTGTACTATAAAGAAAGCTGAGCACTGAAGAATTGATGCTTTTGAACTGTGGTGTTGGAGAAGACTCTTGAGAGCCCCTTGGACTGCAAGGAGATCCAACTAGTCCATCCTAAAGGAGATCAGTCCTGGGTGTTCATTGGAAGGACTGATGTTGAAGCTGAAACTCCAATGCTTTGGCCACCTGATGCAAAGAGCTGACTCATTTGAAAAGACCCTGATGCTGGGAAAGATTGAGGGCAGGAGGAGAAGGGGACGACAGAGGATGAGATGGTTGAATGGCATCACCAACTCGATGGACATGAGTTTGGGTGAACTCCGGGAGTTGGTGATGGACAGGGAGGCATGGCGTGTTGTGGTTCATGGGGTCCCAAAGAGTTGGACATGACTGAGCAAATGAACTGAACTGAACTAAATTTATTAGCCATAATCTCCTCTTGAGCTTCCCAGGTAGCCCAATGGTTAAAGAATTTTCCTCCAATGCAGGAAACGCAGGTTTGATCCCTGGGTCGGGAAGATCCCCTGCAGGAGGTCTGGCAACCCACTCCAGTATTCTTGCCTGGAGAATCCCAGGGACAGAGGAGCCTGGCGGGCTACAGTCCATGGGGTCCAAAGAGTCAGACATGACGGAAGTGACTGAGCACAAACGCATCACACGACCCCCTTTTCCTATTGAGACTATTGTTTTTGTAACATAGGTTTTCTCAGTGAGATAATCATCATATCATAGAAGACAGATCATATTTTGTTCATCAGCTATCTGCTATGTATCTGGCATGTGTTAGACCCCATGAGGAATTTAGAATTAGACAAGACAAGGTTCATGCTCCGGATAGCCAATGGGAGAGACTGGGAAAACTAATCATAAAATAATGGGAGCTAAATGTTCAGAGCTTATAACTCAAATTGGAATAAAGTAGGTGCTCAGAGTGGGGTCCATACATGCATTAGGTAATAGGGTAATTCCTGGGCTTCCCTGGAGGCCCAGCTGGTAAAGAATCTGGCTGCTAATGCAGGAGATGTGGGTTCCGTCCCGGGTCAGGAAGATCCCCTGGAGAAGGAAATGGCAACCCACTCCAGCATTCTTACCTGGAAAACTCCATGGACAGAGGAGGCTGGCGGGCTACGTGAGGTTGACAAGAGTTGAACATGACTGAGTGCACACACACAGGGTGATTACTAGTCTGGGGAGCAGAGACAGGGAAGACTTTGGGAAGGATGAAGAAACTCAGGAAGGACTTCAGAGAGGAGGCAGCATTTGAGATGTCTTCCAAAGGTAGGAATTATTTAAATATATAAAGAGGATGGGTAAGACATGATAGGCCAGGAAAGTAATGAGAGAAGGCACTTGCATGCGTCTGTGCTCAGTCACAGCTGACTCTCTTGCGACCCCACGGACTGTAGCCCACCAGGCTCCTCTGTCCATAGGATTGTCCGGGCAAGAGTATTGGAGTGGGTTGCCACGTCCTTCACCAGGGGATCTCCCTGCCCCAGGACTGACCACGAGTCCCCCGTGTCTCCTGCATTGGCAGGCAGGTTCTTCACCACTTGGTGTGCAAATTACAATAGGAGAGTAGTTCCTGTTGACCAAGCTGGGGGCTGTACCAACCAAGAGGCTCATGAGAAACAGAAGGCTCAGTAGAGGCCACACAGGGAACTCTTCATGCCAACCAAGGGATTTTGGACTCTGCTCCCCATTGGCAGTGGGGCTTTGTAACAAAGCCAGGAGCAAATTGCAGGATCTCTTGCATGTTTGGCATGTGTAAACCTTGGCTTTCCCCTCAAAGGTTTGGAGGTGGAGGGAAGCCCTTTGGGAGGCTGTCATCATTATCCAGGCAGGAGTTAGGTTTGCTTGAGCTGGGATGGTGGCTGTGAGAACTGCAAGAAGAGAATGAATGGTAAATGTATTGCTCAGAAAAAACTGATGGAATTTGTTCCTTGATGTCAACCAAATAAATGCCATGACCCATTAACTTTAACAGAGATGCCCCTCAGCAATGTAATGTAAAAATCATTTTTTATCAAGAATAAATACAAGTATTATTTAAATGAATACACATTGGCTTCAACTCATTAATTTTCCAGCACTGCTTATTGCGTTGCTCCTTTTTCTGAGTTAGGCAACACTAGAGAGAGCAGCTTGCCCAAGGTGTTTGAAACCTGTCGCTCCAACTCCCAACCTGTCCCCACCCCCGTTTTTTTGTTTAATTTCCTCCATATATAGGCTTCCTGTACCATTTCCTTTGCCCGAAGGGTTCCATAGCTATAAAACAATTTGGAAATCACCAACTAGTCCAAAGGCTTCCTAGGTAGTGGCAGTGATAAAGAGCTTGCTTGCCAATGCAAGTGAATTAGGAGATGCAGATTCACTCCCTGGGTCAGGAAGATTCCCTGGAGAAGGAGACAGCCACCCGCTCTAGTATTCTTGCCTGAGAAATCCCATGGACAGAGGAGCCTGGAGGGCTACAGTCCATAGGGTTGCAGAGTCACTGAAGTGACTTAGCACACAGGCAACTAATCCAAACTTCACAGATGAAGGAATGAACTGGAAGGACATCATGATTTCTGGACTCCAGGTCAGATCACAAAGAAACAGATAATAAATCCCCTTTCCATATGGTGAATTCTCAATTTCTCTTTCAGTGTTGTAACCCCTGCTGTGTTATTATTATTCTGTTTTTCATCTTGGCACAATATTAACATCAGAGGTGGTTATAGATTTATCAGTATTCAGATGTGGGAAAATCAATCATTTACAAAAAGAATGCTAACATCTAGATGGAGAGCTGCAGAGCCACTGCTGTGGAAAAGAAATAGAAAGTTTCGCCTGGGTGTTCTTTGTCTTTTTAAATTATTTGTGTGCAGGACCTTTTTACTCAAATGGCTAATATCCCATTAACAACTCACATTATAGAGTCAGACAATTACGAATTTCTGTTTCTGGCTAGACAATTTGTTGTTTTAAACAAAATAATTACAACCCACTAATCCTCAGGGAAGGTTGTAGACACAATCAAAAGATAATTTATAAATCCATAAATGGTCTGAAGGGTCAAAGAGAAAAGAGAAAAGTAAAATGTATTATCCTTTTAGGACTTCCTAGGTGGCATTGGTGGTAAAGAACCTGCCTGCCAGTGCAGGAGACATAGAGACACAGGTTCAATCCCTGGGTAGGGAAGATCCCCTGAAGGAGAGTNTGAATGGCATCACCAACTCGATGGACATGAGTTTGGGTGAACTCCGGGAGTTGGTGATGGACAGGGAGGCATGGCGTGTTGTGGTTCATGGGGTCCCAAAGAGTTGGACATGACTGAGCAAATGAACTGAACTGAACTAAATTTATTAGCCATAATCTCCTCTTGAGCTTCCCAGGTAGCCCAATGGTTAAAGAATTTTCCTCCAATGCAGGAAACGCAGGTTTGATCCCTGGGTCGGGAAGATCCCCTGCAGGAGGTCTGGCAACCCACTCCAGTATTCTTGCCTGGAGAATCCCAGGGACAGAGGAGCCTGGCGGGCTACAGTCCATGGGGTCCAAAGAGTCAGACATGACGGAAGTGACTGAGCACAAACGCATCACACGACCCCCTTTTCCTATTGAGACTATTGTTTTTGTAACATAGGTTTTCTCAGTGAGATAATCATCATATCATAGAAGACAGATCATATTTTGTTCATCAGCTATCTGCTATGTATCTGGCATGTGTTAGACCCCATGAGGAATTTAGAATTAGACAAGACAAGGTTCATGCTCCGGATAGCCAATGGGAGAGACTGGGAAAACTAATCATAAAATAATGGGAGCTAAATGTTCAGAGCTTATAACTCAAATTGGAATAAAGTAGGTGCTCAGAGTGGGGTCCATACATGCATTAGGTAATAGGGTAATTCCTGGGCTTCCCTGGAGGCCCAGCTGGTAAAGAATCTGGCTGCTAATGCAGGAGATGTGGGTTCCGTCCCGGGTCAGGAAGATCCCCTGGAGAAGGAAATGGCAACCCACTCCAGCATTCTTACCTGGAAAACTCCATGGACAGAGGAGGCTGGCGGGCTACGTGAGGTTGACAAGAGTTGAACATGACTGAGTGCACACACACAGGGTGATTACTAGTCTGGGGAGCAGAGACAGGGAAGACTTTGGGAAGGATGAAGAAACTCAGGAAGGACTTCAGAGAGGAGGCAGCATTTGAGATGTCTTCCAAAGGTAGGAATTATTTAAATATATAAAGAGGATGGGTAAGACATGATAGGCCAGGAAAGTAATGAGAGAAGGCACTTGCATGCGTCTGTGCTCAGTCACAGCTGACTCTCTTGCGACCCCACGGACTGTAGCCCACCAGGCTCCTCTGTCCATAGGATTGTCCGGGCAAGAGTATTGGAGTGGGTTGCCACGTCCTTCACCAGGGGATCTCCCTGCCCCAGGACTGACCACGAGTCCCCCGTGTCTCCTGCATTGGCAGGCAGGTTCTTCACCACTTGGTGTGCAAATTACAATAGGAGAGTAGTTCCTGTTGACCAAGCTGGGGGCTGTACCAACCAAGAGGCTCATGAGAAACAGAAGGCTCAGTAGAGGCCACACAGGGAACTCTTCATGCCAACCAAGGGATTTTGGACTCTGCTCCCCATTGGCAGTGGGGCTTTGTAACAAAGCCAGGAGCAAATTGCAGGATCTCTTGCATGTTTGGCATGTGTAAACCTTGGCTTTCCCCTCAAAGGTTTGGAGGTGGAGGGAAGCCCTTTGGGAGGCTGTCATCATTATCCAGGCAGGAGTTAGGTTTGCTTGAGCTGGGATGGTGGCTGTGAGAACTGCAAGAAGAGAATGAATGGTAAATGTATTGCTCAGAAAAAACTGATGGAATTTGTTCCTTGATGTCAACCAAATAAATGCCATGACCCATTAACTTTAACAGAGATGCCCCTCAGCAATGTAATGTAAAAATCATTTTTTATCAAGAATAAATACAAGTATTATTTAAATGAATACACATTGGCTTCAACTCATTAATTTTCCAGCACTGCTTATTGCGTTGCTCCTTTTTCTGAGTTAGGCAACACTAGAGAGAGCAGCTTGCCCAAGGTGTTTGAAACCTGTCGCTCCAACTCCCAACCTGTCCCCACCCCCGTTTTTTTGTTTAATTTCCTCCATATATAGGCTTCCTGTACCATTTCCTTTGCCCGAAGGGTTCCATAGCTATAAAACAATTTGGAAATCACCAACTAGTCCAAAGGCTTCCTAGGTAGTGGCAGTGATAAAGAGCTTGCTTGCCAATGCAAGTGAATTAGGAGATGCAGATTCACTCCCTGGGTCAGGAAGATTCCCTGGAGAAGGAGACAGCCACCCGCTCTAGTATTCTTGCCTGAGAAATCCCATGGACAGAGGAGCCTGGAGGGCTACAGTCCATAGGGTTGCAGAGTCACTGAAGTGACTTAGCACACAGGCAACTAATCCAAACTTCACAGATGAAGGAATGAACTGGAAGGACATCATGATTTCTGGACTCCAGGTCAGATCACAAAGAAACAGATAATAAATCCCCTTTCCATATGGTGAATTCTCAATTTCTCTTTCAGTGTTGTAACCCCTGCTGTGTTATTATTATTCTGTTTTTCATCTTGGCACAATATTAACATCAGAGGTGGTTATAGATTTATCAGTATTCAGATGTGGGAAAATCAATCATTTACAAAAAGAATGCTAACATCTAGATGGAGAGCTGCAGAGCCACTGCTGTGGAAAAGAAATAGAAAGTTTCGCCTGGGTGTTCTTTGTCTTTTTAAATTATTTGTGTGCAGGACCTTTTTACTCAAATGGCTAATATCCCATTAACAACTCACATTATAGAGTCAGACAATTACGAATTTCTGTTTCTGGCTAGACAATTTGTTGTTTTAAACAAAATAATTACAACCCACTAATCCTCAGGGAAGGTTGTAGACACAATCAAAAGATAATTTATAAATCCATAAATGGTCTGAAGGGTCAAAGAGAAAAGAGAAAAGTAAAATGTATTATCCTTTTAGGACTTCCTAGGTGGCATTGGTGGTAAAGAACCTGCCTGCCAGTGCAGGAGACATAGAGACACAGGTTCAATCCCTGGGTAGGGAAGATCCCCTGAAGGAGAGTATGGCAACCCACTCCAGTATTCTTGCCTGGAGAATCTCATGGACAGAGGAGCCTGGCGGGCTACAGTCCATGAGGTCGCAAAGAATTGGACACAAGTTAGCATGCATACACACATGTTATCCTTTTAATAAACACATACTCCTCAAAGAAACTTGAAAAAAATGCTAATATATTATACAAATTATTAAATTTCTAAAGAGGATAATGGAGTACAGCTTTGGCAAAATTGAGCTGCGTTCTTTGGTATGCCTTACTTTTGTGATGACTCTATTAGGCACTTTCCCCCCATCTCCAGCACTAGGGTTTCTCAGAGTCTAAAGCACATACAGCCCTAGCCGAGTCTCTTGTCAAAATGCAGATTCTGATTCAGTAGCTGGCTGTGCTGCTCTTAGTTGCAACATTCTGGGTCTTTAATCTTTAGTTGTGATCTGTTGGATCTAGTTTCCTGACCAGGGATGGAACCCAGGCCTTCTGTATCGGGAGTGCAGAGTCTTAGCCACTGGACCACTGGGTAAGTCCCAAGGTTGTAAATACTTCTCTGTTCTGGCTCTATGGCGTCTGGTTACCTTCACAGGATCGCCTACATCCATGCTGCAAACAATTTTTTCTCAAACTGTGCTTCCTGAAATCCTACAGCCTAGTGGATATTGCTGAGGGAATAAGAGTAGGATCCAGAAATAGATTCAACAAATATGGCTCAAACACTATACCACTCTGCTACAAAAGTTTCATTTTTATAGGCTGGACATGTAGGCTATTGTTTTAAGGAGAAACTCCATTGCTTAAAAAGGAAAAAGGTATCTGGAAATGATGGTTCTAGACTTTTCCATCTTCTCTTCTCTTCAAGGAAAGCTAGCAGTTACTGAGAACTTAGTTATGTCAGGCCCATACAAATGAACTGCCCAAGGTCACACACTTGACAAGCAGTGGAGGAGGGGGATGGGACCCCAAAGCTGTCTCATTTTACCTAAGCCTGGGGTATTTCACATGCACCATGCTTCTCTCCTGTCCTGCTTCTATGCTATGTCATAGCCTCACGGGGTCTGCTGCTCTGTTTTCTCTGGTGAGAGCTAATGTTATGAAATATTCAGTATTTGTACATAGAGAAACAAGTCTCTGGTGTAAAACGCAATAGACAGAGAAAATAGAGGAGTCCAAAAGATCTCAGAAGACCTTAACTTTCTTTAGATGAGTGGTATAATTCAGATCTACAAATATAAAAAGGCTGAAAGAGTTGAGTCAATTACTGACTGGCCCATCTGGACCAACAGAGAACAGAGTGTATTATTCTAATAACTGAAAACTTTGTAGATGAACAAAAGATGAAGGCATTTTGATTTTCAGTTACTCATTACAGTCTTCATCTTTTCTCATTAGTTTTCTTTCTATATACTATTATTTCAATACAGACAAATGGTGATTGCTATCTCTTCCTGGGAATGCTTTGGTGAAAAGTATATTTGAAGGCTAAAATTAAGTTGTCAATTCATTCCGTTCCTCTGGTACCCCAAAACTGGGGATGTGGAGGCTTAGCAATTTGATACTACTGCTTCCTGGTGTGAGTTGTGAGAATTGCAGGCATAACAAACTGTTAGGTCAGGGATCAGCAAACTACAGCCCATGGCCCACAAGCTAAAAATGTGCTTTGTATTTTTAAAGGGTTGCACAACAAAATCAAAGAATGTGTGACAGAGACAATATATGTCCTAGAAAACCTAAGATATTTGTCTGTTTATAGAAAAAGGAATGCTGAGTTCTGTTTCATTCCTGATTTGAAACAAAATCCCACAAATTTCAGCAAGTAGGATTAGATGGGAGCATCCTCAACCTTATATACTGCATCTACAAAAAACCCACAACTAACATCATACCTATTGGTGAAAATCTGGATGTTTAGTCTATTCTCTAAGATCAGAAAAAGGACGTGAACATACACTCTCCCCACTATTCTTTATTACTGTATCAGAAGTTCCTGTCAGTTAAATAAGGTAAGAAAAAACGTTTTTCCCAATTTGGAAAAGAAGAAGTAAAACTGTCTTTATTCACATATGACATTATAATTTAAATAGAAAATGCAAGGATTCTTCAAGATGTGCAAGTCAGTCAATGTGATATACCATGTTAACAAACTGAAAGACTAAAAACCAGATGAGCATCTCAATAGATGCAGAAAAAGACTTTGACAAAATTCAGCATCTATTTATGATTAAAACTCTCCAAAAAATGAGCATAGAAGGAACCTATCTCAACATAGTAAAAGGTATATATGATAAGTCAACAGCAAACATTATTCTTAATGATGAAAAACTGAAAGCATTCCCCCTAAGATCAGGAACAAGACAAGGATTTCCACTTTCAACACTTTTATCCAACCTAGTTCTAGAAGTCCTACCTTCAGCAATCAGAGAAGAAAAAGAAATTAACGGAATTCAGATCAGAAAAGAAGTAAAGCTCTCACTGTTTGCAGATGACATGATATTGTACACAGAAAACCCTAAAGATACTATCAGAAAATTGCTAGAGCTAATCAGTGAATTTGCAAAGTTGCAGGAAACAAAAGTAATACACAGAAATGACTTGCATTTCTGTATAAGAATGAAAACTCAGAAAGAGAAATTAAGAAATCAATCCCATTCACCACTGCAACAAAAAGAATTAAATATCTAGGAATAAACTTACCTAAGGAGACAAAAGGACTGTACAGAGAAAATTATATGACACTAATGAAAGAAATCAAAGACAACATAAACAGATGGAGAGATATTCCATGTTCCTGGATAGGAAGAATCAGTATTGTGAAAACGACTATACTACCAAATGCAATCTACAGATTCAATGTGATCCCTATAAAAATAAATAAATAAAAATAAAATAAAATAAAATAAATAAATAGAAAATCCTATGAACTCTACCAAAAAACTACTGCAAGTGAGTTTAGCACATTTACAATATATATAAAAGTTCATTGTATGTCAATATAATAGCAATGAGTAGAAACGTAATTTGAACATTTCAAATAACATCAAAATGTAAAATACATAGGCATGTACTTCAAAAAATATAAAACACCTCAGAAGGAAGTTCAAGAAGACCTAAATAAATTGTGTTCATAAATCATAGGAATTAAAATGGTTAAAATGTCAATTTTACCTAAATTGATGTGTAGTTTCAGTGGAATCTGAACAAATTCCAACAGGCTCTTTTGGACAACTTCAGAAGCTGATTGTGAATTTATATGGAAATGCAAAGGGCCTAGAAGAGCCAAAACATTGTTTTAAAAGGACAGAGTTGGATAAATCACACAACCTGTTAGAGATTCTTAAAAAAAAGCAAATCCCTGAAGGCAAACCTAATGACAGTAATGACCCTCACTGAACTGTACAGTTGTGAGGATAAATTGAAATATGTTTATCAGGTCTGATAGTGCATTTTAAGACACACACTACAACCATAAGGATGGGTGATATGTCAGGCTAGAAGACCAGTTTTAGAAACTATTGAAGTAACTAGTAATATTTAACCTAGAAAAGGATTTATTAAGGAAGCCCAATAAGCTATATTAAAAATATAGGGTCTTTCCTGATGGTCCAGTGGTTGGGACTCTGAGCTTCCAATGCAGGGAGCATGGGTTCAATCCCTGGGTGAGGAATTAGGACCTCACATGCCCTAAGCATGGCCAAAAACTGGAAAAAAAAAAACCCACCTAGAATAATAAAATAAAACATATATAAAGGGTCATCATAATAGGAGAGATATTTGACTTTTCTGTGTAGCTTCAGAGGAAAGAACCAAGGATAAAGGAGGCAGAGACTGACTTGGGCTGGGAACAAGGAAGAACTTGCTACAATGAAACGGAGCTGCTTTGTGGGCTGGTGAGCTCACCATGGCTGGGGGTTCAAGCCAACAATGGAAACTTCTTGTCAAGTCTGATCTGTTGAAACTAGATCAGTGTTTCTCAAAGTGTGGTCTGAGGTCTACTTGTACAGAGAAGTTGTTAAACATTTAGATTCTTAAGGCCCATCCCAGACCATAAATCTGAGTTTCTAGAGATGGGATCTGGGAATCTGCACTTTCACAGCCTCTGCAGGTAATTTTTAATGTTCATTAAATTTAATAACTGCTGGTTGAGATGACTGAGAGGGATCCTTCTGAATTCAGTGAATCTCTGATTCTCTCTTTCCTAAAGTTCTCCTTTTGTTCATTTTGGTGGGTCAGTATGAGAGTCTTCCTAGGACTTGCAATTATTTCTGCATCCCAGAAAACCTCATGGCCAACCAAACTTCGGGAGATGTTGAAGCGTGGATGAGGCAATGTGTTGGCATGCATGTGATTATCATGGTAGCACAGCATGACTGCATGCTGATTGCCATCTCCACTTTAATGCTAGGATTTCAGCAACCCATGGGACCCACTGGAGCCTAAAATGGAGAAAGAACACCTAAGGGATGGCCTCACCACGGGAGAAATTATGGCCATGACATAGACTACCACGGGCTGTTGACCCAGCTTATTTTCAGAGTCACAACTCCCGGCTAGTGAAATGTGCAAAAGAAAGAAAGAAAGAAAGTGAAGTTGCTCAGTCGTGTCCGACTCTTTGCGGCCCCACAGACTAGTAGCCTACCAGGCTCCTCCCTCCATGGGATTCTCCAGGCAAGAGTACTGGAGTGGGTTGCCATTTCCTTCTCCAGGGGATCTTCCCCACCTAGGGATGGAACTTGGGTCTCCTGCATTCCAGACAGACGCTTTAACCTCTGAGCCACCAGGGAAGTGGGCAAAGGAGATCCCTAAATACACTTCATGAACTTGGGGTTATATCCACAAAAATGGTAACGTTTCTTATTTCCAAGTTAAAAAAGAAACAATTGCCACCTGAAATCCAAATATAGTTTCTAGGCAGGAAGAAGCATACTATTTACCTACATTACACATACAATCACTTACACCTACACATACAATTACCCTTCCATACAATTATGCTATTTAAACCATCTCACATCATCCCTGGGTATGCAACAGCCACAGAAAGGACAGGAGCTCTCCCACAAAAATGGGGGGCAACTTTGCCCCTCAGCTCTGTTTTATATGCGGTCTAATTAGTAGATGCATACACATTTACCATTATTGCATCTACAGATGAACTGGTTCTTTTTATCACTATGATACACTATTTTTATCTCTGATAATATTCTGCTTTGAAGACAACTTGTCTGATATTAACATGGCTTACACTTATTCTTCACATGGTGTATCTTTTTTCATCCTTTAACTTTTTTAAAAAAGAGTTTTTGATGTAGGCCATTTTTAAAAAGTCTTTATTGAATTTGTTACAATATTGCTCAAGGCATGTGGTATCTTAGCTCCCCAGCCAGGGATCAAACCCACACCCCCTGCATTAGAAGACCAAGTCTTGATCCCTGGATTGCCAGGGAAGCCACTCGCCTTTAACTTTCAATGCATGTCTTCCTATTTTAAAATACCTCTTATATAAACAGGATGTAGTCAGGCTCTTATTTGTTGTTGTTTTCCCCAGTCTGATCATCTCTCCTTTTTAATTGGCGTGTTTAATCCATTCACATTTTATCTACTTATCAATATAATTGGGTTTAAGTCTCTTATCTTTCTGATCATTTTTATTGCCTACTCTATTCTTTTGTCTCCTTTTTTCCTGTGTTATTTTTTTGTGATAATCAATGAATTTTTAGTATTTTATTTCATCTTATCCTCTGTTGGCTTTTTTCCTACACTTTGTATCTTTTCCTGGGAATTACAATATATATGCTTAACTCAGCACAGTCTGTGTTGAATTAATACTGTATTGCTAGCAACAATACAATTCCCTTTATACTCTGACCCTTTTTTGTGCTATTGTTGTCAAATATTTTACTGCTACATCTGATATAATGCTCGACATAAATTGTTTATCAGCTGACTTATAAAGACTTTTTTAAGAGGGAAAATAATATTTTATAATTACCTACATCTTTACGGTTACTAGTGCTCACCCTGTCTTCCTGTAGATCTGAATTTCCAACTTATATCATTTCCCTTTTGAATAATTTTTAGCATTTTTATATTTAATTTTTTAAATTTAGACATTTAGAATCTTTAGTACTCTTTTGTAGTCAGTTCTGCTGGTGCAAATGTCCTCAGCTTTTATCTAAAAATGTCTTTATTTCACTTTAATTTTTAAAGATATTTCACTAGATATAAAATTCTAGATGATGAGTTTTGAAAGGTGTCATTCTATCATCTTCTGGCTTAAATTGCTTCTGAAATCAGCAGTTATTGTTATCATTGTCCCCTATATTAAAGGTGTCTTTTTCTGTGATTGTGCTAAGAATTTTCCTTTATCACTGCTTTCCAGCAGTTTGTCTATGATGTTCCTATAAGTGGTTAATCTTAGTGTTTATCATGGCAGGGTTCTTAGTATTTATCCACTGGGGTCATTCAGCATCTTTGATACATGAGATGCTGAGTTTATTTTTTAACCAAATTTAAAAATATTTAAATATTTAAAAAATATTGAACCATTATTTTTGAATTATATTTTTTCTCTCTTTCTCTCTTTTCCTTCTGGAAATCAATTTACACCTGTATGAAGTCACATGATAGTGACCTGCATGTTCATTCTCTTCCCAATGTTTTTTTCTCTCTGCATTTTGGGTTGGATAATTTCTATTCAGCTGCCTTACATTTTCCTGATTTTTTAAAAAATGATTTTTCTACAAGCTGTTAATTTCCATTTAGTGATTTTTTTTTAAACATCAGATAACATATTTTTCAGTTTTGGATTTCCATCTGGTTCCTTCTCAGTCTTTCACTCTCTCCTGAAATTCCCATTCCATAATTCCAACATCCAGGGCACTTACCAGTCTGATTTTTCTCTGGGTTGCTGATCACAACATCCACCTTGTAGAGAGTTGGTATCCTGCAATCTTATCCTGAAGAGTGTTAAACTTTGTTCCAGCAAGCAGTCAGATTACTAACTGATCGCCATAAACTTTTGTAGACTTGGTTTTATGCTTTACTGGATGCATTTTCATTGGTCCTTAGTTTCAGAGTAAACCCATTAATCTTGGTACATGGTCTTTACTCTTAAGGTCTCTCTGGTGTTTCAGTGGCAAATCCAAGGTGTTTACCGAGCTCTTCTAACTTGTCGTAACTCACACTGCAAATAGTTTCCCGTGTGGTTCCAGCAGGAGCAATTTTTCTCAACTCTCTCAGCCTCCTAGATGTCATTTGCTCCTTAGGATATCTGGAATCCTACTTGTGCCTATACTACTCAGAAGTCAATGATGGTCGTTTTCAAATTAAATTAAATTAATTTATTTTGAGCTGTGCTGAGTCCGCATTGCTGTGTGAGCTTTTCTCTAGCTGCAGCAAGCAGCGGGCTACTGCTCTGGTTGGGACACGAGGGCTGCTCACTGCAGTGGCGTCCCTTGTGGTGCACAGGCTTGGGGTGTGGGCTTTGGTAGTTGCAGTGCATGGGCTCAGGACTTGCCGTTCCCCAGCTCTTGAGCACAGGCTCAACAGTTGTGGCTCACGGGCTTCGTTGCTCAGTGGCCTGTGAGATCTGCCCGGACCACGCATTGAACCTCTGTCTCCTGCCTTGGCAGGCAGATTATTATTATTTTTTTAACCACTGAGCCACCAGGGAGGCCTCAGTTATGGTTTTGAAAGGAGTTTATATGCAGAGCTTAGCCTGCTCCTTCACCATGGCTTCCTCGCTTCTGGGATCCACACCAGCCATTTCCAACCACTCTGCTTCTCCCTTCAGGCAGAAATGACTGTAGGTTTTCTTGCTTACATTCTAGCACCCTGTGAGGCGTGCAGCCTGGGAATCTCCTCAGAGGACAAGCTCCCTTCTTTCAAGGGCCAAATGCTCCCGTTTCTGCCTACTTCTGGTCACTGTTCAGTGCTTTCAGACAGCTGTTTATCATCTAGTATCTGCGGAGGGGCTATGCAGGGGTGCTAGTGGTGAGGAACCTGCCTGCCAATGCAGGAGACAAGAGACGTGGGTTCTGTCCCTGGTCCGGAAGGTCCCCTGGAGAAGGGAGTGCCTGCCCACTCAAGTATTCTTGCCTGGGAAATCCCATAGACAGAGGAGCCTGGTGGGCTACAGTCCAGGGGGCCACAAAGAGTCAGACGTGATACATAGTGTCTTCAGAAGCATTAATCCAATAAAAGCTGCTCTCTCCACACAGGAATTGGAGCCCCAATATGTAGTTTTGATGTCAATTATCCTAATTCCTTCACAGGATCTTTTTCTAGGGACCATTTCCTACTGCTGGCTCAGGGATTACCACCTAATGGCTTAGGAAACATTTCCAAACTCCTTGTAACATTCAAACCAATTATTTTGTGCTATAAAGAGCCAATCCAATTATAGGTTTATTACTTTAAGAATTTTCTGTTTTAACTTTAAAGGAACTTTTTGTATAAGAAAACTCAGAGGCTAGGTCTAAAACAAAGTTCCAACAAACCCAGTGTAACTATCTTTAGGCACAATAGCTCCTTCTTAGTATAATTTACCACTGATTATTTCTTCAAGAATATTCTCCTTCACATTCCTCTGCTACCTCTTCTTCTTCTCTGTCTTTTAATTCTTAGATCAGCCATTCCTCCTTTAAAAACTTCCCCGATCTTCTCCTCCTCCAAAATAGCCTTACCTAGCTTTTACCATTGCACTTTCCACATTATTTCAGTAATTGCAAATTTAAGGTCAGGCTGGCATCCCACAATTTTTTTTTAGGTGATAATTTGTGGTCACTCAGTTCTAAATGTTCCATAAGTTCCATTATTATTTCTTCTCTGATTCATGAATATGTATAAGATTATTTTCATTTCCAAATATATTGATTTTTTGGCTCTTTTTTGTCGTTGATGTCCGATATAATTGCATTATAGAAGGAAAATGTGGTCAGTGTTATCAGTTCTTTGGTATATCTCAGAACTTCTTTTGGAAGTCGGTGTTTTCAATGTGTACTTGATAAGAATGTGAATTCTCTGTGTGAGGAATACAGGCTTCTTCTCGACAGGTCTCCTTAACAGCTGTCCTGTTACTTATATTGCTCAAAAGAGTCTATATCTTCACCAACTTTTACTGCATGATCAGTTTATGGGACAGGCCTACAAAAATATTTCCCATTAAGAGAAATTTGTCAGATTTATTTTGTCAGCTAGGAGCCTGTTTTGTTCGAAATATACAGACTCACCATCACTTTTACTTTCCTATAATAATACTTTTGCAATCCTTAAATCATGACTTTATTCCAGATGACACTTTTTCGCCTTAGTATTGCTTTTCCAGCAGGATTATTCTGTACTTGTTTTATCTTTCCCTATTGTTTTCAATCTTTTAGCACCATCATGTTTTAGGTACAACTCTTGTAAACAACACATAATGGATTGTTTCTTAAAAATGAGCTGATCTCAGCCTTGGAACAAATCAGTTTAATCTATCTATGCTTACTGAGATTATTAATATATCTAGACTTTTTCTGCTATATTTTGTTTTTTCTTAGCTTTGACATATATTTTCCCTCTGTTTCTTATTAGATCATTCTAGAATTCTTTAATTCTTTCTTTTGCATGTACTTGTTTTTAAAATTTCACATTTTTCCCCTAATACTTAGGCATTACTCATAAATTTTAAAAGGCCTACTTGCTTAAAGTGTAGTTTAACCCTATCTCCATCTTCCTCCATGCAGAACTTGAAATTTATAATTTCAGTCTCTCCCAACTCCTTTTGTCCATGTTATTGTCATAACCTTTTAGTTTCTTGTTGTTTGTACAACTTCCTAATTGATTTTTTTTGAAACCATGCTTCTTTAGATTTACAGCCATTTATAAATTTTTCTGCTCATCATTCCCTCTTACATTTTTACTTTAGGTTTAAAAATCCCTGTTTCGTGAATGTTATTTATGAATGGTTACTTTGACAAAGGTCTAGAGTTGGTAAACTCTCAATCTTTGTTTCTCTGAAAATGCTTGAATAATAATCAAGCTTGAATAATAATCAAGCTTGGTGTGTTATTCTGAGTTAACTTCTATTTTTCCTCAGCATTTTAAAGATACTATTCTATTATGTAGCATCTATTATTGCTAATGGGAAGTATGTTGTCAACTTAATTTGCAGTTCTTATAGAAATAACTGCATTATTTTATATGAAGTTCATATTCCTTTACTTGACACATCCCCAAAATGGTGTTTCTTAACTTGAGATTTGAAGAGGGGCCTGAGTTCTATGAGACTCTGATGACAGAAGTCATCCCCACAATCCCCTCCATACATGATCAGTAGGTTCAGGGACCACTTGAAGTCCACCTTTGAATACTGTTGTGAATCTCTGTGTAGAATCATACTGAAACAAAAGAGTATTCAATAAAAACCTATTTGTTAAAAGAATTAATTAACGGGTGCAAGTCTGATAGAGCACTGGATGACTGAGCCCAATGAATTCCAGGTACTCCTGGGTAAATGCCACTATTTCAGACATTTGTATCTGTTATTCTTTTTAATATTACTGAGAAGGATCGTGTCTTAGTCTGTTAATGCAAATGTTATAATTTGAATAGAAAAATGGAGTTTAATGCCAGTTCTTGGAGATACAGTCCTATTCAACATGACGATTTGATTATTAATAATAATACCTGCTTAAGAAATAGCCAATGTTTGCTTGTTAGAGTTTCCAAAACATTCCCACATATATGCTTTTAATTTATTTGATAAGCAAATAAACCCAGTGAATTAAGAATGGTTGCCTTCAATTTTTTGTAGCTAAAGAAACCAAAGCCATGAGAAGATTTGAGTGATTTGCTTAAAGTTACAAAACCAGATAACTGGACCCCACTCAGACTTTCATTCTGTTCTCTCTGATTTCTCATTGCCTGCTGTTCATTTCTCATCCTTCATGCCCCTAGCCTCAGAGGGCCAGACATCTGTGTACAGTATAGATATACCATAGCAAGGGCACCCCCAAGTCTCCAGAGTGGACTTCACACCTGAGCAGCCCTTGAGCCCAAGCCACATGGACTAAAGAGAAAAAGAAGAGAGGGGTGATTTTCTAGGACCATGTCTCATGCTACAGAAAAAGGCAGAGTGAGTGATAGAGATCCATAGTCTTCTCCTACCTACCAAATGACCTCGAACATGACTGCTTCCTTCACCAGGCTTCTTTCTTGAGTCCTATCCTTCCCTCCCAAGGTCATGAGGAACACTTTCCGTTAGATCTGCTGTTCACTCTTCTTCCTCACTCTGTACCATCCCGTAAAATCTAGCAAGCATTGGTTAGAATTCTTCACATCATTCACCCCAGCTTCTTCTAGTGCTGGTAGGAGTGCAGAGGGGCACAACTGTCTGGGGAAACCGGCAGTGTCTACTAAAGCAGAAAATGCATACACCATACAGCCCAGCAATTCTGCTCCCTGGTGTAGACCCAAGTGCACAGATATGTTTACCAAGCCATATGTTCAACACTTATAGCAGCGTTATTCATAATATCCCCAAACCAGAAACTATCCACAAACCTGTTAACAGTAGAGTGATAAACTGTAGTAGTCATACAATGGGATAGTACACGGCAATGAGAACTGAACAAATTGCAACATAAAGTCTACAGACATGGTAAAAGCAGTTAGGCACAAAGGGCAAAAGTTGTACGGTTTCATTTAAATTTGTTGCAAAACATGTACAATTAATCTCTGTTGATAGAATTGAGGATAGTGGCTACCCTTGGAAGGAGTAGAGATTGGGAGGAGGGCAAAGGAGGTGTCTGGGGTCCTGGTGATACTCTGGGGGTTGGTTATATGAGAGTGCTCATTTGTAAACTGGGCAATTATGATATGTGTGCTTTTCTATATGTACATTTTATACCCAGTAAGTTAGAATATTTATATTTATACACATGTCCAAGACTTAAATATACCCCATAAATGTGCCTACTAGTTATGTGCTTGACCATTATGGATGGACTTGAGGCCCTAATCCATTCCTTTAAAAAAAAAAAAATCAAAAAGAGTCACTAACTGGACCAGAGCTTGGAATTTTAACTTGCTCATTTCATGAGATATTATGTTAGTGGCCTCCCACCAAACCACACTGAGATCAGTAAAAGAATCGTGTATATACAATAGCTAGCCCTGATGAGACAGTAATTATATATCTTAGCAGCTGTGTGCTTCTGTTCATGTTAGATAATTAGCCAGAAAATTGTTTGCGTAATTATTTTATGGAGCATTTGGTGATTTAACCATTTAACTCCAAAGGCTTATCCAAAAGTCATTAAACCATTTAAAGAGGTAGAGATCACAGTTGGTGCTGTTTCAGCAAACATAACAAAACCCAAATGGCTTCAGAATTCCATGGATCTCTTCTGTGTAACCAGTCATTGCAGCTGGCAGGTCTGAGCTGGCTTTTACTTTTTAAATTTGATTATTTTCTCTCTACTCTAAAGGACATGTGTGTCAACTCTTTTAAAATGCTATACAACTAAATGAGTTCTTGGACCTTCCACTGTTCTTTCTGATTAAATGAAAGTCTGCATGAATCACTGCCCTGGTTATTAAATCCATGTGGCTCATTCCTTGTTTGTGGATAGGAAACGGGGAGAAAGAGAAATCAAGAGAAGTTGCAAACCGAGGCAAAAACAGGAAGGAAAAACTGACCTTGGAAATCGGTTTGAAAAATGCTTCTGGCCCACCGAAAGTAGGGCCAATCTTATAATGTCACAATAACGACACTGTAGCTCGAAAACAAGCCTCAACCAGGAATGTTTTCTATTTCTTTTTGTTTGTTTGTTTGGCTTAGCTGAAGGACTTGATTCTGTGTACCTGGCAAGATGCTGAACTAACTCATTGGTTAGTTGGCATGATGGCGAAGGCATGTTGCCTCATTATAGCATTAAGCTTGGGGTCCAAATACATGTATTCAGGTCCCAACTAGTTCTTCTCATAATGTATAACTTCTCAAAGCCTCAGTCCTTACTTCCCAAATGGGAACACTAAAGGCAATTAGAGTGGTATGTAGAGTTCAGATTGGAATCAAACTGCACATGCTCACATCTCAACCCTGCCCTTACCAGCTCTACGATCTTGGGCTTGTCATCATTTAACCTCTCTGCATTTCTGGCTAATTTTACCAGAGCCCTGTCTCATCTGGCACTTGAGGATTAGATGAGTTAATGCATGTATGGGAAGCACTTAGAGTTGCCAAGCATAGAATAAGCACTTATTAAGTGAAGTCTATTGTTATTTTTGCTTCTGACTATTGTTTGGGAGGAAAAAAGTAACACTGTGTATATGAAAGTCCTACTCAAACTGTACATCCTAGAAAAGATGATTCCTATAATCCTGTCATTTCCTAAAGATAATCCATTCATGATTCTCCAGAGAACAAGTCAGAAGAAATTCTAAATCGGAAAGCCAAGTGCAGGTTAGTGCTCCTTGGGGAAGGAAACCCAGTTGCATAGCTGCCATCAGGTAAGACTTCTCAGAGAACCCACCGCAAGCACAGCTCTTCTGAAGGATAGTGAGTGAACAGTTAAGTCCAGGAAAAGAACAAAAGATAAGCAAACACTGCTCAAGAAACAGCGTCGATCACTTTTTAAACTGCCTGTTGGGAGTCACTGCTATTAGGTATTGAGTTTCTTTTTATTTTCTAAATTTGATTGTGGTGATGGTTGCCCAGCTCTGTGAATATACTAAGACGATCAAATTGTACACTTTAAATGGGCAAACAGTATGGCATGTGAACTACGTCTTGATTTTTAAAACTACCTATTATACTTCAGTTCATATCATGGATTTATTATAAAAGCGAGGGAAAGGGGAGTGAGAAAGTGAGAGAGAAGAAAGAGAGAGAAGAAGGGAGGATGGAGGGAAGAAAGAAAGGGGAAGAAAGAAGGAGAGAAAGAGAGGCATGGAGGAGGACGGAAGGAAGCGGGCTGTGGCTTCGGGCACCCAGGCTGGGCTTGGCAGCTCAGCATTTGCCATCCAAGTGAGCTTGGCAGGTAGTGCAGACTTTTCATGGGACCCTAGGGGAAGGACAGGGTGAGCATACGGGGGACCGTGGCGGGAAGACTCTCAGTTGGGCCCCTGTGGCTCCTGCCATGCTTGTGGTGCCGCTGCTCTCAAGCTGCTTGCATTTGCACAGGGTCTTCGGAAGAGTGAACCCTGAGCTCTCAGGTGGTGGGGGCGCTTCTGCTTGCCCTTCTGATAACCTCCCAACTGGCCGTCACTCTAGTCTCCCAGTTCAGACACGGGGCTCAGAGCTTAGAGGCGAAAGCTAACCATTTCCATTTCTAATGTAAACAATTAGAAGCCGTTGTAAGGAGACCCACAGATTCGAAAAGACAAAAGCTCTGCAAAAAGCCCCTCCAAACAAGCCACAGACTGCAGTCTCAGGGACGGGAGTAGACAGGCATGAGAGATTCTCTGCAGGCTGGCAGGGGGCCAGTTTGTCCCAACGCCAGCTTGGAGGACTGTTTGAAAGAGCTCTCTCCCAGGGGGAGCGGAAGGAATTGTTAAAAAGACACGGGGCCTTAGAGACACGAGAGAACACAAGCCTGATCCCTGGGCGTCTGGGCTCTGTCATGGGATGGCCTCGTGCACCTCAAAGCACAGCCTTCTTTATGCCTTTCTGGGGAGATGAACTTTCATTAATAGTACCACTTTGTTATTTTTAGCCAAAAAATTACAAAAGGGGAAATTTTGAGGAGAAAGACAATGTTTAAACAGTTTCCAAGTATTTCCCTACAAGGTTTTTATTAATTACAAAGAGAAGAACAGTCTCACAGTTGGGATGGTAAAATAGGACAAATTGACATCAGGTGCTTCCTGGAATGATCCATGGAGAAACATCTCCTAGGATATTCCTGCCAAATGTGCATAAGCTGAAAATAGTTACGAGGAAACATCAGACAAATCCAAATTGAGGGGCATTCCCCAAAATGAATGGCCTGTAGTCTACAAAATTGTCAAGGTCCTAAAAGACAAAGGCGGAAGAAGAGTTCAAGATTAAAGGAGACTGGAGATGAAAGGCGGTGTCTGATTCTAGACTGGAACCTTTTGTCATAAAGTCTATCATTGTGACAAGAGTGAAATTTGAAAAAGAGCCAAGGATTAAGTAACAGTGTTATAGCACTGCTAATTTCTTGACAATGATAATTGTACTGTGTTTATGTGGGAACGTGCCATTATTTTTAGGAAATACACTGATTATTTAGGTAAAGAGGCTTCATATCTGTAAATGGTTCTGAAATGATTTTAGAAAATAATAGTGATAATAATTATATATAATTATAATTAAAACAACTGTGCTAAATGTTAGCATTTGAGGAATTGGTGTGAAGGGCATATGATATCCTTTGGATTCTTATTGCAAGTCCTTGGGAAGCTTGAAATATTTCAAATAAATAGTTCTCATATATCATTATATTTCCCAGGAGGAAAAAAAAAAAAGAAAGAAATCCTACATGGCCCACTGAACTGAGTTTTGTCTGTAAACCCTAAAAGGAGGATGCAGGTTTGGATAAAATGCTTCTTATGGAGTAGGCTCCACGTATCGTACTGTGCTATGTTGCTGTTGGAGCTTTGGAATCCCAGAGAAGTCTCTTCCAGGAGGCTGCTCTGGGGTTGCTAAACTCATCCTGTCCCCAAGGAGAGCCAAACTGTTTAACGGATAGGAGAAAGTGAAACACTCCCGTGACACTCGACATTTGGAAATAATATCTAATGTGATAGAGGCTGGGGACCCTGTCCAAGGGAATCGCTTCGCATCCTCCTGTGTGAGCCAGCAAAGGGCTGTTGTTTTGGATCACTAAGATAATGAGATGCAGATGAGGACTTACATTATAATGCTATAGAATCCTGACATGTTTTCGTACTGTATCTCTGGCTACCTCCTCCTCCTCCTCCTTGTCCAATTTCCTTTTTATCTGCTTTATGTTTATGAGTTCATTAGCTGCCATCCCCAAGACATTGTAGGAAGAACCTTAGGACTTGGTAATTCATCATTTGCCAAACACTTTTAGGAGCTTTAATCTAACAGTCCCCTGCCCGACCCCTACTCCCAGCTGCCCTCACCCACTGAAAGTTGTATTTTTTTTTTTTCCGTCTCAGGTGTACATGAGTTCCCAATCTTGAACCCCTCCCTTGAACGTTGTATTTTTAACTGGTGAAAAGAATAAAGGGGAAAAGGAGGGAAGAGACCTAACAAGCGAGTTATACCAATATCTCATTAAAGTTTCATACAGTCTTGGAAAGTAGGTAGAAACACCATTGGCAGATGGAGACCAACGCTCAGAGAGGTGAAAAAAGAGGCTAAAGCCACACAAATTACAAAAGCAGAGCAGGGATTCAGTAGCCAGGTTCGTTGAACGCTGAGGCCTCCGCTGTTTCCACCTCACCACGTAATACTAATGAAATCTGATGTGTTTGTTTCTCTTTAAAAATAGCAGTTTTTCTAACTGTGGGAGTGATTTTATATATTAAAATGTGATTATATATATATACACACACACATAAATATATAAGCATAGAAAGCTGAAAACACAGACAAGCACAGTATGAAATCCCTTATTCCTAGACCCACAGTTAACCTGCACAGTTTGGAAGTCAAGGCTAACTAAACATAGCACCACATTGATCAGTATTAACAAACCCAATCTGATATTCAGTATCTTGGCTCTTTTTTTGATGGGTAATTTCAGAACAAAATACATTTTAGATAATCCAGGATGGAACTCTCCTCTTTAGGTATGAGGTCTCCTCCATCCGGCAGGGCTATGAAAACATCAACTTTCTGAACTAAAATACAAGTTGGACTATATGATCTGAAAGGTTCCTCTTAAATCAAAGTTTTAAGGATTCTAGGACCTGTGTTTCTGTATATTTGTTTCTCTGTGCTACTAACCACTAACATGCATTTCTAAACTGAACATTTAGTTCTTCTGTATCCAATAAGGCAGTGATAGAAACTTGTATGCAGTGATGAAAAGAAATTTTAAATATGACACTGATCTATCACTCCCTTCCCGATCTCTTATCTAAGCAGCATACAGGAGTGCTTAGTCCCTTCAGTCATGTCTGACTCTTTGCGACCCTATGGACTGTAGCCCTGCAGGCTTCTCTCTCCATGGGGATTCTCCAGGCAAGAATACTGGAGTGGGTTGCCATGCCCTTCTCCAAAACAGCATGCTGCTGCTGCTAAGTCGCTTCAGTTGTGTCCGACTCTGTGCGACCCCATAGATGGCAGCCAACCAGCCTCCCCCATCCCTGGAATTCTCCAGGCAAGAACATTGGAGTGGGCTGCCATTTCCTTTTCCAGTGGATGAAAGTGAAAAGTGAAAGTGAAGTCGCTCAGTCATGTCCTTCGCGACCCCATGGACTGCAGCCCACCAGGCTCCTCCGTCCATGGGATTTTCCAGGCAAGAGTACTGGAGTGGGGTGCCATTGCCTTCTCCGCCAAAACAACATACATAGTCCTTAAGAAAATGAGCTTCAGAGTCAGACAGTCCTGGGATCCAGTTTGAGTTCTGCTACTTTCTAGCTATGGCACATTATTTAAACTCCCTAGGCTTCCTTCCCTCTTCCATAAAAGGAAGCAATTTTAAAGAGCACTGAAGATAACTCAAGGAGACAATATGGCTTTGAATAGTTTCTGATGGGGCTTCCCAGGTGGCACTAGTGGTCAAGAACCCACCTGCCAATGCAGGAGACAGAAGAGATGGGGTTATATCCCTGGGTTGGAAAGATCCCCTGTAAGAGGGCATGGCAACCCACTCCAGTATTCTTGCCTGGAGAATTCCCATGGACAGAGGAGCCTGGTGGGCTACAGTCCATAGACTCACACAGAGTCAGACACAACTGAAGTGACTTAGCATGCATAATTTCTGATACACAGGAAAATGCCTAATTTTCCTGTTATCAATAAATGCTGGGATTAATTAGATAGCATCCCATAATGAAGTAAGCATGGGTTCTAGAATAAAAACAGAAACAGGTCACATCTTGGTATGATTTTTCTACATACAAGCTATGTGATCTCAGTCAAGTAACAAATTCTTCGCGCTTCAGGTTCCTAAATTTATAACATGAAAATAGTCATTCTGATTCCAGTCTGTTTGACTCACAAGTTTAGGTGCTCAACTACTATACTGCAGTAATAAGAAAAACACCTGCAGGGTTGATATGGATGTAGCACTCTAGCTAAAATGGCACCTAGATGAATTAAGTATCAACAAACACAGTGGTCAAAGCAGAAGTAGTTTCTATTGCTTTAGCCATGCTCTGATTCACCATCATCACCATTCATTGACCCAGGATGGGACTGAAAGGTGGGACGAGGCCCGTGTGAGAAGGTAACTGAGATTGAACAAACTGGTAGAAGCATAGCAATAACACAGCCCTACTAGCTTACGGCTGGCCGGCTAACAACCACTTCTGCTCAAGTTCCCCCTTTCAATGGGATGCGATGGGGAAGAGTTATATCATGGCTTGGTTCCTGTGTCTTCTCCCCAGAAGGAGAAATGACTGTGAAAATGGTAAAGATCTCTTGTAGCCTTCAAATTCTCAAGCTGAATAGCTAGTGAAGTTATTAGGAAATTAGGTTCTGATTTTTTTAAAAACTTCTGATTTTGTATTGGAGTATAGCCAGTTAACAACGTTGTGATAGTGTCCGGTGAACAGCAAAGGGATTCAGTCATACATATACATGGATCCATTCTCCCCCAGAGTTCCCTCCCATCCAGGCTGACACATAACATTGAGCAGAGTTCCCTGTGCTATACAATAGGTCCTTGTTCATTATCCATTTTAAACACAGCAGTGTGTACATGTCCATCTCAAAGTCCCTAAGTATCCCTTCCCCCCTTCCTTCCCCCTTGGCAAGGAAACTAGGTTCTGATTTTAGGAGATCCTGGTTCTGAGCCACTCAACCTCTCCTACTGTTTTTTGTCACCTGCCATGTGGTGATAATACAACCTACATCCTTAGCTTCTGGCAAGGACCACTTACTCCCCTGTATCCTGAACGTCTAGGACAGTGCCTGACCCTAGGATGAGGATGTAGGTCTGAGCCTGTTGCATCCTGAAGAAATGGGGAGGGAGAGTACTTGCCAGTGCATTTATCCTCTTCCTATTAACCAAAAACACTGAGCAGAGGTCACTCACCAGCTCCGTTCCTGCAGCTCTTCACAGAGGAAGGCTCTTTGACAGTGGAGAATGCCAAAGATGTCCCCAGGCTCTTAGATATAGAGGAAACAGGCCTGCAAAGTTTAAAAATGATGTAAAATCCCAGCTCCCATGAGAGAGCCAGTTTAGACTCCCTCCAGGGCTCACCAGACGGGAATGTGATACCCAGGAGTAGGGTGAGGTGCAGCTTGACCAGGTCGGCAAAGCCCAGCCCCCTTAAGTGTTTCTCCATGCTGCCCACCAGCCACCCACTGGGGATATTTTTTAGCAGCAGTTAAACTGTAGCCTCTGTTTTGTGCTTCCATATCACATTCTCCCTTCCTCCCCAGTCCCAGTCATCATCACCATCATTCATTGCCTTTATTAAGGGCCCACCAATGGGCGTTTGACCGTCTGTGTACAACAGTGGATCAGCTCCACTTCCGGTTTAACACGTGAATGCTCTCCAAGCGTCCCCATCCTCGAATGGCTTCACCTCTCTTTATCCCTATGTACACACACACACACACACACACACACTCCTTAATATTTTCAGCCAAGAGGTAGAGAGCTAATTAAGAAGCAAATGTTCCTAGATATTTGGAGCACATTAAAGCCATTTTAGTCCAGATTCTCCTACCAGTTCTCTGGGATTGGGGTATTAAGAAACAGGTACCTGGAGTATATTTATGCCCGGGCGTTGGTTTGGCAGGGAGAAGGCTGAGACAAAGATCTGGAACAAGGAGGGGGCATAGAATACAACACTGTGGAGGGGGAGCATCTTCAAAGTCATGTTTCTTCCACCCAGACCCAGCCCGGGGCTGCCCTCCAGAGATTTGCAACAGAATCTTGACACTCATCCCCCAGATTGGGCTCAAATAGAAAAAACACTGAAAATACAGTCAATGTGAGTGATAGCATTTCCTTGAGGCACAGTCTCCCACACCAGAAGGGAGAATGTGTGTCCTCGTTAGCTGACGCCGAACGGTTCTCAGCGCTGCGGGGAGTCCAGGCTTGGGTGCTGCGAAGGAAGCACAGTTCTCAAGGTCTGAGCCCACCCGTTAGTCCTCGATTCCCCCCCAGTGCATGACCCGAGGACAGCCCGGAAGCAGGCACAGCCCGACAGAGCGCCCTCTGCTGGCTGGACCTCACACTCCCAATACCGTGCAGTAACGTCAGGGCTGCTTTGGTGGGTCAGCCGGTCAAGAATCCGCCTGCAAGGCGGGGGACCTGGGTTCAATCCTTCCGTCACGAAGATACCCTGGAGAAGGGAATGGCTACCCACTCCAGCATTCTTGCCTGGACAAGAATTCCATGGACAGAGGAGCTTCCTGGGGCACAGTCCATGGGGTCGCAAAGAGTCGGATACGACTGGCTGACCAAGCACACAGAAGGAGCAGAATCAGGAGTGGAAGGCCAGGGAAAAGCAAAAGTGATGAGGAGAAAACAGCTTTCTCCCTGTGTGAAACAAAGGCTTCCTGTGGAACTGCCCTCAGGCTGTCCTCACTCTCGCTAGCGATTTCCTCGTGGCAAATCCTTGGGTCTTAATGCTTTCATTTCTAATGCAGCCTCCGGTCCCCTCAGATCCACTTCACCTGGGTGGATGGCATTGCCACCTTAACCCTGATTTCCCACTGGCGTAGTTCCTGTTCTTGCTCTTGTGTGAAACTACAGTCTTCTTTTGGGCTGGGTTTCAAAGGAGCCGGAAATGCTGCTGTCTGACTTCTTGAACTAGCGAGTTCACTGTTGGGACAGCACAAATAAAGACGGGTGCTTGGGACGTCTTGGCTCACTTTGGAAGGGCGGTGTTTATGAGAGCGCCTTAAACAGTGATCAGAGGAAGTGAGAAGAGTTATAAAAAGAACTCCGTGTAGTCATCGGGGGTGGAGAGATGGGAAAAGCTTAACTAATCTGACAGAGCGGGTCCTTAAACAACAACACTAAGCTTCAGATGCACAAAGACACTTAAATAAATTGATGTTTTAAAGTCAAAGGAAAACCAAACAGAAACTAATCCAGGAAAGTGTTTGAGTGAGGAGGTGCTGTACCTGACTGGCAGTAATGACTCTCAAAATCTCAAAGATGGGGAGAGTGGGAATTGCTCTTTTCAAGACTTTAGAAATTTTTACCTTGCTGTTCTTGTAAAGGGAAAACAAGTCTGTCCTTGGGAGAAGTTGTAAGACAGCCTTCTCTTTTAAAAAATGCTCTGAAAACAGTTAAGTGCCACAAAACTTTGAAAGAACTAAGATCAACTTGGTGTTTGACAAAGCTAATGTAAGAATGGTAATCAATCCCTTGGCAATGGAAATTTTAAATTTAAAATAAGCTTCAACAAAGCCTTTGAACCTTCAAACACTTTATCCTTAAGAAATTAATGGGTCCCTGAAGAAGTCACATTTCCTTTTCTGTTTCTGTAATATATACTTCAATTACATTAATCAACAATGTAGCAAAATAACTGACATCCACCAACTTCCAAGTCACATTTCCAAACGCTCTTTTTCTTCAGCAGAGACTTAGCATTTGAAGATAGCTAATTGAAGTTTATATAAGCATGAATAAATATTTGGTGTAGCTGGATTTTCCCATCCTGCTGTCACCCTTTGCTCACCCCAGAATGGTTTCCCATCCTTTTTTTTTTTTTAATTTCCTTCTGTCATTTCTGTTGAGTATGATAAACTAGTTTGCTGAAGGAGATATTATGTTAAAACCTTCCTTCTACGCTATGAAGATGCTGAAGCACCCTTCAAAATACATCTTCTTCCAAAGCAAACTGGAATCTGTGAGTCACTTTGTTTTTCCCCAATGAAAAGTGAGCTGAGGTTTCTCCAGTTCTCTGCGTCCTCCTCTGCTCTGAATGAAAAACAACAGCAACAACAAAAACAAGTTTCAGGGCATTCAGCTTTGTTAGATGTGATCTCCCTTGAAAACTGGGTTATGCTTTTATTGTCTTTACCCTCAAATCTATCACTAGTAGAGTTTTTGTCTCACTTAACTTGTCTCAGAGAAAGTGACTCCAAGGATCCTGGTTTTTCTATTTTTGCTCACTCACTCTCTTTCAATCTCAGAAATGACAACAATAAAAGGCTCCAAATATTAATTTTTCTAGAGTAGTATGTACACTAGTGTGTACATACATACAAAAGAACCTTCATTTTCCATTCGAGTGTTCACTTGTCTATTTGGAAGTGACCGATAACTCAATGGTAAAAAAACTAAGATCATGGCATCCGGTCCTATCTCTTCATGACAAATAGAAGGTGAAAAACTGGAAGCAGTGACAGACTTTATTATCTCGGGCTCCAAAATCACGGTGGATGATGACTGCAGCCCTGAAATTAAAAGAAGTTTGCTCCTTGGATGGAAGAAAAGCTATGACAACCCTACATAGCATATTAAAAAGCATAGACATCATTTTGCCAACAAAGGTTCATGTAGGCCAAAGCTATTGTTTTTCGAGTAGTCATACATGGATGTGAGACTTGGACAGTAAAGAAGGTTGAGTGCTGAAGAACTGATGCTTTCAGAATGTGGTGTTGGAGAAGACTCTTGAGAGTCCGTTGGACTATGAAATCAAACCAGTCAATCCTAAAGGAAATCAAGCCTGAATATTCATTGGGAGGACTGATGCTGAAGCTCCAATACTTTGGCCACCTGATGCGAAGAGCTGCCTCATTGGAAAAGACCCTGATGCTGAGAAAGACTGAAGTCAAAAGGAGAAGAAGGCAGCAGAGGATGAGATGGCTAAATAGCATCACTGACTCAATGGGCACGAGTCTGAGACAGTTCCGGGAGATAGTGAAGGACAGGGAAGCTGCAGTTCATGGGGTCACAAAGAGTCAGACACGACTTAGCAACTAAACTATAACAGCAACAATAACTGTCCAGTGGGAGGTCACGTCTCCTTTTTGCTAATGGCCTTTAAGAGAACTGATCCTGACACTCACGTTGCAAAGATGGTCAGTCTTGCTCTGGAGCTCTTTCAGCCCGTTGAGACATTTCTACATTTATCCTCTTCTCTCTGCAAGGCATAGAGAGTGCGTCTGTTTCACTAAGACTCTTGCCTTAACCGTTATGTTAGCTTTCCCCCTCCCAAGGTGAACCAAGGACTTTGGATTTTAATGGGGGAACCTCCTGAGAAAAAAACCAAATCTGTTTCTAAGGTGGAAATACCTGCACACAGCAGTGTAAGAGATTTTTTTAACAGGTCATGTAATAGGGTAGCCTTTGAGTCTTATCGACACAGCAGCTTCAACCCATACATTCACAAGGCTCATCCTTTGTAAAAAATAATCATGGGTTATCAACTACTGCAAAAGTCCTACTATTTAGAGTTCAGTATTCTGCAAGAAAATTTCATATAGTGAGAGATCTGACCCTGTAGCTGATCCTTCAGTGGTTACTTTGTTTTCAAATCCTCTAGTCGCTGAAGGGGAAATCAGGACATTTGGGACCACATAAAACAAATCATCTGTACAAGTGGTTGGGTTTTTCACTTTCCACATGGATGTCTTAGTCCAACAGCTAGAGACAGGGAAATTCAGGACTTAACTGTCAAGGCAGACCTCTCCACAGTCTTGTCTTGCTTCTCTCTGCTTTGCTGATGTCAAGAGACCTGAATCTCTTCCCTCCAGTTACCGGGGAGTGGAGAAGGGCTTTTCACGTGCCCTTTCCTTGATGCCTTGAATATCACTTTTGTGGTTGCATATGTGTGTGTTGGTTACTTTCTTCTATTTAATAAGATTGGCAATATACTGTAAACAGATAAGGTGGATGAGGCCCTCCACCAACATACCGTTACACACAGAGACTGACTCCAGGTCACCACCGGAACTAGAAACTGGGATTCATTTATCCTAAACAACATCCTCTGGAGGGAGGTTCAGGCGATCCCCAGCACTTGCCTATCAAGGACGGAAACTCCACACACTTGTTCTCAGCGACAAGCAAAGCTCGACATTGCCACAGTCTCTGGGAAAATGAGATGTTACATGTTCTTAGCAGGAGCTGACAATTAGGCCAAGTGAACAGTCCTGCGAGGTGGGGGAGTGAAGTTCACGCTGCTTTAGCCATAGGCCTCAGGTGCTGGGGCGAGTGTGAGGCCAGGGCCAAACACTTTCAACCACCCAAGAAGCCGGGGACCCCCAAGTCTGCAACCCTCTGGTTTGTTATTCTGTTTATTATCATGGAGACGGCACTCTTCCTTCCAACTATTTCCTCTGGCATGATAAGGATTTTGTGAGGTGTCAGGGGAGCCATAATTTATCAGAATCAAGTAATGATTTGTAATATTTAAACTATTCCATTAAACCAGGAAGCAGGTCAGAAACTAACCTTTAAATACAGCCAAGGGAGAAAGTCAGCCCAGCAGCTTAAAATATATATCTTTTGCAGGAAGCATGGAGTGTGTAATTAGCTGTAATTATTGCAACTGTAGTCAAGAAGCTTTATTTTTTGGCTGATAGGAAACTAGATTTGGCCTGGGAAACTAGATTGTGGGGTTACAGTCTCTGAGCTTCCACATGGACCCTCGTGGGTGGCTTTTGGGGGGAAACTTGGCAAGAGAGCAGAGGAAAAGGATGGGCAGGGTGGTGTCAGGAACTGGAGAAGTTACAGGGAAGGATCCGGGCGAGAGCTTCTTCAGTTCTTCTGGAAGGAGACTCTGAATTTTGTGAATTATGTCGAAACATATTCTGATTTCCAGTGTGATCATTTCCCCAGGACACTGTTAAGGCTTAATATACTGAGCCAAAGCTATCTGCCTTGGCTCCTGCTGGTAGTCATGGAGGAAGTTAAATGTGCTACTGTTAGAGGGTCACTTTTATTTTTGACTGTTTCAACAAGCATGGATTTTTTTTTTTCCAGTGGGCAAGTCTCAGTCTGGTAGAGGCATTAAAAATTAGTGAAGGTGGAAATGCTTTGAAACATTTGATCTCTTCTCTAGGAAGCTGAACAGAGGGGGTGGGGAGTCCCCCCGGAAGGCTTGCTGGGTGGAAGCAGACATACCAACAAGGAGATCTCTTCAGTATCTCCTATGACTTCTCCCTCTAGCCAAGCACCAAAGGAGAAAAATATCCAGCTCTCCATTCTGACATTTGATCTAAATCTCCTGAGGTCTCGGGGGAGGCCATGGAGGCTCAGATGGAGGGCAGTGCAGCCAAAACAGCAATGCATGCGTGCGTGCTCAGTCGTGTCCGACTCTCTGCGATCCCATGACTGTAGCCTGTCAGGGTCCTCTGTCCATGGAGTGGGTTGCCATGCCCTCCTCCAGGGGGATCTTCTGGACCCAGGGATCGAACCCGCATCTTTTGTGGCTCCTGTGTTGCGGGCAGATTCTGTACTTCTGAGCCACTGGGGAAGCCCAAATAGCAACAGTAGAAAATAAATCTGATTTTTGCCCATTCCAGCTAAGGCTTATTTGGTTTGGTGGAAAATGAGTGCTCTTTCTTTTGTTTTCTTGGAGATTGTCAAATCCTGCCTCACCTTGTCCTCTGAACCACACGAACCATCTGATCATCTAACAGAAATCAATCCTGTTCTTAACAAGTGGTGGTAATTGGCATTAAGAAAAAATTCTCTCTCCCAGTTATTTATCAGGGTCCCACAGTAGATTAAACCACTTTCCTAATTATTTGTTTAAAAAATAATTCCACAGTCCATTTGGCAAGGAAGACAGGTGATTTTAAAGGAGTTTAATCTTTAAAAATCGTGTGTGCTTAGACTGGCACCAGAAAAGCCCAAATACCATTTCTCTCTTCTGCTTCCTAGGATGAGGTCCCTTTGATGGGGATCACGTTCAGATGTGTGTTCTACTGATATTCCCCAGATAACACATCTTGAATTACAAACTCCGGCATCTTGCAGGTACTGAGGAGGAGGAGAGACTAAAGCAAGAAGGGGAACAAGCGCTCATTAGAAGAAGCGGGGGGTGGGGGCACCTTCCCAGGGACCTCTGTCGCCAGCATTCATCCCACAGCAGCCACAGTATACGAATGATTGCCTCCAAGCCCCCACTTGGCCAGAGAAACCTGCTCTCCGCCTCGCGGAAACAGCCCGGGACCAGTTCTCAGAGCTCAGCTCTCTTCCCCGGCAGCTGCCCTTCTGCAATGCAGCAGTTCCGAGCCGCTCCCCAGAGCAGAGCGCCATTGTCCCAGCTATGAATAAATCATTGACCCTATTTTATTAATAAGGCGAAGCTAACAATACTCCCCCACCTCGCCCTGCTCTTCCTCTCCAGCAGTGCCTCAGAAACAAGAGCCAGCCCCTCTTCCTGGAAGGGGAAAGGCTGGAAGCCCCAAGGAGGCAGCCTGAGGGTCTGGGATGTGAAGTGCCAGCCATCTGGGGCAGAGGAGCCCTGACTCTGCAGCCTCGGAGGTCTGGATCTGATGAGAGAACGGGCTTTACCGGGAGACGGTTCCCCAGGGATGCCGGCTGCTTCCCTGAGCTGTGGGAGTGATTCAGTGTCAGGGGAGAGTCCAGGTGAGGAGGCAAAGCAGAGGAACAACTTACCTTGGGCTCATTGTTTTAAAAAGAATTAACCGAATTTTAAAAGAATTTTGCTTAAGAAATAGTAATATTATTGCGATGTCATGCTTCTTGTGTGTGTGTGTGTGTGTGTGTGTGTGTGTATGTTAGTTGCTTCAGTCATGTCCAACCCTTTGTGACCCCATGGACTATAGCCAGCCAGGCTCTTCTGTTCATGGGATTCTCCAGGCAAGAATACTGGAGTGGGTAGCCATCCAGAGGAGCTTCCCAATCCAGGGATCAAACCTGCTTCTCCCACATTGCAGGCAGATTCTTTACCCTCTGAGCCAGAAGGGAAGTCCCTAACCCTTGTCTAAGCCACCAGCATCTCCTCTCATGGACCAGTGAGTAAGTCACAGGGGAATGACTTGTCTCCTTACCAATATTCTTCCTCCCCTAAAGTCCCTTTTTCATGCTTAGCTATAGTAATCATTTTCAAATGATCATAAGTGGTGATTAAAATCTTTGTTATTTTCTCACTGTTCTAAAGGCTAGAATTCTGGATTCACAGTGTTGACAAGGGTTGGTTCCTTCTAGAAATTCTAAAAGAATTTTTCCATACCTCTCTTCTAGCTTCTTGAGAATGCCAGCTATTGTTGGTGTTCCTTGGCTAGTAGCTGCATGACTTTAATATCTGCCTCTGTGGACTTCTTCGTATGCGTTTCCTATGCGTCCATATCTCCCTCCTGTTATAAGGATACCAGTCATTGGACTGGATCCACCCTAATCTGGTATGATCTCATCTTAACTTGATTATGTCTGCAATGACCCTATTTCCAAATAAGGTCACATTCACAAGTACCAGGGGTTAAGTCTTGACTGTACCTTTTGGGGAGACACATTTCAGTTCAGTACAGTATACCCTCTGGTGTCTCCAAAACTCACATCTGTTCCCGGGCAAAACCCATTTATCTCCTCTCAGATCCTTAAGAGTCTCAACCTATTCCAGCATCAATTCTAAGTCTAAAATCTCATCTAAATATAACTGACTCCCCAGATCCCAAATCTTGTCTCCTAAATTATCTTAAATCAGGTATGGGTGGGGTTTCCCTGATAGCTCAGTTGGTAAAGAATCTGCCTGCAATGCAGGAGACCCTGGTTCAATTCCTGGGTTGGGAAGATCTCCTGGAGAAGGGAAAGGCTACCCACTCCAGTATTCTGGCCTGGAGAATTCCATGGACTGTATAGTCCATGGGTTCGTAAAGAGCTGGACACAAGTGAGCGACTTTCACTTTCACGCTTTCAGGTATGGGTGAGACTCTGGGCACAGTCCATTCTCGAGCAAACTTTCTCTCCATCTCCAGACCTGTGAAACCTAGAAAGCAAGTTATCTGCTCCCAAAATATAACAATGGGACGCACATATGACAAGCATTCCTGTGCCAAAAAGTCGAAACGGGGAGAGGAAAAATGGGTGACAGGTTGCAGACATGCCTGAAACCTAGCAAGGCCAATTCCGTTAGGTTTGAGGGGTCAGAATCCTCTGTGGCTGAATGTCCTGTCTGCTGGGCCGGCTGGCTTCAGGGACCTGAGCCCCCAGGGAGTTGTAGGAGGGCCTGGCACCCTTGGAGATGTGGCTGAAGGGAGGGTGGCGTGAACTGAAAGAAGAAAACGGAAAATACTGAGAAACAAACTACTTGTTTTACATGTTGCGGAGGATGAAACCTGAGGAGGGTCCCTGGGATGGGCTAACCACATCTGTAGCTGCAAACACTCTGGCAGCCCCAGAGCTTCCCTGAAAGCCAGGAGAAGGGAAGGGAGGAGGGAGTCCTGCAGCCAGTAAGTTGTTTATGCTTGAGAAGAAGGGAGAAGCAGGGCTGAGTTCGCGGGCATGCAACCTGTACAGCTACACAGGGCCCCACACTTTGAAGGACCCACAACTGATTTAATGGTCTTCTGTCAACATCTCCAAATTCTTAATATTTGAACCTGGAGACCTATATTTTAATCTCACACTGTGTGCGTGCTAAGTCGCTTCATGTGTGTCCAACTCTTTGCAACCCTATGGGGTATAGTTTGCCAGGCTCCTCTGTCCATGGGATTCTCTAGGCAAGTATACTGGAGTGGGGTGCTACGCCCTCCTTCAGGGGATCTTCCCAGCCCAGGGATTGAACCTGTGTCTCTTATGTCTCCATTGGCGGATGGGTTCTTTACCACTAGCACCATCTGGGAAGCCAAATTTTACACTGGGCCCCCCAAATTATGTAGCTAGTTCTGAATGTGATCACTGCCTACCACTTACTTGAGACAACTTGTAAGACAAACGCTGCAGTCAGTGTCAAATTATTGACACAGTTATTTCTGGGAAAAAAGGTGATTTTCAGTTTTCTTTTCTTTTGCTCAGCTTGTTGTTGTTCAGCTGCTAAGTCGTGTTGTCTGACTCTTTGCAACACACACGGACTCATGCGACCCCAGCACACCAGGCTTCCCTGCCCTTCACCATCTCCAGCTGTTTGCTCAAACTCATGTCCATTGAATCAGTGATGCCATCCAGCCATCTCATCCTCTGTTGCCCCCATCTCCTCCTGCCTTCAATCTTCCCCAGCATCAGGGTCTTTTCCAATGAGTCAGTTCTTCACATCAGGTAGCCAAAGTATTGCAGCTTCAGCTTCAGCATCAGTCCTTCCAATGAATATTCAGAGTTGATTTCCTTTAGGATTGATTGGTTTGATCTCCTTGCTGTCCAAGAGACTCTCAAGAGTCATTTGCTCATCTGTATTTTCTAATTTTCTATAATGAATATGTATTACTTACATAAATTAGTTTTTAAACTTTATAAGTTACTGGTATGGAAAAACTGCAGAAATAAATAAATCATGAAGTGTCCTTTCCATCTTGAACTCAACTAGAATGAGTCCTAGAGGCCATATCTTGTTGTAGAGTTTATTTTGAAGGGGAGGAAGCTGTACCAGGCAAGAATGCTCCTTGTGGAAGTAGCAGAGGGATGGAAGGTGAAAGAGAAAATACCAAAAAAAAAAAAAGATGCTTTCAAGATCCTCAAGCTGTCTCCCTACAGTCTTCTCTGAAGAAAGTAACAGGAACATATCTCTAACACTCACAATCTGTTCTTTCATGAAGACCTAGCTACTGATTTCTGCTTCTGCCGCCTGTTTCAAATGTGCTACAGAAGGAAGCCATGCAGTTCGGCTAATGGGCCACACGACATAGTTATGGGTCAGCATCAGTTGGGCTCAGGGCTTCTCAGCATACCAAGTCCTTCATTGGGAACCATTTCCCATTTTCCACAGCACATGCCACACTTAACTGCTCTTCTCAACCCCAAGTAAACACTCACTTTCCTAACTACCCCAGGAAAAAAAAAAAAGGGCATTCCGTACGAATTCCACAGTCTCACCCTTCCAGAGTTTCTCTGCATTAAAGTGTCCCTCTCTCCTCTGACTTCTAACCCTTCTGAATGAATAAGGTCCTCCTTCTCTTCTGGTGCAACATAACTAGAAACCCAAGATCCCTCCCATCCATTTCTTTGTCATGCAGTATATCTTTCAGGATTTGGGGGTAGCTGATGCTTGCATGCACGCTCAGTTGTGTCTGACTCTTTGCGACCCCATAGACGGTAGCCCACCAGGCTCCTCTGTCCATGGGATTCTCCAGGTAAGACTACTGGAGTGGGTTGCCATGCCCTCCTCCAGGGGATCTTCCCAACCCAGGGATCAACTCACATCTCCTGCACTGCAGGCAGATTCTTTACACTATTAACAGTTAATATGCTTTAATCTATCTATGAATGAACTCTTTTCGTCTGCCTTAGCTCAGAGCTCACTTTCCCTGTCTTTTGTTTCTAATGCTATTACCGTGGCTATTTACCATAAGCAGGCTCCAGAGATACCCCCCGATGAGCCACATATTCCAGAAATCACGACTTTGTATAGCCCCTGACTTTTGAATCTGGCTGACCCTGTGATCCACTTCGACCAATAGAACAAGACATCACTGGCACTGTGCTAATCTGGGTCTAAGCCTTTGGAACATCTGGCTACTTTTGCTTTTGCACTCTTGAGATTTAGATTTAAGAGGCCTATTTAAAGAAGCCCAAGTTAGCCCCAAAGTGAGACATATTAATATAGAAAGACATCTCAGCCTTCCAGGCAACCCTGCCAATGCTTGAGATGAGTAGAGTCATCTCAGATTATTCAGCTTGTGCCACCTTCTCTACCCCATGAAAGACTCTGAGAGAAGAGCCCAGTTAACCCACTGGGGCCACTGTAAGAGGTAATGGAATTACTGTTGCAAGCTCCTAAGTTTGAGATGGTTTGCTAAGTATTAATAGATAACTAGGACACTAACCGGAGAAGGCAGTGGCACCCCACTCCAGTACTCTTGCCTGGAAACTCCCATGGACGGAGGAGCCTAATGGGCTGCAGTCCATGGAGTCGCTAAGGGTCGGGCATGACTGAGTGACTTTCACTTTCACTTTTCACTCTCATGCATTGGAGAAGGAAATGGCAACCCACTCCAGTGTTCTTGCCTGGAGAATCCCAGGGACGGAGGAGCCTGATAGGCTGCCGTCTACAGGGTTGCACAGAGTTGGATACGACTGAAGCGACTTAGCAGCAGCAGCAGGACACTAACCGTCTTCACCAATCTACTCCTGGTAGGTTCACAATACCCCCTTACCTTCATTGCCTGATCTCTGCCAGGCAACCATGGGCAGTCAACATACTGAATAAATGAATTCCAAGCAGATGGAATTCCAAAATATATCTTTGCTTCTGTTTGGATACCTTTGGGGAAGTACCTTCCCGTCTTTTTAAAACCAACCTTGGGCTGCCATTCAAACATTTACCAATTACCTTGTAACTTGGGCAGTTATATTTTGCCTGACATTTCTGTGGACCTCCATTGTATTAAAACTATTTCAACATGGACTTAGTAGATTAAATATATATATATATGTATATATACACATATATATATATACACATATACACATACATATGTGTGTGTGTATAATGTAGACACTGGTCTAAAACATGGAACATTGTTTAAAATTAATGTTTTGATTGCTGTGAATGCTTTGTCTAATACTTAGGTAATTCACAAATGATATCTTGGAAGCATTCGTCCAGGGTTTCAGGCTGCTTCGTACTTATACTACTTCTAGCAACGCGTTGGAGACTTGTGAAAGTAATAGTCTAGAATGCATGCTGCAGGCAAATGCCAACTTGAAGGATTTAAAGAAAAGTATAACAAGCCACCATATTTGTTAGCATTTTGAGGTAACAAAGTATTTGGGAAACTTCCAAGAACATACATTTCCTCGGGCCTATATACACCAGTGTGGTCACACTGTAAATCAGAACTCGCAGGCTCTTGCCTGTGGAAGTATTTCCTAGAAATGTCTAGTGAGTTTTGAGTGAGGATATCTTGTCCACCCCAGGGGGCCCTCCCATTTCTCTGCCGTCTTTCGTCCCACATCGGATGGTTCTGCTATACCTCCCAGAACAGCTGCTTTCCCCTCAGCACACACACCAGAAACCTCAACTTGCCATACCACTTAGCATTTGTTCTCATTCATGTTCTGTTAGGTAGACACACAGCTGTGCTCCTTGGGTGCAAAGTTTTGCAAAATTTTCCCGAAACAAATCTTCCAAATCTACTCCCTGCTCACCACACAACTCACACATAAACTCCTTGGGCTCAGAGAGGAACTTCACGAACTACGTGACCGACACCGTCCCATTCTCAGGACTACCCCCCCTTCCCTGGAACCCTGAAATTCCAGCACCAGGGCACACTTTTCAAGCTTCCTGTTCCCTCCAGAAGCAGCTTTCCCTCTTCCTGTAGAATCTTCTAGCAGGCCTGCTCCACCAACTCACAAATGCCTAGCCAGTGTGAGCTGTAATCTTTTTCCAACTTATATTCAAATTATATCTTCCACTACACACACAAAAAGTTAATAATTTCATGAGACCCTGAAGGCCTGAAATGCAGGCGTCGTTTACTGAGTGGGAGACCAGAGGCTATGTGTATTCCTCCCTTAGTTGCTGGTTGGGTAATTCAGATAAGACAGTGAACCTCTCTCAAACTCAATGCTGGAATAATTCCAGCAAGATTATCCCGTCCTGGAGGGGATGTTGACTCACATTGTCTTAGTGAAGCTCCCTTCTCAGTAAGTGTAGCACGTGGCCTGAGAAGGCGGGGGAGCAAGGGACACAAGCTAAGTCATGGTAGGTAAGCATGGAGCCAGCAAAGCAACAAAATGCAAGTGCAACAGAGAGAACCTTGGCTTTCTTTTGTAAAAACAAGAGGTGGGGGAAAAAGATGAGAGAGAGCTATCTCACTGAAACAAATCAAAGATCATTCTTCCTGCACTTCCTAACAGGCTAAGATAGGACACTGTTTTTAGGATTAAGATGGAGAAAAGCTATTCCCTTGGATGACATGAACTGAAGGTGTTCTTTCAAGACAAAGAGAAACACAATTTGTGTCCCTAAGGCCAGAAAGCCTCTAAATAATAAAAACAGGAGCTATCCCAGGGAGCGTTTACTTCATGCCAGGGACTGAGCTAAGCATTTTACATGTATTAGTACATCTCATTATAACATCAGCACCATGACTTAACACTACTACATGTGTGCTAAGTCACTTCAGTCATGTCCGACTCTTTGCAACCCCAGGGACTGTATCCTGCCTCTGTCCGTGGGATTCCCCAGGCAAGAATACTGGAGTGGGTTGCCATGCCCTAGTCATTTCTATTGTTAAGCTGGGAAAACTGAGGCAATAAAAAGGTAAGCAACTTGCCCAAGACCCACAGTAGTAAGTTACAGAAGCAGAATTGGCATTTAGGCGATCTGGATAAGAGCATTTAAATAATGTGGCACCAGGGTTTTTCAGCATCTGCATTAGAAACACTTTGAGCTGTATATCTCTTTGTTGCAGGTGGTTGGGTCAGGGAGGTGGGGAGAGGTGGCCTGTGCATTGTAGGATGTTTAGCAATATCCCTGGTCTCTACCCAGTACTTCGCAAGTGGTACTACTGGTAAAGAATCTGCCTGCAATGCAGGAGACCCAAGAGGCACTGGTTCGGTTCCTGGGTCAGGAAGTTCCCCTGGAGGAGGAAATTGCAACCCAATCCAGTATTCTTGCCTGGAGAATCCCATGGACAGAGGAGCCTTGTGTGCTACAGTCCGTGCGACCATAAAGTCACACACAACTGAGCGACTGAACACACACGCACACACAAGCACTGGTCTGTGCCCATTGATGCTGTACCACCTCCCTGTTGAGACAGTCAAAAATGTTTCCAGATGTTGTCAAACTCCCCCCATGTTGAGGACCATTGTTTGGTACTAAAAGTCCTTACCATCTGACAGCGAACCCTATCTCAGCACTGACAAGCAGTTTTCTGTTCCCAGATTCCTTGAGATTATAAGGTAGATTGTATGTAAGCATTAGGTGAGTTAATATTGGTATGGTGCTTAGGAAAGTGCCCTGCATATAGGGAACTCTAATGTAAATATTAGCTATAGTTATTGCTGTTTTTGTTATTGTCATCATGACAGGGAAGGCAGCAGAACAGAGTAGAAGGGAGGCTGTAGTGGACACTGGAGATATAGGGGTTAATAGTCCCCACTTTTGGATAATCACACATCCAGGACTACAGTGTGTAAGGTCCAGCCATCAGTGACTAACTCCATCGGCCAGGGCAGCAGTAGGAGCTTTGTAATCACAGTCAAAACAGGAGCCTCGTCCAGGCAGAAAATAAAATCATCAGGAAAACAATGAATTGTTTTCAGTGAGTCTTTAACAAAAACCTTTTTTTAATGCATTTTTAATTAAAAAAAAAACATCATTCCCAGAATACGATCACTTTCCCATTCTTGGAATTAATCCTTTTCACTGGCATCTTGGGTGTCTCGCGCTTTGATACAGTCAAGCCACTGACTTACTGGAGAACTTGTCTCACGTCCAATAGGTTTGAGGGAGAGAAAGGGTAGGTCTGCACAGAGTAAGAAGAGACCAGGCCGATGTTGAAGGGGTGAAACAGTAAAGAGAGTCATCCTGTTTTCTTGCTCAGTTGCTCATAATGAGCATAATGGCCGCCTCAACAAGCAGACAGCCATTTCAAACTGGCAACAGTGAAAAGGAAATGGCAGGTCAGGGAGGCTGAGTGCTGACACACCTGTGTGAAGTCAGCACTGGGACTCCTTCCAGACGCAACCACAGAGGGAGTTCAAGAGACGCGGAGACACTAAGGCACCCCGAGGCAGCTTGTGAAATGCTAGCTAAAAACCCACCCTAAGTCTTCACCGCCGAAATCAAGACTGACAGGCAGAGCTCAATGGCATCAGCTGTTTGAAAGCAAGAAATGTTTAAAATTCAGAGAACGTGAGAACACAGGGCCTGAAAGAAGATTTTACCACCGTCATTCAATGCCAGGTTGGTAATGCTCACAGACTTGGAAAAGCCATGTTGGGGTTCAAAGGTCAGGTTTGGGAAGAAAAACCTAAGTACTTTTCTGTAAGTCCACTCAGCTTCTCTGGAGCTCAGTTTCCTTATCTGAAAGAGTAGCTGTTTTGCACATGATTTTATGTTTTTCACATAGAAAATTTATTCTCATAACACTTCGAGAGGTAGGTGTTATTGTCCTTCATTAAGGGATAAAATTGAGGTCCTGAGAGTTTGTCCGTTACTTCTCTAAAGTCACACAAACTGTCCTAAGTCCACCAGGCTCTCTATTTCAAGTTCTAGTACTCTTTCTAGAATCCTGCTGAAAACCAGAGGTCAGCTCCCTGAGGTCTCTTTCGGCTCCAGAATTCCATGATTTTATGGGTTCTGTGTCTTGAAAGCATGTCTGGTCCTTAATATTTTCCTCCCTTTATCCTGAAGGGATTTAAATCATTGGAGGCAGAGGACCGCCCAAGGGGGCCAGTTTTTCACCTTCCCTCCCACCTCTTATCTCTTTCTGCTCCAACCAGCTTAGAAGACTTACAGATGGCCCCACATGCCTGTTCCATTTAAATGTTTAGATTGAGAGTCTTACCTCAGAAAAGAACCACAGAGGATAAGTTAGGATAATCCAGACAGATGCTAGCAAAAGCCTAACTAGGGATAGGCTAGACCTTGTGGCCTTTTCTGATTGGCTGAGGAGCAGAACAGTCTGAATTTGCGAGTTCAGGGAGGTGAGACTCTCTCACACCCTCTCACACCCGGCAAGAAGCCACCTCCGTATCTCCCTCCTCCAGCAAATCCTTCACATGGAAAGCAAGTGAGCTCTGGAAAAAACAAACCATGTTGCTTCTTGACTGAAATATCTTCATGGGGTTTCAGCACATTTTAGGAATAGCCAGAATCCCAAGGACAGCCTCCCAACTGCTTCAGTCAATGTATTCTTACCTGGGTATATTAGTCGACAACTGGGAATATTTATTGCAAGGACTGATGCTGAAGCTCCAACACTTTGGCCACCAGATGCAAAGAGCTGACTCATTGGAAAAGACCCTGATGCTGGGAAAGATTGAAGGCAGGAGGAGAAACAGACAACAGAAGTTGAGATGGTTGTATGGCATCACTGACTTGATAGACCTGAGTTTGAGCAAGCTCCAGGAGCTGGTGATGGACAGGGAAGCCTGGCATGCTGCAGTCCATGAGGTCGCAAAGAGTCAGACATGACTGAGCGACTGAACTGAACTGTATCTTACTTGAGGCACATTTTTTTTTTTTTTTTTTTTTGCATTTAGAATCTTTTACTTTGACATTAAAAGCCAAGACTAAGTTGTTCTCAGAGTACAGCACTGGCTCCTTTCGTCATGGAGGGGTCAATGCTTAGTCCACGGCTCCATAAATATTAATGAAGGGTCTAGAAACCGATGCTGATGGCAGCTGTGCTGAACTGGTTCTCAGCNTTTTTTTTTTTTTTTTTTTGCATTTAGAATCTTTTACTTTGACATTAAAAGCCAAGACTAAGTTGTTCTCAGAGTACAGCACTGGCTCCTTTCGTCATGGAGGGGTCAATGCTTAGTCCACGGCTCCATAAATATTAATGAAGGGTCTAGAAACCGATGCTGATGGCAGCTGTGCTGAACTGGTTCTCAGCTTCGGCTTGCACCCGGAGGGGTCGGCTATGACTTCATGATACAATATATCAGATGCTGTGATATATGCCTTCCTGCTCCTGAACAATGAACTCTATGTAAGTTCACAGCCGTACACACACACATATATTTAAATTCATAAAAACCAAACTCATTGCTTTAATAGAACTGTTTGTTTTGCTTCTGAGTTTCAGTTTTGCCACTGAGACTATATTTCTTCAACTTTAATCTGATTATTTTGCTAATGTCTAAAAAGCCTAGATATGATGGCTTTCTTTGGGGAAGGCAATACTTTCCCTAATTTCCCCCACATTTTCCCAAGGTTTCTCATAACTTTCAGTCCTGATAATTCCTTCCCTACCACCCTTCCCATTCACACGTGACACTCTCAGTTCACCTGCCTTCTATTTTTTCATCTGACTGTGGACATGTTTCTTTAGCAATGATCTAAGAACTTTGTATCTGCCTGTGTCTTCCTGGCACACGTCGTCACACACACACGGGCCTGAACAGACACACTGCTGGCTGCTGGTCAAGGGGTTGGGTACCATTTTCACACCAAATGGGGAGGAACTGTCCTATGGATTCATACTGCCTTCACAATACACTGGCCATAAGCATCATTTAGTGGTTCAGTAACCAAAACTCCAAAACCACATACGCCTGCCTACACGCTACCCCAGAGTCACCATGCCCACACATCACTAGCATGAAGCCACAAAATTATAACTGAAAACCACATAGGAACTTAAAGAAATAACTATTCATGATTTTACTTCTTAGCAGCAAATAATAACTAAGACCCAGAAACTGTCGAAGGAAAACTGACTTGGCAAAATAATCATCTGACTATAACCTGACTTTCCCTTCTAAAAGAGTCTTACATTGTCATTAAATATTTTTTCTATATCACAAAAAGGCAGGAAATAAATATATAAACATCCTTTAAAAAAATCCACCATAGATTCATCCATGATACTTATCACTAATACAACTTTATAAGATGATACAGAACATACCTAAATTTCAAATGTTTTTAATCTTCAAATCAGCAATTCTAGAGATTTATCCTAAAGATGTTATAAAAGTATCCAAAGATGTATCCACAAGGACTTTATAATAATGAAAAAAGAAACTGTGTGATTAATACTTCTGGGTTCAGTCCCTGGGTTGGGAAGATCCCTTGGAGGAGGGCATGGCAACCCACTCCAGTATTCTTGCCCGGAGAATCCCATGGACAGAGGAGCCTGGCGGGCTACAGCCCATAGGGTCACAAAGAGTTGGACACGACTGAGCAACTAAGCATAGCCCATCACAGCACATGATTAATACTAAAAAACCAGGGACTTCCCTCATGGTCCAGTGGTTAAAACTCTGTTTCCCCTGCAAGGAATATAGGTTCGATTTCTAGTCAGGGAACTAAGATCCTACACGCCATGGGGCAGGGCCAAAAATAGAAAGAAAAAAAAATTTTTTGTGAGAATGCTGTAGAATGTAGTTATGGGCATGGGAATTTGAACATGTGTGCTTCTAAATAAAAAAGGAAGTTTTTGAAACAACATATGTATGTTTATGTTTATATGTGTTTGTGTGTATATATGCACAGAAAAAAAAATCTAGAAAAATATTAAAGTTGTTATTACTGATAGTAAGGGTAACAGTTATTTTTCCTTATTGCTTTATACCTCTTTGCATTGTGGGAATTGTTTTGCAAGAGGACGAAGGAGAAGCTCTTTAAACTTGGGGAGGGGAGAGGAAATACATGACAGTAGGGGCCATACGGATATTAAGGCCAAACTGAAATGTGTTAACAGCCACCATCAAAACCGATGCCACAGCATCTCAGGGGCCAAGTCCAGTTACTGCAAATTCCCTCTGTGCACACAAGCACAGTGAGGTGGTGAAATCCGGGGAAACCATGACTGTGGAAACCAGCGCTTTTCCAGTGGTGTCTCTCCACACACAGCCTTGTCTTGTTATGATTTAATATTTGCCCACCCCCCCGCAACCTTCCTCAGTATTCATGGTCAGCCTGCTGGTGCTTGAGGTCTCGCTATTGCCAGAAAAATGCGCTGAGCTGTCAGGGGAGTGCAGGTGACAATGAAGAGGGGCGTGTTCTGCAAGGCGGATGACATCCAGGAAAGCATACCTACGTGTGACGTGCCCATCAGATCCAGGAGTGCCCTTGCTCATTGGACACAACCAGGTGAAACGTTCAACATGGGTTATTTAGCATCCACAGTAAAAAGTGAAACAGCTGCAGAAACAAAATCCAGCCTTTATATTTTCCCCTTCTCTTTCTCTTCCTCCCCTTCCTT